>JARWLC010000004.1:113183342-113683342 GCA_033318265.1 Phyllotis vaccarum
CCAGAGATGCTGTGGGAATTGTCTAGAGAAGCAATGTACCTGTATTCAGTGAGCGAAGGAGAGAACCGTCTTCTAGTAGCAGGGAGGTGGCCTCTTGGGTATCCATCTTGGACCTGCCTGGCAGCCTTAGCCTGACTGACACACAGGGCCCAATGGTGCCAGTCAGCATGGAAGGAGGCGATTGTGAACCCAGGATGCACCACAGGGTCTGCTCGGGGTCCAGATGGCAAGAGATCCCCCCTTACCAAACCAGAATCTTTCCAGCATCCTTTCATCCTTAGAGCCTGTGGACTTCTCTAACCCATCTCAGATGGAGAAGCCTCTGGCTTTGGCAAAAGTCCAATCTCAGATAACGGGAGGGACAGCCCAGGAGTATTGAAGAATTTAACATTAAAAATCACACATACAAGCTTGGATGAGTCTAGTGGAGTAGTTCCTGTAGCAAAAGGGCAGTCTTCACTGCTTGCTTTTCAACTAGGACACACTCCACACAAGCATCTCATCCACAGGTGAATTCCTCCATCCCTTTCCCCATCGGACGTTGGTGGCCCCTATGCGGTGTTAGGAGCTCTGAGTTGGAGGAGAGTTTGGGGAACTCAGATATCTAATAATAGGTGGGAACTGGGGTACCCCAAAAGTAGAACACAGACCATCTTCAGTTCCTGGGGTGAATTGTCCCCTTCTGGATTTTTAGGACTTGGGATATTCTCCTGCTCTTTCTTTGGTATCCTCCAGAGATTAGGGAACCATAGAAACTTAAAATTTTTACAATTTAATACCTGCAGTCACTTTCCCAACATACACAGTCACAGTTCTGTTCGCAAGGTATTTTTTTGTCATCTCCTTGTGAACCCCTATGTCATTATGTGTGACCAACGTCCTTAGGGAGAACTGTGTCCGATAGCATGGAAAACAGGCCTTTAAAAAACAGACTAAGAGCAGAATCACTATGCTTGCCTTTGACCTCTCTTTGCCTCTCCCTGCCTTTTCACTTTTGCTCGTGGGGAAGCCATCACTTATATCAAATTTACATATGGTTTGAACACTGTTTATCCCCTACCCCCTTTGATTTTTAGAGACCTGTCTTTCCAACTAACAAACCGCAGCTCGCTTGGAGCTGGCCTTATTCCTGGATCCAACACTAACCTTTAGAGATAGGATATTATTATTTTGAGCACTTTATCTATAAAATAAATGAATATTTTGCTAATTTTACTATCTTCAAATACAGAAGAGCCTGACTATAGAATAAAAATCCTGTTATGTATTTGCATCTAAAATCAGAAGAGTTGAGCTGCACTAAAGTCATGGGAGGTGTAGCAGAATTGTTTAAAAGCTTAAAAGCAAATTTGTATGCTTTAAATGTTAACACTAAAATGTAGGGAGACATAAATTTGAACTTCCTTAAAAATATAGACCCCCCCCAAAAAAAACCTGACATTTGGCCAAGTACAGACGTTTTTGGTACTATACAGATAGGCATCTATTTGTATGTCTGTGATCTCATTAGACCCCCTCCAGAAAGTCTGATCTGTTTTGAAATGGGGTGTGATGGTTAGTTCTGATTGTCAAGTTGATAGGATGTAGAAGTCCCTAAGAGACAAGCGTCTGGGCATGCCAGTGTGGGATTATTTGGATGATGTTACTTGAGCTGGGGAGACCTACTTTACTTCTGTGCAGTGAGTCTGTATGGGCTGGGGCCCTGGACTGAATGAGAGAGGAAGCAAGCTGAACCCTGGATGTTCACAGCTCTCTGCTTCTGACACCACAGCAGGCTGCATCTCCTGGACCGGGATGCCCAGATCAACCCTTTCCCCTTAAACTGCTCCTTGTCAAGTATTTGGTCATAGCAAGTGATAGTAATAAATACAGGAGGAAAAAGACTTGAAGGGGGTTAAAGACTTCCTTCCCTTAGAATTGAGTGTGAGGGCATACACACACACACACACACACACACACACACACACACACACGCATGCACGCACGCTCGCACACACATACTCATGTGCATACACACACAGACATTTGAGCACGTGCACGCATGCACACACACCCACTAGATTCTTCCCTTACAATTTAGCTCTCTTCAGCAGAGAATATTTTGTTGACTCTTCAGCAGAGAATATTTTGTTGATTTGAATAATCTAGCTACAGTTGCAGATAATCTGTTGTGATTCCACAGCCATTTGGAAATTGCAGGTGGCCTCTTCTGCCAGGTGTAAGTGGGTTTTGGCTTTCCTTTAGGCCATTTTGCAAGTCAAACAAAACAGCCTTTGTACAGTTAACTTCCTGGAAATACTTTCCACGTTTGTAGCTGTCAGATTCTCTGAGGATGACTTCCTTCTCCTTGGCTGGTTTTGGACCTGGGTCTGGTTGTGGCTGAGGCATAGTGCAGTAGGTAGAAGTGGAGGCTGGGAGCCCAGAGTGGCTTTGAATCCTGGGTATGTCTTCATTTATTGTATCCTTGGATAAGTTACTTAACTCTGTGCCTCAGTTTCCCTATTCATAAAACTGAGGTAATGAGAATGCCTACTTTGTTGTATTATGGAGCTTTAATAATATATATGCCAAGGTTTAGAACAGTCCAGCACATGGTACTTAACCAGTATTAACGGCTATTGCTGTTCACCCATTGTTGTAGGTGCTGGCTGACTATGTTTAGATAATGGATATAGAAATAGCCTTTAAAATATTAAGGTGGCTGCTGGGGTTTGAACTTGGGGCCTCATGCATGCTAGGTAAGCATTCTTCCACTGAGCTATACCCCTTGCCCAAGAGGATAGATATAAGATAATGTACAAAATATGTATGTCCCAATGGAACAAAGGGTTTTAAGGCCGTGTTCACAGTGAAGAACTGTAAGACAGTGAAGAACGTCTCAGGCTCTCACCTGGCTCATGGCCACCTGTCATGGCTATGAGGAGCTGAGTGATTAGGACAGAAAAGGGAGAGGCTGGTGATCTTCAGCTGGTATACGCTGGGGTCAAGGGCGACCCTGCCAGCTGTTTAAACTGGGAACTTATTTTGATTGCCGTGTGTCTGACCCAGGCAGTGGTTAATATTTTAACTCATTCTTGGATGCATGTTGTTAGTTTGAAGTAGGACAAGAGATCACAAGCCCAGTATTTGCTCACCTGCTAGCATCCCCGGCATTATTTCAGCTGACAGACTGCTATCCCCGCTCCTTTATCAGCTGCCCCAGAAGCCTCCAAACCATTGGAGACCCATTTTTCACTCACAGCAAGTAGCTGCTTTGGAAACAGGTAGTGAACTAGCCAGAGGCAGGAGTCAGACCATGGTGTCTCTTATATCTGCTATAGCCAAGCTTTCTTCACCTGGGAAACTAACTGTTGATAGGTTTGGGCTTAGTAACCAGTGCATCCTGCTCAGGCTGTCTTGACAGAGTGACATGGGACCTACAGTCATGGGCTGTGCCCTGGGAAATCTCTGTGATGACTCTTTAGGAATCTGTGCTTCCTAGATGGATTTGCATGTGGTTAGCGTACCCTCTATGCTGGGAAACTGGTAAACCATATCTGAGCAGGCCTGTTCTTTTCTGTTCATTTTTAAACTGCTTAAATTTAGAATGAATGAGGTTTTGTCTTAAAAAAAAAAAAAAAAAAAAAAAAAAAAAGCTTGCCTCATACTTAGCAGAAACAGCAAATGATTTGATTCATGTCCAAAGAATTGAGTTAAAAAGGGGCACCTTCTCTGGCTTGGAGCTTTGACTGGTTTTTCTCTTGATCTCCCAGCCTGGTCCTCCTTTGCCGCCACTCTGTCTGTCTCTATCCCAGTTCTTAATGGAAACTCAGACCTGAAAAAAAAAAAATTAAAGCTTGGACATTAATGATCGAAGGTCATGGTCTAGATGGTTCATTTTTTTAGCTTTGTCTTCAAGCTGAAAAATGACCATCTTCTAGAGAAAGTATGTTTTAGAAGCTGACAGCAGGCAGGAGCCAGCTTCCCCCACTGTCTCCAGCGTTCCTGAGTTCACGGCATTTGAGTTTGATCTTGATCTAACGACCGATGATTATCTTGGAGCAGCTGCATTAATTGATGGTATTTAACAACCCTGCTTACAGTGGGTAATTGTACTCAGCTCAGTACTTGTTCTCAGCTTGGGAAGTCTTAACATTGAGTGCTCAATGCCAGTAAGGAGTTAAGAACTTAACTGTCCCAGTCCACTGCTCCAAGCTGACAGTCCCTCAGGAGATTGTGTGTACTCTCAGCATCTGTCCCTCAAATATGCACATTGACTGCTCAGGGGCCTGTCTCTCGAAGGTGTCTGGGGAATGGCGAACAGAGGCTTCATTCACTCTTCACAGACTGGCATGTATAGGACTCAATACAAACTGAGTGATTAGGTGGTGGGTGGCAAAGCACTTTCTGGTGAGTGTCCTCCTGGGCTGTGAGTACTATGGAACCCTGCCTCAGTGGTGCACATGGTCTTCTTGTCCATCTGCTGAGCACCGCTGCTTATTCAGATCCAAGCCCCTCACCCTTGGGGGATGGCTGGCAAGGAAACTGATGTGGGCCTGTAGTTTTGATGGGTGCTGTGGAATCTGACACGAGCCCTTAATGTTGATGGGCACCAAGGAGGGTTGGCCCTGGGCACTGAGGTTGTGCAGTGTTGGAGGCTATCACCCAGCCTTGGTCTCAGGGAAGCCATCTGAGGAAGGTGACATCTACCCTGATGATCATGGATTAACCAAGCCAAGAAGATGTCATGGCCAAGACAGTGACATGGGCCCTGACACTCGGTACTAAAAGGAACTGCATGAGGTTCTTGTAGCCCAGTGTGCCAAAGTGGGGGTGGGACAGCAGGGCCATGCACTGGCTGGGCACTGTTGGGCTTCAGCACCTGAGGTGCCGGGAGGTAGTCCATAAGACAGGCGAGGGTCCAGCCCTGGTCAGACGCAGGCTCTGGCTGTGAGTTCAGGTCAGTGGTGGAGCAGTGCTTGGCTACCATTCTGAATTCTGCTCTAAAGGGTTTGATTTTGAAAGCAGAGGAGGATATAGGTTTCATCACTTCTGCAGTCACCTCTCATGCCCTATCCCTCTGTCTCCAGTTCTCCGCTGGTCCTTTGCCCAGGCATTACTCAGGTTGTAAAAATAGAGGCTGGCACCAGAGTGCCAGCAAGAAGTTGGTAAGGGGAACTGGGGCTGTCATCACTTATCCAGACACTTAACCTGTGAGAGTCCTGATGCAGGGCTTTCATAGAGCTCTAGGGATGAGGTTCTAAAGCTGGTAAAAATGTAAATTTTTCCTTTTGTTTTGGATTCCTACCAGTTCTCTGGGCCACTGACTCGGATGTGATCCTGTTGTGGTTAATACCTACTCCAACCTCGGGCTCATATCCACACACTACCTCCAAACCTCACCAAACAGGCTTCACCTGGCCACATGCTGGCTTGGTCTGAGAAGTGAGGTCTCCTCCATGGGGTCATTAGCTGCCACCCAACATTCTTTCAGGTGCCTTCATCACCCACAAGTGAGACCCTCGTCAGCTGGGCAGGTGTGTGGTCAGCTGAGGTTGGCCCTCTACAGTAGTGCCGGCAGAGCTTTGCACTGCTCCTCCTCAGGGAACTGGGGGCTGGACTCATTGTGATGAATGGCCCCAAGGGGCAGTTCCCTCCCTCCCCCTTCCAGCCTTGTTTATTGTGGTGGGTTTCATGGGGGTGGGGCAGAGAGTGCAACCTTCACACAGGTGAATGAACAGTTCTTTTCCCCTTTGGCTCAAGGGAGGCTGATATGAATCCGTAGATGGAATCTCTGTCCACTGGTCTGTGTGTTTCCTCAGTCTGAGGCACATAATGTTCATTCTAGAGAACTAGAACTCCCTGAGGCAGGGATTTGAGCTGATTTGGCCCATTAATCCCCATTTCTGCACCTTGAGTGGGCACAGCATGAGTGCTCAGTATGTAGGCATTGTATGAGCAAGTGGGCGCATGGTCAGAAGAGCCTACTGCAGCACAGGAAGACGCCCTGGGGAAGTGGTGGGGTAAGAGCCTGGAGCTGTGGCTTGGTGACCAAAGCCCACTGTCCCCGTGTCTTGTCTTGGACTACTTGGAAGACAGAGGACCCAGAAGACTGGAGGGCACCTCCTAGCTGCTAGTGTCTTCACATGTCCCTCAGGGGCTTCAGTGTGACTTTCCTATAGCCTCACTTCCATCCTGTCGTGCTCTCAGAAGTGTTCAGTGGCCCTCCTGCTCCTGTGGGAGTCTTGTCTGGGCCCATTTGTCCTCTTCCCTGGCCCCTGATGAGCCACCGCTTAAAGCTTATCAACAACAAAGGGATAAGCATCAGAGCTCTCTGTATGACTGTGCCTGTCGTGCCCCTCGGAAGGCCCCCCTGTCCTGCCCCACTGTTGAGTGTCACACAGTACCTGCCTCTTTGAGCAGTGCAGCCCATGATGTACTCCATTCCCTGCTCCCTGGCCCCGGTAGCCCATAGCACTCCCTACTCCCCACCTTGGGGCCTTTGCAGTTCACAGGTCTCCCCACCTCTGTAGGCCACAGTGTTTCCACACCCCACCTCTGTAGCCACAGTGCTCTCACTCCCCACCTGTGTAAGCGACAGTGCTCCCCACCTCTGTAGCCCACAGTGCTCCCCACCTCTGTAGCCCACAGTGCTCCCCACCTCTGTAGCCCACAGTGCTCTCCCTTCCCTGCTTCTGTTACATTTTTCACTTTACCTGCTCCTGGGACCCTGGCTTTTGTCAGCTGAGGTTCTCAGTATAAGCCACAACAACTCTGCTGTTATCTGAAGTTCCTGCTACCTTACCATCTCCAGTCTACTGTTTTTTTTTTTGTTTTTTTTTTTATGACTTATGATGTTTCTGCTTTTGAGATCTTGCTTAACTGCATTGTTTAAAAAAAAAAGACAAATAATTTAAATAAATTTACAGCAATTCTTTCTTAAATTTTAAAAGCAATACATGTTTACTTTTACATTGTATTTTGATTGGATGCAAGGCATGGTAATGTATTCCTGTAATCCCAGCACTTGGGAGGTGAGGCAGGTGAGTTACAAATTTAAATACTAATGAGAGAGGCAGAGAGAAATTGGAGCAGGTAAGGGAATGTTTTCTAAGATTGCTGCTGCCTTCTTCAGGCTTCTGTTTGCAATGCGCTGTCAAAGAGAATTGAAATTACCTCTAATCACAGGCGTGACCGCTCATTTAGGACATGTCTTTTTTAAGGGGTTTTTATTTTTCAAATTGTTACGTTTAAGGTAGTGTGGGAAGGAACAATGGCAGTGTGGCACAAAGGGATGAAAGTAACTCAACAGGAAGGGTGTGGGAGGACCCAAGAGCCTCTCTGGTTTATATCCCTAACACAGATGGTGACCGTGCCCTAGCTCAGGTGACAGTTCACCGTCACAATCTGACATGATTGGTTAGTAAATATAAAGAAGGAAGTTTAAAAGATAGGGGCCCTGGTCAGGCTAACCACCTCTAATAGGAAAGAGAAAACAACGTTCAGAGTTCCTTCCTTCTTATTTTACACATACACACATGCGCGCACACACACACACACATAATCACACACAGCCACACACACAATCACACACACACACAACCACACACACATTTTTTCCCTTTAAACTTAGCCAGGATGTGCTGACTTTGTGACTGGTAACAATAAACTTTTGTGGTAAGTGAGGGCTGAAGCCCCTGAAGTTCCTGCCTGCCTAGGGGTGCTCCTCTGACTGGACAGCTGACCTGGTCCAACTAGAATGTTAGATTTTCACCCTGGTCACCAAGTCCAGTCCTCGTCTCCCCACAGGCCTTACTGCTGTCTTCCTAGCCTCCTCTGAAGAGGTGACCCTGGCATTGCTTAGGAGGCAGGTCAGAGAGCAGAGCTCACAAAATAATTTTGGCGTCTCTGACCTATGACAAGGAAGCTACTAAGAGCCCTGAGGAAAAAATGGTTACATTTCTTTGGAGACTTTTCCCTGAACTGTCTAAACCCCCTCCTTCCCAAAAGGGTAACCCTAAGTGCCTTTATGGAAAGGAGGTGATGATAGATCTGTCTTTTTCCAGCTGAAGGTGGCATCAGGCATGGCAGTCAGAGCAACTCTCCAGGGGCCATTCTAAAAGGCCCCAAATGCAATGGTGTCTTCGCTCATATAACAGCCAGGTGTAGGTAGAAATAAAGTTCTTGACCGGAGCCTGGGAAGAAATGTGTGAGGGAGAAGTGAAGCCAAGGGTTATTAGCTTTCAGCTTAGACTGAGAGAACCAGGAGAGCCACTACACAAGATGTTTTTTAAAGTCCAAATCAAACAAGGATTGATGGGCTTCAGGAGCACCCATCTACAGAGTGGTTCCTCTTCGACCCCCCTTCGGTCCCCAGGACTGGTCTCTGGAGTGATGGGCTCAGGATCTGCTTTGAGGCCCGTTGATTGATGTCAGAGTGGCTAGAAACCCCAAGGGTTCCCTCCCAGATGGATTCTAGGTAAGGACAGAAAAAATTAATATTAATAGCTTTTATTTACTTCAAAAAGGTTAAAACATAGTTGGTCTCTCTCTCCTGGCAGTAGGCGGCTGCTGCAATGAGCTGAGGTCTGAAGACACAACGGAGCAGCATTTTTCTTATCAAGAAGAAAATTATAGATAAATCGTTGTCAAAACAATATCCCATATGGATTTCAGTATAATGTTTGAGGAATGTGATCTCTTGCAGTATGCAGGAGATATACCAACCATTTTGGTATTTCGGTATACTTCCTGCTGGATGGTTATGATCACACAGGTGGCTGAAATTACCCTCCCCTCTTTTTTAAAATCATTAAGGCCAGTTTAGGATCTGGTCCTCAGGACTAGTGCCTTGGACTTGAGGGGACCCTCGGGCTCCTAAGCCCTTTTTTTCCCCAGTTGTTCTATGTGAAGATGAACTAAAAAGTTCCTCCTTGACCACAGCTTCACTTGAAGACATGGAGGGAAGTTCTCTGTGTTGACCCTCTTTGTAGACTGGGCATGGTTAGAGTTCATCAGGTAGGTCCTTCATGACCTTCTGGAACAAGAGAACAGGTGACTACCCACAGCGTACAGGACATTTTAGAGATGGTCCACAGTCCCCTGGGGCATAGTTTTTCTTGGAGGACAAGGGAGAAATAGTTTCCCCTTTCAATCCCTCCGACCATAGCAGTATAGGCCCAAGTCCAGTGTCTTAGCGTTCTATTGCTGTGAAGAGACACCATGACCACAGCAATTTTATAACAGAAAATATTTAGTTGGGGCTGGCTTACAGTTTCAGAGGTTCAGTCCTTTATCATCATGGCAGGGAGCATGGTGGGGAGCATAGTGGCACACAGGCAGACATGGTGCTGGAGAAGGAGCTGAGGGCTCTATGTCCAGATCCTCAGGCAGCAGGAAGAGAGACACTGGACCTGGCTTGAGCTTTTGAAACCTCAGAGCCCACTCCCAGTGACACACTTCCAGCAACAAGGCCACACCCAATTCTTCTTGAGTAGTACCAGTTCCTAAGGACTAAGCATTCAAATATATAAACTTATGGGGCCATTCTTATTCAAAGCACCACATGTGGCTATTGAACACCTACAAGATCAGCTACACCAGCCTGGCACCTTTACCTACTGTGTGATACTCAGATAAAGCTGGGGTTGGGGGGAACACTTCTAAATGGGCATTGCTTAGACATACATTTAAGCAGAGTTTGGACAGCAATGTGTTGAACTTTGACCTTAGACATTTTGATATCATAGGTAAAGCCTCATCTTTTATGTCATTTGCTCAGACCTTTGTAGCTCACATCAAACTTTATAGCTTTCTTCCCATTTTGAAAGAAAAAAAGAAACTCAGGCATCATATTTTTATTAGTCACCCACAAGCCCAGCTCTTACGATGTTTTATAAGCAAGTACAACTGGTTTTATAAAGACCTCACTGGCCAAGATGGCAAGGAAGCAACATGACTGCTTTGTGTGTATGGTGAGCTCAGACCCATGTTAAAATTAGCCCATCCCCACCATGGTACAGATCCCTGTGGGGATACATGCACATCATAGATTAAAAGTGAATATCCCCACCATTTTATTTTTTAAAGAAAAATGCAAAAAGAATGCCTATTTAGAGTAGCTTAGATACAAGGAGGAGACGGTACGTGTGGCCTACGTGTGTAGGCTCCCCCTAAAAGCAAAGCAAAGAAACAGGAAGAATTTCATGGCCTTAATTATTCCTTACTTTTCTGTTGCTGTGGTAAAAGCACCATGACCAAAAGCAATTTATGGAAAGGAGGGTTTGAGGGGGCTTACAGTTCTGGAAAGGTAGGATCCCATCGTGGCAGAGGTTCATGGCAGCAGGCAGCTGAGAGAGATCACATGCTCAGCCATGAGCATGAAGCAGAGACTGAATGAACTCAGAGTGGGGTGAGGCTTTTTCTCCAAGCCCTCCCCTGTAGCTTCAATTCTAATTGATCTTAATACTAATAATACTAAAACCTGGAACCAG
Source organism: Phyllotis vaccarum (assembly GCA_033318265.1). NCBI lineage: Eukaryota > Metazoa > Chordata > Mammalia > Rodentia > Cricetidae > Phyllotis > Phyllotis vaccarum. Next base: position 113,193,815 of record JARWLC010000004.1, read on the forward strand.
GTATCAGGGTAAATGCTAAAAGGAGCCGCCAGAGAGACTTCTTACCTCTACCGAATCCTCAGACTGAATATCCACCTTACATTCTTCTCACTGCCCAGCCATATCACTTACTGTTTCCTCCTCCCAAGTGCTGGGATTAAAGGTGCATGCCACTACCGCCTGGCCTCTATGGTTAACTAGTGGCTAGTTCTGCCCAAATATCAGCACACTACCCTCCAGCAAGTCTGCATCTCCTAAGCCTCCCTAAGCAGCGTCAACAACTGGGACCAAGTGTCCAAATACCCGCGGCTAGGGCGACATTTTTTATTCAAATGACCACACAACCCAAGCCAAGGGTACCCATATGTCTAACCACAAATTGTAACTGTGAGCGCCAGGCAATGCCATCTGGATTCCATTTGACTTCCCTGTGGTTCCTAGATACAAGCTGTTGCTCAGGAGGGAACCCCTCAAAGAAGAGAACTGTGTGGAAGATGTACCCAATGCCCATAGGTGGCACTGTTGCTATGGGAAGAATGTGGAGAAGCAGAGTAGGAATGAAGAAAATGACCTTGGCTGCTTTTTGCCCAGACAAGCATGGCATGGGCTGAGGGTAGATGGATCTGTGATCCTCTCTGTTGGCTGGAATTTAATATTCAACTTGTTAAAAACAGCTAGTCCTGATTTAATACATAAGTAGCTTCATGGGGGGGGGTCTCTTTCACAGTGTTTAGTTGTCTTCAACATACCAGTTAGGGGGTGGTATGGTGAACATGGCTGGGGAATCAGTCTCTAGGTCCTCCAGAGGAGCTGGTTCACTCCTGTCCGGAGGAATCTGTTTCTCTAGTGCACTTTATACCAAAATTATTTCCCGTCCTGGTTCCAAGAGCGTGAACCCCTCAGAGCCTCAACCTAACGGAAGTTTCTTGCACCCAGTTTGCAATGATTCCTTAGTCTCTGACTGCTTCTATCATAGGGTGCTATCCTGCATTCTTAGAAATAGGCTTAGCAGAAGTCACCAAAGGCACATCTGAAGCTGTGGATCAGGGTTCCATATTCACCTCACATCAGGAACACATCTCTGTCACTCTCCTATCAAATTCCAGGATGACCCAACCTCCAAGGAGTATTCTACTATTCTTGGTGCTTCTTAGCTTTCTCTGGTGTATAGGGGTTACCTGGCCACTGAGATATATCACCCCCAACTGCTGAGAAACTTTTTATTCTGGGATCCGTGCCTATCCTGATCCTAAGAATGTCGCCTAAGACACCGGGAGCACATTTATCTCAAGGGAGAATATCAGAATACTCTGCCAGATGGGTTTGAAATCCGAGATGAGACCTGAAATTGTTGGGGAAGAAAAATCTTGCCATTGCATGAAGGAACACACAAATAAAAAGCAACTCAGCAAAACAATTTTTAAAGGTTTAATATTTTTATTTTATGCACATGGGTGTTTTGTTTATATTAATTGTTAGTGCACCTCATGTACATAATGCCTGTGGAGGCCAGGAAAAAGGGTGTTGAATTCTCTGGAACTAGAGTTACAGACAGTTCTTAGCTGCCATGTGAATGCTGGGAATTGAACCTGGGTCCTGTGCAGTAGCAAGTGCTCTGAACTGCTGAGCCTTCTCTCCAGCTCAGTTTTTTTTTGTAGAAACAATGCACCAGAAGCCACCGTGGGCTAATGAGCATGCATGGCCAAGATGACCCTGGTCTTTTATCCCTAATTCAGATAATGACTGCATCTCATTCCATGGGTAGAAGTTTGAGTTCACAACCTGATATGATTGGCTGATGGGTGTGAGGGAGAATGGGGAGGTTCAGGGCACACAAGCCCTTGTTGGGCTAACTACTTTTGATAGAAAAAGACCATTTCTCACAATAGCAATTTATATAAAGTTCATTTTTTTAAAAAAAAAACACACATACTTAATTATTTAATTTGCCTGGTGCTTTATCTGCATGTATGTCTGTGCCACACAAGTGCCTGGTGCCCAGGAAGGCCAGAAGATCAGTGGATTTTCCAGAACTTGTATTATAGATAGTTGTGAACTACCTTGCAGATGCTGAAGTTCAAACCCGAGTCCTCTGGAAGGGCAGCAAGTGCTCTTATACATTGAGCCATCTCTCTTAAATTCATCTTGTTTGTTTTTCAAGACAGGGTTTCTTTATGTAGCCCTGGCTGTCCTGGAACTCATTCTGTAGATCAGGCTGGTCTCAGACTCACAGACATCCATCTGCCTCTGCCTTCTAAGTGCTAGGATTAAAAGTGTACATCACCACCAACCTCAAATTCATCTTTTAAAGTAGCACCAGGTTCTGAATTCTATACAGTATACAAATAAAAAATCCCACTCTTGTCTTTGCCTTAAAAAAATAAAAATAAAAAAAAACCCTATTCTGCCCAGCCTTTGTAATACAGTCTTTATTTTTATGTTCTTGAAGTCAAACTGGACACATCATGTGTAGCTTGCTTGTATAGCTTGTAGCTATAGTCTTACTTTTTGGCTTAACAATGTTTTCCTGTTATTGATGGTTTTTAATTATTTAATTATTCAAAACTACTGTAGAAGTGGTGAATTATATATATTATATTTACAACATATAAATCGCAATAGTTGTGAGTAAGGCCTGAGACATCCTTCCTCCTCCACAGTGGAAGCAACAGCTTACCAAGAGGCTGCCTCCTGCCTTGTTTTTCCTGGGAGGTTCACATTTCTTCTGAATATTTACATAATCATGTCAAAATATGCAAATGTTAAGGTTCCCCTAAGTGAAGTTGCTGTGTCCCACATAGCTTGGTCCTGGAAACCTGATTGGGGCAAGAGGAGAAAGGACAGACACACGTACAGAAAACCCGGGATAGGATGGGCTGTGTGTACTCTAATGGAGGGCACCTACCATGCAGCAACCTGAAGCTCAGCATGTGTATTATGTACAGCACAGGAGGAGGGGTTAGCTATGAGGTCTTGTAGTGAGGCTGTCTCAGGTTGCAGTCATCCCAGAGGAGGAAGCTGCTTGCTAGTTTTGCACATTACTGTCCGACATCTGCATAGGAACCATAGGTAAGCTTTCTCAAGGCCCGAGCCACACCTGGAGAAGGCTTTACCAGTATCGTGGTAAAATCATTTTTGCAGCGAACAAGTACCTTGGTAATTGACTGGGGCCAAGGAATGCCACAAAAATCACATCATGCAGCAGACATCATTGCAAGAGATTTATTGGAGAGGGGAGAAACAGAAGGCAACCTCTGAGCAGGGGATGAAAAAAAAGAGTCCAGGCCATGATGGTGCAGCGGCGCTGGGGTCCTTGACATGGCCATGCTAATGTCAACAGCACACAGTCACTGAGACCTCACACGTGAACAAATGCTATATTTTTTTTTAGTTTTTACTTACTCTCTTACTCTTTCAATTTTGTTCTTAAAAGTTTATTTATTCTTTGAGAATTTCATTATACACTCAGTGTATTTTAACGATATCTGCTCCACCACAATCTCCAACCCCTGCCAGTTCCTACCACTATTTCTCACTCCCAACTTTCTGTCTTAAAAAAAAAAAAAAATCTAGAATCCAGTTACCACTGTCCATATGCACATGGGCTCAGACAGGACCACCCACTGGCACCTAGATAATGCACAGGAACTACATCCCTGAAGAAGACTGACTCCTTTCCCCACCAGCCATTAGCTCCTCGGCTGCGGGTGGGGCCGTGGGAGCCCCGGTCTCTCTTGTTTTTCGTTTGGTAGTATTTCTTGAATTCTCAACTTCCACACTTCTCAGTCCTTTCTTTTTTACTGCCAAATTCTGTTCCAGTTTGTACTGGAATTTTTTTTGCCAAGTTGTTTCCGGAATCTCATAGTAAAGTTGTTATTGCACTGTTTGCATGGGGGGTGTTTTCTTGTAGGATTCCAACCCCTGTTGTGGTTCTCCGACATGGCGTTGTCAGAGCTCTGAAGCAGGTGAGCAGCCAGGCAGGGTCTGCATAGACTTCTGTGACTTAGCAGCCAGAAGCTTATCTATATCTATCCTGCCATATTCTGTTAAACAAGAGAGCCCCCCACGGTCTGCTCAGGGGACTTAGAAACCTTCCTGCCTGTGATGTGACAGCTTGTAGATACGGTTTGAAACCATACTTCCTGTCTCTGGCCATTTCAGCCTTGACTTCAAACCTCCCTGCTTGTTACAGTTTGAATACCAAATGTCACCCCTGGCTCCTGTGGTAAATACTTCTTGGGGTCAGTGTCTGAAAACCTGAGAAGGCAGAGTCTAGCTAGAGAAACCAGGTCACTGGGGTCCTCTCTGGCACTTTCCATTCTCTCTCTCCTTCCTACTCTATGGTAGGATGTCCCTCTACCACGGGGTGCCAACTCTGAGCATTCTGCCTAAGTGCGTGGCACCAAGCCACAGGGCAAACTCTGAAACCATGAGCCAACACAAGTGTTTCTGTTATTACAGCAAACATAAAGTAACAGATGGTGCTAACCTGACGCAACTTTCCAGAACCTTCCAAGATGGTGATTTCAGGGCCTTGTGTGGTAGGTTCAGAGTGTGTTCTGAGAATTTCACCTCTCCTTCCCAGGCAGCTCTAGAGAGACATGGCTTCCCTATACCACATTCTTCCTTTGAGGTAAGGATATGTCCTGTGGTTTTGGCATCCTAGATACTAGCTGCCCTAACTGGGTTTACATGGACAGAATCTCTAAGTCTCCAAGAAACAAGACTTTTCTGTGAACTAAAAGGTGTGGAGAATGGGAGGGACTCGGGATGGGGCCGGGTCAGAGAGGGTGGGGCTTTGTAGTTCATGGACAGTGGCTTGTTGGTAGTCCTAGGCATCATAGGAAATAGCGAGCAGTCCAAAGCAGATAGTTCTTTAAATCAGTGTGTTCAATTGATTTGTCTGATAAAAGAAATTTCCAGTATATTCTGAGGTCAGAGAAAAGCTGCATTTTTTTTTTTCTCATTGAGTCACTTATACCAAGGTCGGTGATAGGGCATTCTGTGGTCAGTGCTCACTGAGACAGTGAGCGGAGCCAGCTTTCTGTGACAAGTAAATGACTGAGCATACTCCCTAACAAACACTCCTCCTGCTAGCCCAGCACACACAGCGGTGCCCAGGCTTAACTCAGCAGAGCTTGGAAGCATGGTTTGTAAACCAGGCCTCTACCTACTGCAGAAGCCTCCTTAGCCCATATAATGTGCATATCTAGAAACTCAGCTTCCAGGGACTGTATGGATTATCACCTTTCATGTTTTGGCTCACGTTTATGGAAGATAAAATGAAAAGGCTATTTGCCTAACCAAATTGCTTCACATTCTCCAAACTACTTAGGCCAACAGCCTCTTCCCCCAAGGTTTCTACCAATGACCTCAAACCTTGTGTTGCATCTACAATGTTAATCTAGGCCTGACCGTGATGGTTTGAATAAGAAATGCCCTCCCCATGGGCTCCTGTATTTGATCAACTGGACCCCAGTTGGTGGCGCTATTTGAGAGGTTAGGAAGCATTAGGAGATGGAGCCTTGCTAAAGGACACACATCATGTGGGGAAGGCTTTGGGGATTTCTCGCCTTGCTCCACTTCCTGTTCTGTCCTGCTGTCTGGCTATCTGTCTCTCTGCTTCCTGTGTGTGAAGCCGAAGTGTGATCAGCCAGCTTTCTGCTCTCTTTCCCGCCATGATGGACCCCGTCCGTCCCTCTGTGACTGTAAGCTAAAGTACCTTCTTTATTCTTTAACTTGTTTTTGGTCCTGGCATTTTGTCACAGGAACAGAGAAGTGACCAAGACACTGATGGACGTATTGGGATGTCCAACAGTGCTAGTTCCTGCCCTCCTGGCTAGGGACCGAGACCAGGTAACAGTTTGTGTTCCTTCCCAAACTTGCCATTTGTGAGTCTGTGTCACAATGCATTAGCACAATTTAAAATGTAAAGGACACACACAAGAAATGTGTTAGGGTTCCGAGTCAAGGAACCCTTGAGTCTGAAGCACAGGGTGAAGGGGCTCGGCCACTGCAAGGCAAGCCTGGCTTTGGCAGGCCCTGCCCTCCCCCATTCCCTCTGCCTTGCTAAAACTGTTAGATTACATTCCTAAAGCTAGCTCCCACGTTCTATGCCCTTATTTGGGCACTTCCTCTTTCTGGGGCTGACACCAAGGTCCAGCTATCAGAGTATCAAAGTCCAGAGTTCCTTTTATTACCTTAATTAACGTGCCCAATCAAAATTAACCAACTCATCCTAACTTGGGGTTTCCTCTTCTACTTTTATGTCTGCCTCCTCTATCCAGAGGCAGTCCTGTCCCTCTGGGACAAATATTACCCTCTCCCTTATTCCTTTCCCATCTCCCTCACCCTCTGTCTCCTGTTTTTGACTCTTATTCTCTGCTCTTTGGGGCAGATACATCTCCTTTGTGCTGCAAACTTGGTCTTGGGGTATCTTGAGCCAACTTTGAGGTCCCTACAGAAGCCACCTAGGAAGGTCTCTCCACTGTTGGCCAGATTCATGGACTAGCAGACTCATCCTGTACTGCCACGGTCACTGCCAGCCTCCCACGGGGCGAGGATGCCGCTTTCTGAAGCACAGTCTCTAAGGCCGTTGAGTAACTACCCACAAGCACCAGCAGTGATCCATGGAATACCTGGCGTCTCGTCCTTGTCTTGATTAGGGTACAGATGGTCTGGCAGTGAGGCCTGAGTTGGCCGGAATTCTTGAGTGGGCTTTTAGCCTGAAAAAGGCCCAAGATAAAATGCCTTACTTTGGTTATCTTGCATGTTCTGGTCCATGCATCCAGCCAGAGGAAAACCCTGGAAAAGGCAAGTATCAAGAAACACCAGTTTGCTTGGCAGCCCCCTTTCCTGTGTGCCTGATTGATTGTGCACATCTGTGCTTCTTAAGATTTGGGAAGGTTTCGTTTGTTTATTGCTCAGAAATGTGACTTTTATCCTTAAGACCTTCATTGTGCACCCTTGCAATTCCATTTTACATCCTGCCGTTCTGCCCTCATCAGTTTCCCTCAACAGTTTAAAGACTTTTAATTGACACGATTTGCTTACAAAATACAATTTTTAAAAAGCAGCTCAAGCAGCTTTGGTGAATGAGCTGTGATGAGTGCATATTGTCCTGTCTCTTGTATGGTTGACTTCCTAAAACAAGCATGCTGGTTCTATAGTACCAGCTTCCAAAACATCAGGAAGAGCAGAGCCATATAGCTGGATGAAGCAGATCCCCCCAGAATGTCAGGAAAGGATAGGTGAAGCACACATAGAAAGTGAAATCTAGCTTCTGGATTCCTTTTTCCATCTTGAGAAATGACCTACCACCTGGATAATTTAGCTGGGGCAGGAGTAGGTGGGTTTCTAAGAGAGAGATTCACTGGACCTTGTAGTTGACAAATTTAGAGGGAGAAAAAACTTCTTGGGCTTGGAGTGGTGGCTCAGCAGTCAAGAGCATGTATTCCAGAGACCCAGTTATGGTTCCCAGCTTCCACATCAGACAGCTCACAACCGTCTGTAACTCCAGCTCCAGAGGATCTGGTGCTCAAGGTCTCCACAGGCACCCCCACATGCATGGCGTACGCTCACACAGACACATGCACAATAAAAATATTTTAAAGAGAAAAAAAAAATCTCAAAATAGTTCATGCTTTTAAAAATACCAGCTCTGTAAGTCAGCAGCTTTAGGACCTTCTTGGAAAGAAATCATAGCTAAATAATTCATGCTGCAGATTTTAGAAACATGGATTTTGGAATAAAGGGTCTTGTTGGAGGCCGCAGGAGACGCTGTGTGGCTGTCGCTGCCGATTATACCTAGGCAAGCCCACACTGAAGTTTGGAAAGCCTGTAATTATGACGGGATGTGCTTTGATGCCTAGATCTGAAAAGTACAGAGGCTGTCATCAGCTGACTGAAGTTAGGAATCACTGCTTGAGATAATTGTGTGTGTTGTCAAACCTTCTCCAGGTGTGGGTTGTAACAGAATCCCCTGGCTCCCCCTCCTGTTCAGGTCCATACCCTGCCCTTCCTGCTTGGGCCTTTGCCAAAAAGTGAATCCTGACTGGTCTCACCCAGTTGTCACAATCTATTCTTATATCATTGGTTTGGGATTGGACATGTAACTTGCTTTTAGGGAGGGGATGGGAAGTCTGTTGGAGGGGCTAAGTGATGCTGAACTGCTCTGGTAAGGTAAGATTGTCTTATCATCTCTGTCTACTACCAGATGTGGCTGTGATGCTTGGGAATATGACATGAGTTTCTGTCACTGAGAAGCCAGCCTGGTTGCAAAGAAGTTTGGAAAATATCCTCTCTGGCCATGTGTCCCATTAACCCAACAGAAGTGAGAGGCACCTGTCATCACAGTCAGCAAGGGCACAAGGGCACTGTTGGGTACCACTCTGAAAGCGAAGCGGGGTGGGTGCCTCTGAATGCTGTGTGGCCTTGTACCAGTTTTTCTCTGCCCTGACCTTGAGCCAGGTGGCATTTAAGACCTCGTCAGACTCTGATTCTCTTTGCTGTTCCCAGTGGGCAGTCTCTTGCTAGCGATGGGGAAAGAGCAAATAGAGGCAAGAAGAGGCAGGGTAAGCTTCATGTGAGCTTCTGACCAAAGCACCCGAGAGTCATGCGCCTGGTACTTAGTGGCAACTTTCTGCCGTTCCGTCTGTTAATGCCCTTCACATCACAGGGCTCCATTTCCTCATAGGGAAAACCGTTGCTCACATAGGGTTGAAACAATGCTCTGGACTTAGACACCTGACCCCGAGTCCCAACTGTGTGGAAGAGATGAAATGAAGTGGATGGACTTTAGGGGTATTGCCAGATCATGGCAGATCTAAAAAGCAGAGTGAAGAACCCTGGGTCCAGTGTGGCCAGGACATGCTTGGGGACTGATCTGCAGTATTGATCGGTACCTTTTCTCCTTCGCACTGACAATGCACCAGAATAGTTGCCACATCTGGGCGTGGTTTAGTCATGGGTTAGGTCACCTTTCCATGTGTCCTAGGTGAGAGAAGTGTCTGGGAAAGCCAGGTATAGGGCAGAGCACAGGCATTTGGTCACACCTCATCACTCTGGGTGACACTGTTAGAGGTTTCTGCTGCACAGAGGGCAGAGGGCACTTTGAGCTTGCTCCTGGAGGAGAACCTGAGCCTAGGAAACAAGGGCCAACCCACCAGTGAGCCTGGCCATGCAAGCCAACACTGCTTGGTGGTATGATTGTAAATTACAACTGCCAATGCATCAGTTCCAGTCCACTCTTCAAAATTGCCTCCTCCAGGGAGCCGACCGCTGCCTCCCAGTGCATAGTCACCTTCTGTGCCCTGCCCTTCCCCGGAGGCTCTGGTTTCCTGCAGCCTAGTGATTGGCTACACATGACTTGACTAATTAGACCATAGGCTTACATTTAAGATTATTATTAAGTAAACTCCCTGTAGTCTGCTGAACTCACAAGTGGAAACATCACACAGCTAGATTAACACAGCCACTGGAACAAGCCCTTCCCCACTCCTAAACTCAGAGCATCCATCTCCGTGAACCTCTGTACAGTTAGAGAGGACTCCTGAAGTCCTGGACTTCACTTACTGCTTTCTACTTTGATTATCAATTACATTTTTATGTACTTAGCACAAAGAAGAGCTCTGATAGACTCGAAACTAGAAAACCAGTTAGCTTTACATCCCCTTTTATGACTCATGTGCCCTTTTACCTGCATTCTGTCTATTTTTTTAAAAAGCTCATTTTGTTTTTCCACTTTTAACATTGGCCATCACGGAAGCAGAGAATCACGTGATGATCCTTTGCCGGCCTCCTTCCCCTCCCTCAAACTCCTAGTGTTTTTTGTCTGTCTGTTTCGTTTGTTTTTGAGATGTATTTATTTTTATTTCATGTATATGGGTGTTTTGATATGTGCACTACATGCAGGTAAGGTCTGCAGAGGCCAGAAGAGGGCATTAGATCCCCTTGGAACTGGAGTTACTAATGATTATGAGCTGCCGTGTGGATGCTGGGAATTGGACTCAGGTCCTTCCAGATGACAGTGCTGAGCCATCTCTCCAGCCCTGCCCCTTGAGTATTTTTGCAGCAATGCATCCTTTCTGTGAATCTGTAGTGTATTTTGGCTCTAAGTTTCAAGATGCATCCTTTTACCAGCCCCCCCCCACACACACACACACATCCCAAAGTATTCTCTGTCCTATGCCTGAGGTCTTTTCTGTCTTAGAATGAATTGTGTGTACATACGTGAGTGACTGAATGAATGAATGAGTTGGCTTCCACTTTAGAAGCAAGTTTACAAAATGGAGCTGGAAAGCTTCGGACCCAGAGTGACTGGTGTGAGCTCTGAGCGCCCCGTTCCAGAACTGCATTTTAGTCTATTCTCCTGGGTTTTCCTGGTGGCTCTCGACTTCATTCATCTTCATCAGTCTCCAGGGTTGGTTTATCCTTAGCCAGGCAGCTTTGATTTTTGTAATTAAGCTTCTCTCACAGGCAACTTCAGAAGGAGGGCCCTTCAGATGCTGCCTTAACCTGTGCTTGGCTTATGTTTCCTTTACAATTACATAATTTTTCTTTTCCATCTTAGGCCAAAATGATTACGACTGAAATAAATCACAGTACAGAATATATCCCAAGTGTCTTCTTTATTTAATTCTGCCTTTCTATTCCTGGGTTAGTGCTTTAGCTGCACATATGGAAGATAATTGAATGCATATTTTCTTTCAAGTAGCATGGTCACATTTAAAATCCTAAATTCTGTGTGTTTTAAAGGGAAAATCAGAGTCTGTTGCCTGATGTGGCGTTCTTGGTTTTTACAAAGTAAAAAATAGTCCAGGGCTCGGTTCTGGGAGCCTCTGATGGTGGAATAGTAGCTTGGAAAGATGCCTTTGACATGTTTTTCCCCCTGTAATTCAGGAGCGGTTAGTTACCAAAGTGTAAGGGGATCTGCTTATTATCCTGTGCTGTTTCAGCTCTACATTTTACTTTTGCTGCTCAGATAATGGCTAAGTCAAAGGGAGTTAGCAGGACTTTCCTGTTTGTGTGAGTAGAAATTCAATGTAATAATTCTGGGTTTGAGGTATTTTTAACCCAGGATTAGAGCTACGTCCAGTAGATACCTCATAACATGTGATACTATCTTATGTTTGGCCAGAACATAGAATATTTTATGAGCTGGGTTTGGTTGTGATGCAAGTTAGATCAAAAGCATCTTTCCTATGGAAGGTGATGGAAGGACCTGAGAGATGCTGGGGATAGGAAATGAGGAGGTCACGGTCCCTCAGAAGCCCTTCACCCAGCCAGCACAGCAGTAAGCTGTCCCATGGATTGGATTTTCTGTGCTCTGAGTGGCAGGTTGTGGGACTCCCCTCTACACTTAGGGCCCTGGCTAGGCCTATCGTTACCTGTGTGAGTGTGATGGGGTGTCTGAGGAGCTGCAGTAGCCCCCAGCGGTATGTGCAGAGCTCCTATGAAGAAGGCGCATGTATGAAAATGGCTGGAAGGAAAGCCAAGGACACAGCATGACTTACCAAGTGCCTCTCTTAGCCTCCTCAGCATAACAAACAAGGAAGAGAGCTCTGGATAATCAAAGCTGTATCCTGAACTACAGGGCTAAACAGAGGCCATACTTAGTACTTTGGATTTTTGCTATGGAAACTTACAAGCTGAGGCATACGTTCCAGGATGGAACCCCTTGGGCAAGGCTAGACACAGCAATTGAACTGAAGTCTCACCATGAAAAAGAAGCCATGAAAGTGGCCACAGATTTGGCTGCCTGTCCCTGAGGCTAGGGAAGTAGCCAGTGGCCAGGATTTTGACAAGAAAGCACAGCATAATGACAGTTGTGGAGAAAGAGTGTATCTGGGTTTAGGGGGGCATGGTGTCTGTGTAACTCCACCAGAGCTGGAGAGTCAGACATAGTTCATTTCTGCTGGTTGCCAGCTGATGTGCCTTCTGCAGTGTTTACTACTCACCGGGTGTCCTTATCCCTAGGCTCACTGAAGTCATGATCTCACAACTCGGAGGAACAAAGTCAGTCTCATGTCTTGAGAGTCTGTGAAAAGAAAGCGGAACTGGGGATGGTACACGGGTCTATGGGCCTCTGGGACCTCAGTTTTTCCACTCAGGATTCCCTTCCACTGAAGGAGTGTCCCGGGCAGGGAATACCTACAGTAGCAGAGCTGTGCCTCTGCCATTTCCCATTAGCAAGCACACACTGACCTTTGGAATCTTAGCTTCGATTATAAGCCATTGTCCTCAAATCCCTGCAGATTTTGGATTCGGTCAACATTATTTAGCCATTTTAAAAACTAAGAACAAAGCACGCTCTTCCCCATCTCTTCTGCTAAGATGGACTCTAGAAAATGAAGTGAACCCCAGAAGATATTATGTGTCTGTAGTATGAAATATTTTTGACTGGTTTGGCTTACAGTCTGGACTTGTTTGTAGCTGTTTAGCCTGTTAAAATGACTTAGACATTTATATTAATTATAAATTGTTTGGCCTATGGCTCAGGCTTATTGTTAGCTAGCTCTAGCATCTTAACTTATTTTTATATTATTTTAAGTTTGTCTTCCCACATGGCTGCGGCTTATTTATATTTGATTATATTTACTTTTTGAGTGGCTAGATTGTGTCTTTTTGACTCTGCCTTTTTTCTTTTTTAATCTATGCTCAGATATTTTTCTCTGCTTTTTAGATTCCTTGCCATATGCCAAAACAGTTTCTTTATTAACCAGTAATAAAACATATTCACAGCATAAAAAGATATCGCACATCATGTGTCTGTTTCACAGGATAGTCACCTTTGAGGAGGTTTCGTGCAGAGCTTGAAGATTAGACCCAGCATAAGTAGAAATATAACCTTACTGGAGAGTTATATACGGCACAGAAACCTGTGGGGAATGGAAGAGAAACGGGAAATGTCTACTGGAAAGTCAGGATAGGCAGAAATGACAGAAGTCTAGAGATTAGACGGGCAAGGCAGTTACATGAGCTCAGCCATCTGGTTAACCCAATATACCCTCTGTGTTTTACAACAGAGCCTAAATACAATCAGTCCTTTCTCCAAAGTCCCCAGCAAGTGGAGAAATGTGGACAAGACAGAGGATGGCATTGTGGGGTGCAGATCCTGTTTTGTGTTTTCTGATAAAAATGCAAGACCTTTTTCTCTTTTCTGTCAATTACCTTAAGTTCTCAAAGCCTACTGGCTTCAGATAGCAGTCATTATATTTGTGTGTGAGCTTGTGGATTGGCCCTGAGTTTCCTGTGGTCTGGATTGAGTCCACTGATAGAAGTCTTAAGGCTTGGCTGAGCTGGGTGATCTAGGGTACCCTCATTCATGTATAGTGATTGGCAAGCTGGTTGTTTGGAGAAAGCCTCAGTGGGGGCTGTTTTTGTTGGTCCCACATGTCATCCTCTAGACAGACAAGGCTGTAAGCCCTCTCATGGTTCAGCCCGGAGCCCCTACACGCAGCCCATCTTGTGACTAAATTGGGGGTCGGTTTGGGAGCTGTATTGCATCACTCCATGGATAGAGAAGAGGCATGAATTGGAAGCCGTTACTTAGAGACACATCATGCTGCAAACCTGGAGTTAGCTCAGCGAGTAACAGCTGTCATTACCTGATGCCCACCTGGAGACAGCTCTGAGCCACATTGTGGCAAATTCCTTAGGAAAACTGTAGGAGCCGTGTAGCAGTCCTAACAGCCTCTTCTTGGAAATCTACCAAGGGGCTGGAGGCAGAAAGTTAATGAAAGGCCAGATGGAGCCTAGCATCCAAAGACTACCATTGCCTCCTGTGTGCAAGCACAGGGCAACCAAAAGGCTGGTCTAGGCTGGGAGGTACTGGTGCAAGAGGTGCCATCTAGACCCAAGAATCAAGGACAGTTTCCATGGGCCAGCACAAGCCTGGAATGAGAGACCCAAGCCCAGGTTTGAAGCAGAGCCACTAAGGAAGCAATGGGTATAAGAACACAAGAATGTTGAGTATTCACCTACCCAACAGAACTAAGGAATGCGTCAAGAAACTCCATCCTAAATCGAGTTTCCCTAGGGGAAGGAGTCAATTGCAGAATGAGTAGGGGAGATAGCTACCACAGGCATATTCTCTAGAACGTCTCTTAAGTGCCAGGGATTGTACTTAGCCTTGAATTTGGTCCACATAATACCCTGTGGCAATTAGTTCCATTTTTCCAGATGAAAAACTACCTTGGGGGGAGGTTGGGTAATTGGCACCAATCACCAAGCTTGTATCTGACTCCACAGCATGTCATCCTTTCTCTGCATCAAGCTGCTGCTGATGTTAGCCAGGCCCCTAGGACCCTTGTAATAGTAGAGCTTGGAAAGACCCCCAGTGCTGTCTCCCAGGCAGAAGCTCTAAGAAGATGGCCATGTAGAGGCGGAGAATGTTCAAAGATGGCACCCACTACAAAAGAGGATGGCAGGGGACACCAAGAAGAAAAGTGTGGTGGAATTTAGGTGTTAGCTGATAAGGTTGGAAGGGGAGCTTGAACAGGGTGTGGCCAGCCTGTTAAAAAAGGCTGCTGAGATCTTGAGCTGCCTGTTTTGTTCCTGCCTTCTTAGAGATTAGATCAGCATCCATCCGAGATCATTCCTACCTTCAAGAATCACCCTAGGGTTTAATTTGTAGCCATGAGTGTTAAAATACCCTTTAATAAATTTAATCTTGTATATAATATATTACAAATAATAATTACTACAATAGAAAAGCCCAGTTGACTTGATAGTACAAAGATACCAAAATTTTCTCCAAACCTTTCTTCCAATTTCTTAATCTTTTATTTGCCTCCTTTCCCCAAATTGAAAAGACCACAAAGACTTCAGTGGAGTCATCCTATTATCCAAAAGAATGAAACAATCAGATTATAAGTTTGAGGCCAGCCTGGGCTACATGGTAATACCCTTTTCAACAACAACAACAAAAAACCCTCAGAATCATTGTAGTAGATCATTGATAGAATAAATCAGGAAAGACTAGGCACTAAGAGGCTCTGAGACCCCTGGTCACAGAACAAAGGCAGCTGTAGAAGTTGTGACCTAGCGAGAGTGAACTTGGCCATGTTATCATCAGGCTTTGGCTAGAATCCATGTGTAGATGTTGAAGGAGACATTGTAATTTACAAGAAAGAACTCCAGAGCCACAGAGATCTCATTCCACACCCTGGTGCCCCTGAGTAACTTCTCACTCGACACCAACCTAGCAGTGAACAAGGTGACCATTGGGGCACATGTGGCACCAGCTTGCACTGTGTTCGGTGTATAGAAACCTCTGGAAATGGATGGTCAGGAGCAGTTAGGGGTCCCTGGTACCTGGAACCACCACCACTTGGCTTATTCTTATAGTCTTAAGAATGTTTTCTAAGGAAAATATACTTTCTAAGTTCTACTTAAAAACCCAGAGAGAAGCAGAAAATAAACTCAGTATGCTGGTAGATGGCTCAGCAGGTAAAGGCAAGCCTGGTTGGCCTGAGTTCAATTCCCAGAACCCCCTTGTAAACATGGAGGAAAGAACTGACCTCACAAAGTTGTCCTTTGACCTGCACAGGTACACTATGGTATGTACACCCTCAACACACACACACACACACACACACACACACACACACACACACACACACACACACACACACACTAAACAAAACTCATATGTAAGGCTGAAAGAATAAAATTACAGTACCTTTTTTTTTATGGATGGAAAATTAAGGATCCTACTCAGTATTTAAAAAGAGTTCTGTTGCACAGTTCTGACGTTTAAAGAAATTAGAATGAGGGGAGGGGAGCTGCAGAAAGACCAAAGACTGTAGCTGAGAGGCTTGATGGTCTGGAATAGGACATTCCTCTGACCAGCTGACAGGACTCTTTGTATAGAAGCATCCCTGAAAGCAGTATTGTAGGACAAATCGCAATGGCTGGTGTCCAAATTATGAAGTCAAGGTCATCTTCATCAAAAAGTTGGAGATTTAAAGGTTTGAGGCCATAATGGGGTGAGCTGGCCCATGTGCAGGTTTGTTGTCCGCGGCGTTGTGCGTGCTTGCTGAACGCTCTTTGTACGTCTCTCTCATGACTCACCTATTGACAGCAGGTGAGGAGAGTACTAGTCAATTCTTCTCACGTGGCAGAGTGTTCTCACTTGGACTTCTCTAGGGGAAAGACCTTCCAGAGCAAGTGGTTCTCCAGCTGGGATGCTTGCCTTCCTCTCAGGGGGGATGGGCTAACTGGGCTGCTGCCAGATGACTGGGTTGCTCCTTGAACATTTTCTTCCTTGCCTTTGTTGTCTTCACAGGACGGGGTCCGGATTGGAGGTGAAACCATGAAGAGGAAGTAGAACAGATAATAATGCTTCACCGCAGTCGCTTCTTGGTGCTGCTGGCCCTGGCTGGGCTGCTGGCCTTCTTGAGCCTCAGCCTGCAGTTCTGTGAGTCCACAGGGGAGTGGAGGGCTTCAGGAGCGTAGATGGCTTCGTTGGGAACTAAGGCTCTGGGTTTGTGAGCAGCGAGGAAACCCCAGGGCTTTTTCATGATCGGTGCTCATGGCGAATGGTCACAAGCAGGAGTACTACATGGATAGCTTGCTTTCTTTAGGTCCTGGCCTCACTCTGAAGTGCAAACTAGTCTCAAACTAATGGTCCTCCTTCCTCAGGAGGCCTGTATCACCACACTCACACCCAGACTCATGCTACGTTCTTTGAACTTGCACATACATTCTAAATGGCTTGCTTATTCTTATTGGCATCCATCCTCAGGGTACAGAGGGTCCATCAGCCAGAGGCATTTGACCTTTGGTTCCTTGAGGACCAAGTGCTCATTTTATGTCCCGTCACTGATGGGGCTAGAGTAGCTCAGGACTGAGTGAGGAAATTGCGTTGCTGGTATGAAACCTGGCCCCTGGGTAGCAGAGGCTGCTCGAAGGAGTTCCCAGGATACAAAGCAGGGACTCTGGTGAAGCTCGTCTGTGGATCTCCCTCTCCATCATCTTCCACTAGATCTTTATGCTCATACTGTACCCAAATCTGTGCTCCCCACACTTGCTGTGAGAGGGGCTATCCTAGAGCTCAAATCCTGCCTCAGTTTCTCATTGGTAGCAGCCCTTCAGTGGTGGCCCACTGTCCCCTGTGTCCCCTCTCTGCTTGGCCTTCTCCAAAGAATCAGCCTCTCCTTGCTCTCACTCCTGCTACCCTGCGTTGATTGGCTCTTTTCTCTTTCCCTCCTCCCCCCCCCCCCCCCGTTCTTTCAGCCCCTGCCCCCCCTCTACATACCCTCCATTCTCTCAAGAGTTTGATGCTTCTGTGATGTACCTGAGGATTTCCTGAGCCAGCTCCCTTTTACTAGTCATGAAGCTTCACTGTGCCATTTCCGTGTGTATCTCAGGGCCCCACATGCCCAGGACAGAGTGGGTGTCTCTTGAATGTCTATTGAATGAATGACTATCTGCTCTGAACGCATTTACCTATCCTTTGGATTCTGTTTACTGGAAACTGAGGAGGCGCTGGTATAATACTGACAACTGTCTGCTGTCACCTGGCTTCTCTGTTTTGCTTCCTTACCCTGATGGGTGGAGACAAGTGTTTGTCACCCCCTGGAGCTCTGTGAGGAGGTGGCATTTTTGTTTCACTTTGGGTGGCAGAAAGAGGAACAGGTGGCTCAGTGAGTGGGATGTGGTGAGTGCAGAGGGATGTTGGAGACTTGGCATCAAGTGTGCATGGTTTGAAGAAAGGACGCTTTGAGCAGGCTTGCCTGAATGGTATAGGCTCACCTCTGTGTACGTGACAGTCCATTCTAACAGTGAAGAGGCTTAAAAATATTTATTTCATCCCTCCAATATTGGAAGCGGTCAAGAGAAGGTGACCATAGATGTGCAAAAATAGTCCAGGTGGCTAATAACCTGCAAAAATAGAAATCCTTTCCAAAAAGTGAGTCTTGCTTCAGTGGTTTCGTTGTTAGTAGTTTTCTCTGGAAATTTTCCACCTTTCAGTGAAGGAGATGGGACTTGCAATCAGCCTGGAGTTTTATCCTGAGCCCTGGGCGGGTTGTGAGGTAAATGTGGCTCACTTGTGTTCCCCAGGCATCTCTTGCATGAGCTGGCCTGTGTGGCACTGAATGGCCCTGTGTGTCTTGCTTGTACACTGCTTCTGAATGTTCGTCTGTGTTAGAAGGGCCGCTTTTCAGCCACACTTTTTTTTTTTTTTTTTTTTTTTTTTTTAAGAAAATTTTTGCAGAATAAATTGGCTTGGCTGGACCTGAGCTCTTTATTCTGGAGTACCTTGCAGTTGAGAAAGCTTAAGAAATGGACGTCCGTACTGCCTTTCTCCTTCTAGGTAAACTGCAGCTTTGGAATCTGCCTGTTTCTGTAGAAATGACACTTATCTGCTTTATGTATTTGGTTGCTTTATTGTTTGCTTATTATTATAGTATAAGAAATTTTATTGATTGACAAAACAAAGATTGTTTCATGTGCTCATTCTTACCCTAAAACATACATGCTTTTCCTTTATTGCGCCCTTTGACAATTTTTTTGAATACCATATTGACAATATTATTTGAAATAATATAGTTGAGGTTAACAACTATAATTGTTTATATGCTTTATGTAAAAATATGGCTTTGTTTTCTGAAACTAGTGTGTATCTTAATATATTGTGTTGGTAAATTTTTTTTTAATATATTTTGGATATAGGACCATTTTGACACAGGTTAGGATCAAGACATGGAACTATTTGAACAAGCATGTCTTCTGGAGGACAGAGAACCTGAGTAGTCAAGCCACATGCATGTGTTAAGTGTTTGGTGCAGAGGTAGAAAGGGTGGGGAAGGACCGGGGCAGCATAAGATACTGTTCATAGCTCCTCAACACATCCATCTTTGATAATACTAATGGCTTGCACGTTCTGAAGGTCCGTAATGATGTTACTTGGTTTTATATATACATACTTTCAGTTCCTTAATGTTGAAATGTGGACAGTGGGAAAATAACTCAAATTCAAGGATAATCTGTTATGACATGGAACGATCGCTGGGATCTGAAGACATCTGAATTATTCATTTCCGCTTTCCCTGCCATTTATAATCATTCATCTTTCCTCTTTGCAGCGTTTTTCCAGCATGTACTTTGTGCTCACCTCTCCGTGTTCTCCTCGGCATTCCCCAGTGGTGGTGTGACAGGCACACACGGGCTCTGGAATTGTGGCCTTGATTTGAATCTTAGCTTCTCATTAAGCAGCTGGCTATTCTGTACCTTCCTTCATAAGAGAGTTAATCATCATAAATCTGCAAAATAGGCTGAGAACAGACACTTGTAGAAGCTCTTTGGCAGGCGCAAGTCTCAGGTACAACTACTGATCCTTTGCAAAGTTGGTATGAGAATGTAGACTTTGGGAAAGCCCCTGACTCAGGGCAGCTGCTATTTCTTCTGTAAAGTGAAGCTGATTATTATGGTTTTGCAAGACTGGTTGAAAGCTGAGAGCTTTGGGGGAAAACGCTTGGCTCACAGAAGCACACTGACCGTAAATCTGTAAGCAAACCGGAGTCCCCAACAGAGTGTACTCTCATGGCGTTCTGGCATCCCAGAAGGTGGTCAGAGCTTATGATAGTTACTTCAGCTATTTGGTGAAAGAAAATTTGAGATTTGCCTTCTGTTTGTTTGCTTTTAATCAAATAGCTTGGCTGACAGTTCATCTATATGGCGTATATGGTACTCTCAGGGAGGCGTCCTCTTGGATAGAACCTACGTCGATCACAGCAGAGTTCATCTGCAGTTGTGAAAGTGGATATTGTCTTCAATGACTAAAGCGTTCTTTCTGCAAGAGGCATTGGCCTGTTCAGTGTGATCTGGATGGACACAGACACACATTTGCATTAGGCATGAAGTGGAGTTTTGATGTCAAGGTGGCATGGGTGGTGCATTTCCTCCCAGCCTCAGTTTCCTCTTGGTAAAGTGGAGATTGTGATAGAGTTGGTAAAGGATTCTGTAACATGTGCAGCACCTGGCACACAGTAATCCTGACACATGTTGAGTGAGTTAAGATCATGTATAGAGCAGAGTAGTGTGACAGGAGAAAGAACAAGAGCCCTGTCCAGTCTGGAGAATCAGGAGACATCTGAGGTCATTGCCTGAGGAGAGCAGGAGTTGTCTGGGGAGGACACTAGAGAAGGTGTCCCTGGCAGATGGAGGCTGTGCAGAATTCGAGCAAGAGGGGACCCAGCACAGAGACACCACTGTGCAGTTAGCATATTGGAGAGTCACAACCTACTTCTGTTTTTTGTTTGTTTGTTTTGTTTTTTGTTTTTCCCAGAGTGTGGACATCTGAGTGCCAAGGCAATATTGCTTTGGGATCTTGTTTAAAATGCACATTCCTAAACAAGCAAATAAAAATGTTTGTGGTCTTTCCTATAGAATCTGACTCTTGGTGGGGGCAGAGCCCAGAAATCTGTGTTAAGAATTGACCCCTGGGTGTGGCTCATGTATAATGTGAACCGGTGGGAGGCTGACTCTGGGTGATACAACTCAGAGGCCATTTCACTTATGCAGTCAGAGACTGGGGGTGCCTCCAATGCAGGCGTTAACCCTGAAAGGAAGAAGCAAAGCCTGGAGTGTCACCATGTGCATGAGGCTTTATAACTCCTTGAAAGATATAACTGGACAGAGTGACTCTACTTTGACACCCAGGCATCTGGTCCAGGTAGTTACTAGTTGCCTTGTTCAGGCACATATTCATTCAGAGGTCCCCTCCACTCGGGAGGACCATCCAAGCTGAGGGAAACGAATATCCAGACAGAGGTGAAGAGAGAAAGCAGGTACAGGACAAGGAAAGAAGATGTACAGAGCTCAGGGAAAGAAGATGGGTTCCGGGGTCAGCATGGTGCACAGGATAGCTGGAGGTATAGGAGCCCTGCCCAAAGTAGCTCTTGGTCGAAAGCCAAGAATGACCAAGTCTCCAGCCACTGTCTGTGGCTTTATGCTCACCATCATACAGTCTGGGCTGGGAAGAACCTGATCATGTAGAGGCTGTGAACTTATTTGGTTTGGCCCAGCCAATGTTTTCAGGTTTTAAAAATTATTTACCAGTTTCACATAAATAAACTTTCAGCTCTTGTTTGAAAAGTTCCTGGCATCTGAGGCCTCTGGCTCTGCTCTGTCTTGCTCAGGCTCTGCTACAGCTGTATTTTTCTCTGGGAGAAGAAAGGAGTGTGGGCCAAAGACAAGATCCGGGGAGAGAGGAAGTAAGGAAGGAGACAAGACAGTCCCAGCTGGGTGGGGCTGCTTAGACAGAAGCTGGGGGGGACAGTAACCATCTAGAAGGTCTCAGATGGGCAGAGTAGGAGTCCCAAGTATTATCAGCTCCTCGAAGAGGGTAGATTGTGGATGGCGTGGTTCTGATACCATCAGCAGCGCCAGCATTCTTCCTGTGGTCTCCAGATCCCATACTCTGGCCCTGCTTTGGGTTCTGTGTCAATTGAGAAAGAGAATAACATTTGGTAGAACCCTGTGAATTCAAGCTGCTTCTGCACAGCTTGGTTGTTTAGAGTCTTGCTTCCTGAGGCTCATGCGCTCTTTGTACAGCTATTGGTTTGTACAGCATCCATTCCATGGTGGTCTCTGAAGGCTTGTTATGTATTTCATACATAATCTTACTGACCATAATATAGGTAGGATAAAGACAGTTGAGTGTAAGTCTCTTGGCTACAGAACAGTGTGGAGCTTATTCCCAGGCAGGGGCTGGACTGTCCTCTGCTCTTGTCTTACCTACATTTTCTGAAGGAAGGCATGAACTATAGCAGTGTGTGTGAACTGGAGTGTTTAGAAGACCTTTGTGTGTTTCTGCGGCCAAGGGTTCGAGCTGGAAGCCTGCGGAGATCAGGGAGTCCAGATTAGCAGGGTGAGTCAGTAGACAAAGGTGTTTGTTACCAAGACAACCTGAGTCTGATTAGCAGGGTGAGTCAGTAGATAAAGGTGTTTGTTACCAAGACAACCTGAGTCTGATTCCCAGAACCCACATGATAGAAGGAGACAACCTACACCCACAGGTTATCCTCTGGTCCTCAGAGTTGGGGGTTGAGGGGACCCAAGACACAGGAAATGAGGGAGCCAGGGATTTTTCATAATTCTTCTCATGCCCACTCTGGCTATCTCTGTTATTACTAGTTTCCGTTGTGATTTGGGGTCTTTGGTCTTCACATCACAATGGGCCTGTTGGGTAGCAGCCAACCTGTGCCCCACCCCCAGGAATGTAGTTTCTGGACCCCCCCCCCCCCCCGCCCCGGGCTTCAAGTGGGGATTCAAGCTAGGTCCACTGAGGAGTCCCTCACACTCCAGCAGTTGATAAACTTTAGGTCTCCATGGCAAATGCTGGGGGAAGAAGTCAAACAGCAAGCTTGTAAACGCTCTCCAGCCTGGTAAGACTTGCTGAGTCCCTCGTGACATGCTCTGCCATGGTCCACTGGCTCGTGCAGACAGCCATCTCGGCACAGACATTCACTGACTTGCTACATCACTTACTACTATATAATATTGGCTCATGACGAGGCAGCACTAAAATGGGGGAAGGTGAAAGGCAGCATGTGGTGGCTCAGTAAGTTCACAAAAGAACGTGGGGTTCAACTGTTTGATCAGTTGCCTGTATAAAATCAGGCGTGGTTTTAGCCTTCCCCACCTCTCCTATAAAACACCAGCCCAGTGTTAACACAAGTGACCAAAGACAGTAGCAGAGCTGCAGCTCTGTCTTGTGGTTCTGGTTTTCATAGGCAATTATAGCAGACTTTTTTTTTTTTTTTGATCTAGTACAGTGTGGAGGTAGGGTGGGCATTTAAGATAATTTCGTGGATTGAGAAGTGCTGAGGGAATTGTGGGAATTGACTGTTAGAGCAAATCATTACTCCTTGGCAGACGGATGAAAGAATGAGAACTCCAGTCCTTTAGGTGACAGAGACAAACTGGAACAGTGTGGAGGCAGGATGGGGTGCTGCCCCCTCCCCCAGAAAAGGTGCTGACTCAGGAGAACTGATTGCTAGCAAGAGTTAGAAAAGCTGTTGCTGCTGAGGCAGCTGGGGGGAGGGAGACCAGCTCATTTTGCTTCTAGGGTATGGACCACCAGATTCAGTGTCTCCTGATCCTACACTGAAGCTAACACCCGTTAAGACATTATAAGTCACAGGGTAAGGGGTGTCTGGAGAGAAGGCTCAGTGGTTAAGAACACTTACTGGACTTGCAAAGGACCCAAGCTCATCCACATCAAGTGGCTCACAACCATCTGGAACTCCAAATTCCAGGGGACCCAACATCTTCTGGCCTCCGTGGGTACCTGCGTGCATGTGGTACGTGTTCACTCATGCAGGCACATATACTTATTCATAAATAAAAATAATAAATTTTTTAAAGAACTTATAACGAATAGGAATAAACATTTGGAGGACAGGTGTGGAATGGCATGTCTTGGTCCTTTACCATGTTCAAGTTATTGTCCTCTATCCTGAGGTCTGTATTGTTGAAGATTAGAGACGTATCTGCCTAGAGCCAGGACTGGATCTGACTCTTTGCAATCTGTCTGAATCCTTACATCCTCCAGCCCAGGCTGCTTCTTACCCTGTAGAGTAGGTGACCAGCCCAGGTTGAGTCCCAGGCTTGGGACTGGGAAGGTAAAATGCAGTTGACAAGCCAGACTTTGGCCTCAACAGATTCTTTGCTGATATTGTCTCTAGAGTGGCTTGTGGAACAACTGATCCCAGAGACAAAGTTGAAGGGACACTGTCCCAGTCATGTTTACAACATTCCTGTTGTTCCTAGAAAGGAGCCTTAGTCTGCCAGGAGTCTTTACAGTGGAGGAAGAACAGACAGATCACACATAAGGGGATGGTGAGAGACTGGACCTTGAAAGCCACCCACCCCTACTGCAACAGTGTCTTCCTTTGGGGACAGCCTGTCTTTTCTGGAAAGGCACCTTGTTAGTCCTACTTAGAGTCAGTCTTGTTAGCATGGCAAGAATGGGGCATGGCAGAATTGCATGGATACCCAACTGGACCATAGTGTGTGGGGTGGTTTGAGGGGTGTCTGCTTGTCTTAGCTAGGGTTTCTGTTGCTGTGATAAACACCATGACCAAAAGCAACTTGAACAGGAAAGGATTTATTTCAGCTTACAGTTGTAGTCCAGCATGAAGGGAAATCAGTCAGGAACCTGGAGGCAGGAACGTAGGCAGTCATGGAGGAGCGCAGCCTTTGGGTTTGCTCCCTGTCACTTGGTTAGGCTGTTTTCTTATACACCTGAAGCCCATCAGTCCAGGGCCTTCTCATATCCCTAATCAAGAAAATGCCCTTCCAGGCCAATCTGAGGGAGGCATTTTGCTCAGTTGAGGCCTTTCCTCTCAGATGACTCTCACTGGTGATAAAAATTAGCCTGCACATCACTGTCAGCTGGTGTAGGGCTTCTCCGCAGGAGGGAACGGGTGCATCAATGCAATAGCGTCTGCCTGTGCAGGGCCCCATTAAAGTCAGTGTGAGGCTCCTATTAGGTGCCTGCACCCGGGCTAAGGCTGTGACAGGTAGAAGAAGGTCAGGATGCTCACCACTTCTGTGTCACTGTGCTCGACAGAAGCCACTTATGGGGGAAGTTTCATTTCGGCTTTCGGATTCGGAGAGATTTTCTCTCACCATAAAGGGGAAAGCGTGGCAGGTGGGAAACTGAGATGGCAGGGGTGTGGGAATGTGTTCACGCGTGGCAGACCAGGAGGCAAGGCTGACTGTCATCTCAAAGGACTGCCTTAGTTCTCCGTCCTCCAGCCAGGCCCTGCTTCTTAAAGGTCCTAAGCCTTCCAAACACTGTCATCAGCCAGGCAACACGTGAGCTTTGTGGTGAACCTTTTAGATGTAAACTGTAACAACTAGGGGTTGGCAGATTTTTATCTTCCTCTCTGGGTCTGGGAACATGAGTCCAAGAACCTGGCTTGTGTCTGTCCAAGTCAGAGAGATTCCCAATAGCGAACAGGCCCCAGATACTTGGCTGTAACATGTCCACTAACCCACTCATTACTGAGGGCCAGCCAGGAACTGGCGGCTGATAGACTGGGAAATTATAACAACTCTGACTCTGGACCATTGTTTCCTTCCTATGGGTCCAGGAATAGAATGATTAAAAGTCAAAATGTAATCATCAGATACAGATATAGAAGTTCATAGCTCTGGCCGCTGGACCAGGTTCTTGTTAGCTAGTGTCTGTCTGAAGATGGTGGTGACCACTCATGGCACGTCTCAGCGTTTCCTCCATAGCACGTTCTCTGTGCTTTCCCTATACTCTCAAACCAGTGGTCAGGAAGCACAGGAGGTGCCATGATTGAGAAGTCCCCCGAGTGCTTTTCATTCCATTTTCTTATTTAATAATGACTAGTGGACAGAGCATTGGCATCAGCCTGAGGAATTAGAGCTGGGCTTGTGGCCTTCAGGAAACTCTTTAACACCCCCACCCACCCACTACCAATGGTGCACTTCCTGGCTGATGGTACTCTACCTAGGATAGGACCATATGAGTCTAATCATGGTACTGCCCACTAGTAAAGCCTAGAGGCCAGGGTGGAGAGAGGGAATGAGGGAACATTTTGTCATCTTGCTTCTAAGAAGTTTGCTGCTTGCTTCTGAGAGTAGGGGACTGTCTTAGGATTTCTACCTCTGTGAAGAGACACTGTGACCATAGCAACTCTTACAGAGGAAAACATTTAATTGACTCTGGCTTAGCAGTTTCAGAGGTTTAGTCCATTATTATCATGGTGCAAAACCTGGCGGCAGTGTGGGCAGACATGGTGCTGGAGAGGAGGCTAAGAGTTCTGTATCTGGAATCCAGACTGGCAGACAGCAGGAAGAGAGGGACCCTGGGCCTGGCTTGAGCATTTGAAACCCCAAAGCCCACCCCAGTGACTAACTCCACTCCCTAATGTCCAAGCATTCAAATCTAAGAGCCTAGGGGTGGGAGGCAGTGTGACTCAAAGTACCACAGGAACCTAAGCAGAAGCCTAAAAGGGAATGTTCTCTGTCATTTCTTTGAGACCCTGTCAGCATCTTTATTCAGGCAGTACAGGGGTGTGAACAGGATAAATAGATGATGGAGGAGACAAGGTAGCTAATAAATCTTTCTTTCTGCTTAGTAATCACATTACAGAGAAAGTGTGTGCCCGTGGGCAGTCAGGCAGCACTTACTCTGTCAGGCTGTCACGCATGTTTCTCACAATGGCACTGTAGCCCAGGGCACACGCTGAGACTCAAGGATTTTCCCACCTACACAGTGGAACTCATGATCCTTCCATCTGTCTGCCCCCCACTCTCACTCCAAATGCCCCCCCGCCCCCCGTACCTTTCTACTTTTCATCAAAGCTGCTATCATCTGCTTTGGGACAGCAGTGAGTTGTCTGTTTTTTGAGACAGGGTTTCTCTGTGTAGCTACCTCAGCTGTCCTGAAACTCGCTCTATAGACCAGGCTGATCTTGAACTCATGGAGATCCACCTGCCTCTGCCTTCTGAGTGCTAGGGTTATAGGTGTGCATCCCCCACCCCACTCCCAGCTTTGGAGCTGCCATCTTTCTAATTGTCTTGGGGAGGGGTAGGGAGGCAGCTGAATTACAGAAGACACAGGCAAGGGTTGATGGGATAAGTGCTGTCTCAGATCCGGGCTCCAGATATTTTGTGTTCCTGGCCCAGAGCCTGTCTCTTTACTCACTTGCTCATCCAGAATAGCCAGCCCCCAAGAGCTTGTGTGGTAAGTGGCACAATGCAATGGTGCCAGCGTCCTCCAGCCTCAAGGACCTGCTCCTCCAGGCCTCTTTGTCAGCCAGGCCCCCTCCAAAAGAGCTCCCTCTGTGTCGCTCCTTGTGGGTCAATTGGACCAGGTCTCTCAGAGACCCGAGGCAAGTCTTGAGCCAGGTTGCTGACCTCAGTAGTCAGCTACACATCAGTGTCTCAGAACTGGGAAAGCCTATCTCTAGCCATTCCTCCCCTGCCCACTTCTAGACTGCTTGGGTAACCTTTGAGATTCTCCAGAGGACACAGAGAACACAAACCAGTGCAGAGTACAGTGTGTGACTCAGAGCAGACCTTCAGCTTAGCAAGAGTGTTTGGAAGGGTTGTCCTCTGCTAGCCATTAGGGTACACAAACATGAAAGAGGCATTTGGGGTCGTGGAATAGCAAACTGGGGCACCCATGCTTGTACTCTGGTATAAACCTAATAGCTGACGCTGGCTAGACTTATTATGGGAGGGCAATATGGAAACTACTTATAAACTCAGAGTGAGCTTCCTGGAGGCAGCAGCTCCTGGCAGATTCAAGCAACGGGAATTGGGTGGGCAGAATTACAAGCAAACGGGCCCATGAGTGAGGCATGCTAGGGGGTGGGCTCTGAGCAGCACAAATGCTGACAGGGTGCAGATGGAGTTGAGGAGACTTCACACATACACCCGTACCTGAGAGCTTCCGTGAGTACCTAGTATGTGAAGCACTCTGCAGAGAGTCCCTTGTGGATGGAAGCCTTGTCTGGATGACTCAGATCACTAACAGTACAGGATCACCTCAGCAAACTGAGTGACAGACAAGACAAAGGAGCCCCAGTGCCAGAAGGAGCAGCAAAGATATTTCTAGATCGTGACCTAATCTTCATTTGTGGTATTCCAACTGCTCCTGTCAGTTGCGTTTTGGGATGACCCAGGATCCCACACATTCTGTCCCCGTGTCACTCATGAGAACACACTTATCTGTACCATGCCTTGGCCCAGGCCCGGAGCACGTAAGCTACAAGCTAGCCAGAGATCTGGGATTCAATAGATTGCATGTAAAGCCAAGAACTAAAGATACTACCCAGCCAGAAGGGCCAGCCATTAAGATGCCACCATGGAATATCTGCTCTGCTACCAGTCTCCCCACAGTAAAGCAGCTCCAGGCACCTGAGCTGTACATTGGCCTCTAACATCTCCCAGCCATGGGAAGATAAAGGTTCCAGCTACAGGCAAATTCTGAACTGGGAATGGCCAACTCCAAAAGTTTTTTAGTGTTGTTTTAATAAAGCCTGTAAATATGTCTATGTATATTAAGATCTAACAATATTTTTATGCATAAAGAATGCATATAATTTGTATCTACTATAAATATATCTATGTTAAGATGATACAGATATTTATAGGAAAACAAATAAAATACTTGTTCATACGTGTTCCTTCTATTTCCCAGATGAAAGCATTATGGCATCGTGGCACATTTCCTGATATGCTGCTGGTCTCTCACATAGGGAGCAAATGTCTGAATATTCCATGCGATGGTTAATCTTGTCAACTTGATTAAGATTTAAAATCCCCATGGGATAAAATCTCAGGCTGTGTCTGTGAGGGGCTACTATCTAGAGTAGGTTAATTGAGGGTAAGACTCACCCTAAATGTAGGTGGTACCTAAGTCTGTGTTCTGGGATCCTGACTGAATAAAAAGCAGAGAGAGTAACAGGTGCAAGTATTTATTCTTCACTGGTCCTGACTGTGGATGCAGTGTGAGCAGCTGGGCCTCCACTCATATCACCACACCTTCTCTGCCATGATGGACCATGTCTCCTTGGACTGTAAGCAAAATAAATTGTTCCTTCCATTGACTGCTTCTTTCAGACATTATGCTGTAGTCGTGAGATATGTAACTAATACTGAAAGTTGGTACTGAGACGTGGGTCGTTGCTGGGATGAACACTGTGGCCTTTGGGAAAGAGTTTGAGTTAGAAAAGTCTTTGAATACCATAAAAGTTCTTAATGTGCCATTTTGGTGAGCGCTTAAGACAGGATGCTGAGAGATGCTGAAATTGGCCTGGCTCCTGAGGCTTCAGAGGGAACAAGGATTTTATGAGAGACTGGGTTAGGAGCTGTCGGGGTGGTGGGGAGGGAGCTGTATTAGTTATTGTTTCTATTGCTGTAGAGACACCATGACTGCAGCAGCTCTTATAAAGGAAAACATTTAATTGGGGCTGGCTAACAGTTCAGAGGTCCAGTCCATTATCATGGCGGGAAGCTTGGCGGCAGGCAGGCGTGGTGCTGGAAAAGGAAGTGAGAATTCTACATCTGGATCCACAAGCTGCAGGAAGTGACAGCGAACCAGGCTTGAACTTCTGGAACTTCAGAGCCACCCCAGTGACACACTTCCTCCAACAAGGCCACACTTCCTGATAGTGCCAGTCTGTAGGAGCTTATGGGGCCATTTTTATTCAAATCACCACAGGGTCCATTCATGTTATATTCTGGTGAAGAATCTGGCTGCATTCTGCCCGTGTCCTAAGAACTCTGGTAGAGTTGAATTTAAAAGTAATTGCTTGACAGAGGAAATTTCAAGATGGGGTAGTATCAAGCTATGCCATGGTTACTGCACATTGCTTTTATCCAGGCCTGTGGTGAGGGAAGCATCAAATGGAGGGGAGATAAGATGAAAAGCATGCCATTTGGCAGGGGAGGGAAGGAGTTTAAAGTTGTAGATAAGACAGGTAGTGAGAAGCAGCTATAATTGTTAAGGGGATCATCGCCAATGAAGAGTAACCTCTTGCTGTGCACTGAGACAGCAGGGAAGGTGTCCTGAGGGCAAGTCCTTATCCCTTATAGGCTCCATCGTGAGCAAACACAAATTCATCTGGAAAGAGAGAACCTACACTAAGAAGATACTGAAGGGCTTCCCTGCTTCTCAAAGCAACTGCCAAGGAAAATGTTTCCTCCGAGTCAATAGACAGAAGCTGATATAGCTGTTGTTCAGTGGGGCGGAGCTCCACATGGAGCTGGCAGGGGACCTGGGCTGTGCTGTTGTATATTGTAATATATAACTTACTTTTCATCTTATAGGGGCTCATAGCTAAGAGATTGCTTTCCGTTCCAGGTGATACTTGGACTTTGAACTTTCAAATGGGACTTTGGAAGCTGGACTGAATGTATCTTGCATTATGAGATGGCAGAAGGAGTAAGGTTTAGACTTAAAGGTGATGTGTTTGGGTGTCAGGTTGACAAGGAGTAGAGTTGTAAGGGTTAATCTCGGTTGTCCTTTTGATGGAACTTAGAATCACCATGGAAACAAATTTTAGGGATGTTTGTGAGGGATTCTCTAGAGTAGGTTAATTGAGGTGAAAAGAGCCACCCGAAACGTGAAAGGTTCCTTTCTGTGGGCTGAGGTCCTGAACCACATAAAAAGGAGAAAGCTGGATGAGCACACACATGGCTCTCAGCTTCCTGACACTTAATTTGGAATGTGACCTTTCTCCTCCTGACCTCTTGCCTCATCATGTCTTCCATGATGGACTGATCCCTTCAAACTGTGAGCCATAATAGTCCTTTCTTGAAGCCATTCTGTCAGGTAGTTTTCACAGCCCACCGACTAGTTCATTTATACACTAGTTCATTTATACACTAGTTCATTTATAGGCTGTTTTTGCTTGTTTACACAAAGGCGTTGTATTATTGCCTGGTGGCTTGGTTCATCAGCTTCACTTGGTTCATCTTTGATTCTTCTGTGTTCTTTTAGTTCAGATAGACTAGTCTACACTCCAATGATAAATTTTTAGATTGTTCTCCAATTTTGTCACCAGTGACTCTACAGTGAATCTCTTTGGCCAACTTTGAGTGTGGGACTGATGTTTTTAGAACAGATTCCAAGGTATAACATGAGGTCAAAGGCACTCTTTCTGGAAGGTTCCATTTTCTCCATCATCTCCAGTGTGTTAAGGGTCACCCTTGCCACTACTGTTAAAGTGTGATTTTTTTTTTCCAACCTGGGTAAATATGTCTCTGATATGGGAATGTCTTACTGTATGTTGTGAATATCAATCTTTAAATAAAGGACCTGTTTTGACCCTTGGTGAGCAATATAGAAGTAGGTGGGGAATCAGAATAGGTAGGAAAGGAAGGGTGGAGTCAGATCAGATTGAGCCAGCTGCCCAAGAAGAAACATGTAAGGAACACAGGTGAGCCATGGGCCATGTGACAGGACAGATTAATGAAAATGGGTTGAGTTAAGATGAAGGAGCAAGCTAGCAATGTACCTGAGCCATAGGCCAAACAGCATAAAGTTAATATAAGCATTTGAATCATTTTGGGGGCCCTAAGCAGCGGTGGGCGGCTAAGCGGTCTGGGGCAGCAGGTCTGTGGGTCTGGGACCTCCGGATGGGGCCAGAAACATTATGGTAACATGTCTCCTTAGTGGTTTTCTTTGTATTCGCCATCTGTTCATGTTTTGTTGGCTATTAGTATTTGCACTTAGCCTGCTTGTATCCCTTTCTGAACCGTTAGCTGTAGTGTCCTCTGTACTTGGGATGCCAGTCACTTGTCTGTTATGTATGATGCCGATGTATTTCTCTTAGTGTGCTCATTGTCTTTTCATGGTTATAACAAGTGTTTGGCAAGGGGAAATTTTAGACATTTGTGTAGCAGAAATTAGAGAATTTAAGCTGATGTAGACTAGCGATTAGTGTCTTTTTCCACTATTGTTTGGATGTCTGTGTATATATAAATATAGGTAAATATTTTTATTATTATGGTGGCTGTTGGTAAACCTCTTAGAATGTAACTAGATTTGTGGGCTCGCTTGTTTACAAGCGTGTCCTCCTCTAAGAGATGCTGAATATGACTGCCACTGTGCAGGGGTCTCCAGAAACTATGAAACTGCAAAAACACAGCCCTACTGTGGAAGGCTGGGAACTAAGATAGGCTGTCCATGGAAAGACAGACAGACAGCTGGGTAACCCTAGCCTGCCATTCGAAGAATGGGAAGAGCCTCTCTGACCCACAAGGAAAAGGATTATGGTTGCCCTGTCACCACCTACACTGCTTCTGGCCATATGTCCACCCAACCAAGGGGTGGGAAGTGTTATCAGCTCAGCCTGTCTCCCATGGGGCCTAGGGCTCACCGGGAGAAGAATGGATGCCAGATAGATGAACTGTTGCATATTGCATGACCCACACTTGGTAGGGGAGAACCAGCCCAGGCAGATAAATGAGAATGAGCTCATTCACTGCACATGCGCACCCTAGACTCAGGCTCTCTTCTGTGAAGTAATCTCATGAGGATTAGTGATCAGATTGCCGAGATAGGGCTTTAGGGACCACAGAGTGTGGTTGGATGATATTAATCACAGTGTGACACACACCCAGTAAGCACTTAAGAGACACCAGTGGACAATGATCCACCCCCATACAGTTATGGGAGCTAAAAGCTTATTGAGAAAAGGGACTGTGTCCTCATGTGCTTTAAGTTCTGGGAACTTGCAAATGGGAACTAAGTTCTTGCCTACGCTGAGGGAAGTCCCAGGTACACTTCTGGAGCAGGAGGCTGACTTCTTGTCTACCAGGGTCGACCCTGACTGAAGGAGAGAATGCTTACAATGGCAGTCAGCCCTCCTTGGCTCACAGCAGCCCATCTCACACCCTCCTCATCTCTTCTGCTTTCCTTACAGTCCACCTGATCCCAGTGTCCACAGCAAAGAATGAAGGAAGCAGCAAGAATCGGAAAAGGATCATGCCTGACCCAGTGACAGAGCCCCCCACCGTAGACCCTGTTTATGAAGCTCTTCTGTACTGCAACATTCCCAGCATAGCCGAGCGCAGCATGGAAGGTAGACCCAGTGTATGACCCATCTTGGTAGCCTGAGACTCAGTACCCAAGTACTGGGGACTAAGTTCTCTAAGCAGCATTATGTAGCCATAAGAAGCCAGCCAGCTTGAGCTCAAATCCTGCAGCAGCCACTAACTACACTATAAGGATGGGCTCCTGGGTTTTAGCCTGCTCTACTGAGTAGTGGAAGTGACTGGTCTCTGGTGAGATGAGGGCAAGGCAACAGGGGGTTGAAGTTGGTCTGTTCCTCTGGCTACTCAGCTTCTCAGGGTAAATCCACAATATACTTAGCATGTCCACAGGACATAGATTTGCTATAAAAGGGTGAAATAGTATCCCCATCAAGTTTCACTTTGCATATATCAAAGGATGGTGTGGGATGCATGCATTTGTGCCCTGCTATGTTTCCTGAAGGGTTTAAAACAAGTCTGTTGCTAGGATTTTGTAGGCCTCCCCTAGCCTCTGCATAGGAGACATTTACTCATCATGTGCACACCTCACTGGCCTTCAGCCAGTTACTTTGGGGGCTCTGGGGCATGTCTGGCCCTCTCATGAACCTCTCCCATTTTTAGGGTTCTTTAGCATCGCCCACCCACCTTTCCTCCAGTTCAGGCCCCTCAGTAGCAGTTCTGCCGTTTCTGGGTTGCCCTAGCTACCAGCTCCTCAGCCTGGGCATGTGCCACCCTTGCTAAAACACTGTGTTTGTCGTGTGGTTACTGGAAGATGTATCTCTCTCACAGGTCACGCTCCGCATCATTATAAGCTGGTCTCTGTTCATGTGTTCATTCGCCACGGGGACAGGTACCCACTGTATGCCATTCCCAAGACAAAGAGACCAGAAATTGACTGCACTCTAGTGGCTAGCAGGTAAATTGCACTTTTTATAGAGTCATTTTCATGTACTCTGCTATGGTGTGTACAGCAGAGCATTATGGGAGGGAGGAATGAACTGTGCTTTGGTGAGTCCAAAGTGTTCAAAGCACTCACCATCTTGTATGGCACGCTGTTGTGTGTCATCAGTTTAACCCAGATAGGGCACCGATGACAGATTAAAAAATAAAAATCAAAAAAGATGATTCCACCCAAATACAGCTTGGTGAGCCAGTGATTTTATCAGGAGTTTCCTAGAGGATCAAGAGTGAGTCAAAGGCAGCTGCCTCACTGAAAAGCCCATCCCAGCATGGATGATGACTCAGAAAGCTTCATTCCTGTAGCCTCCTATACACCGTTCAGGCAGCTCCCTCACGCCTCTTCCCCCTTTGGTCTTTATTTATTGCTGTTAAAACATCAGGACGGCCTTGTGAGTTATGTGACTTTCTGAGCTGCCTAGTCTGAAGTTTGTCTTTTAAATTTCATTTGGCTTCCCGACTCATAAGAACTTCCCTCTTCCCTGCCAGGAGGAGGTGTCTGAATTGGGAGAAGAAGGTAGGGACAGAGGGCATCTCAGGCAACTCGGAAAATACACTGAGCCCAGTTCAGACTGAGCCCCCCACCCCCCATTCTGTTCTTCAGTTTTAAAAGATACGATATGATACAGTGAGCACTGGGTTAGGAGTCGTCATCTGCTGTAGAACTGTTCCGTGGAGGCAGCAGGCAAGCCCCTTATCTCCAAGCTCAGCCTCCCACCTCTGAAATGGAAATGGAGAAGCTCATGGTGCAGGGTTAGGGGGAGGGGGAAGAGGGGACTTTCCCAGGAGTAAGAGCTCCCAGCTGTGAAGGCAATGAATGTAAGATAATACTTCAGCCATTTAATTTTTCACAGCATTAGAGACAGCGCTGTCTTAGCTGAAAGCCCTCAGGATGAAAAGTAATTGAACAGAGAGTGGAAATTGTGTGTATGGAAATTAGAAGCACGGTTAGCAATAAATGATGGCTTGGCCATAGCCAGTGTGTCTGGGGGCACAAAGTGTCTATCCTTACTGAATGAGACCCGGAAACCTAGGGAAGTGCCAGTGGAGAAGACATTATTTTGATGGAATGGTCAAGGGGTACCGGCCTGCCTAGGCAGGACCAGCCCGGTAGACCTATGAATTACCTCCTGCAGCCAGGGCTGTTCTTTGAAGACACAAATCTAGGGGTTTGGGATAACTCTTGATGTCCCAAGTCTCTCTGGGCTTGAGTTTGGGGACTAATAAGTGAAACATTTTAGGTAGAAAGACCGTGGGGTTTTGTGCATTCTTCTCTCTCATGCTAGAGAGTGCGGCGCTGCCAGCCTCAGAAACTGTGGCGTCTTTGCTGCATTGAGGTGTGTGCCTAGGGTCTCTTTAGGGGACCATGGGGACCAGCTCTCCCCCTCAGGACTGAGCCCTCTCTCTGCAGGTTTTTAGACTTTCCCCTAAGATTCTCTGCTCGCCAGAACCCCATGTGCTGGCCGTGCTTATCCCTCCCTGTTTATCCCACTTGCACTGTGTCTTCAAGACCTCCTTAGAGGTTCCCTTGGGGTGGTTTGAAAGAAAATAGCCCCCAAAGGGAGCGGCTCTATTAGGAGGTGTGGCCTTGTTGAAGTGGGTATGGCCTTTTGAAGTAGGTGTAGCCTTGTTGGAGGACGTGTGTCACTGAGGAGACTGGCTTTGAGGTCTCCTATATGCTAGAGCCATACCCAGTGTCTCAGTTCACTTCCTGGCGCCTGCTGATCATGACGATGTAGAAATTCTTAGCCCCAGCCCAACATCTGCCTGCAAGCCACCATGTCCTACCGTGATGATGATGCACTGAACCTCTGAAACTGTAAGCTGCCACCTCAATTAAGTGTTTTCCTTTATAAGACACCATAGCCATGGTGTCTCTTCATAGCAACAAAACTCCCTCTTCAAGGAAGCAGCCCTCATCCCATGTGTGAAACACTGGGGTGGTTCTGTGGCTGTACAGGAAACTGACAATGCCCAGCTCTCTCTGCAGAGGCCTGGGGGCATATAGGAAGGGTGTCAGAATAGGCAAGGGAAGTCAAGTTTAAAAGCTGGCTTAGGGCTGGTCTGTGACAGAGTCTGCTTGTTAACCCTGTGGATTGCCGAGCAGGGAGGCAGCTCAGAGCAGCCACTTTTTTCCATTGGGTACAGAAGGGTGTTGAATTTACAGCTGGTACAGCTCTGTTCTTACGTACTAGCTGGATGTCAGCCCTTTGAACAGCCTGAGGACAGGTGGGCCACTGGGCCTCTATGCTAGGTGGGTTCAGCCTCGGGGCTTTGTGGACTGCCACATGCTTTAGCTCAGACCAATTTAGTCTTGCTAGAAAGTCACCATGAGGTCACTATGGCTGTTCCCAAAGAAGGGGCTGATTGTCAGTGACGCCCAGGCACCCTGCAGCTCCTCTTCCTAAGGGAGTTTGGCTCTGCCATCCCCAGGCCTGACTGCTCACAAATCACCCAGCCCAGCCCAGAGCCCATCACATAACAGCTTTTGGACTTGGTAGCTGCAGAATAAATTTATAACCTCTTTGGGGAATCATAGGACACACTGCCAGCTGTGTGTTCCTGTCACCATCCTTCTGGTATATTTGAGTTTTGGCCATTGTCTTCCTTTGCGACCTCTTTGACACTGGGTGGACCACTTTTCCACTCAGAGCCCCACTTACTATACTCCGTTCTGGAACAAGGGACAGTCCTGCCTTCCTTCTATCAGCCTTGAGTGTCTAAATAAAGGAGGGAACAAGTACATGGCCTAGTCCACACAGATGCTCCATCCACGGTGACATGGCATTGCCACCAGCAGCCTAGAGGCCCCCTGAATCTAGGCTCTGGTCGAGGACACCCATCCTACACCCCCTCATCTGGTGATGTCATTTCCAGAGCTACTTCAGTCCCCGGAGCTGCTGCTCAGCAGCCTCACTCCTCGCTTCCCTTAGTGTTCAGTTTGTGTTTGCAGTAACGTCCTACATCTGCTGTGGAAGAGGACACAGTGCACATGTTTAAGGACAGCAGCTGTCTGTCTCTGTCTGCCTTTCTTCTTGTCTCAGTTGCCCCTGATGAGGAAGTCTAGGCACATCAAATGGACAAGCTGTAGGATCTGCTCTCTCTTCCCCTCGCTCATGTAACCTCTCACTGTGCCTGACTTAGAAATGAAGCCTGATTGTGGATATTGTTTGCACAGGAAAGTGCCATAGATGCAGGGGATTGGGCTATCTGTGGCTTCCAGCACCTCCCTCAGATATAAGGAGTCACTATGCTACATAACATTGCTTAATTCCATCTTTAAAGATGGTAAGAGGTGGCTTATCTAAGTTGTACTTGGAGAAGGAGTGAGCATGTGTGCAGTGTGTGGACCTGCTCTGGGCCCCCAGCCATGCCTGCTGCCTTCCAAGCTGCTGTTTTGGGTCATAAATTAGTAGCTTGGTGGTTTCCTGCTAGGCAGTAAGGCCTGGAAGGTACCTATTACTCTGGTACAGCGGTGGGAGCTAAATGTACTAAGTCCATTGCCTCAGAATGTCCATGCACAGTGCTGTGTGCTGTATTATGAGAAATCTGTTTGAACTCTCTTTGATTATAGTCAGTCAGCATTAAAGGTATGGTGCCATGTTTTTAAATGCCCTTTTTGCATTCATTAAGTTGAACATGCTTCTCTACCTCCAAGGAGAAAATAGTTCTTTTAAGCATTTACCTGACAAATTTTAGATGAATGCCCTTCCCTGGGCCAGGTTGCATGGTAACCTACCAGCAGACATATAAATGTAGTGAAGGAGCCAGTCCTGGGAAGAGCTGAGGAGAGAATGTTCTAGATGGAGGGACTAGAAAGTGCGAAGGGCCTGCAGCTTACAGAGCTAAGCATGTTGAACAACACTAGGACCTGTGTGACTGGCCTAAAGTGAGCATCTGACGTATCACAGCAGTGGGCCATGCTGCCCTGGGGAGCCACTTACATCTGGACCACCAGGTCTCATGCTGGTGTTGGCTCAGTCCTCAGTACATGGAAGCCACCACAGGTGACTATTTTAGCAGAGAAAGAAGAGAAGAAAATAGAAAAAAAAAAAAAAAAACCAAAAAACCCCCAAAACCTTAGGGTAGCGTCTTAGTTAGGGTTTCTATTGCTGTGAAGAGACACCATGACCACAGAAACTCTTAAGAAGGAAAACTTTTAATTGGGGCTGGCTTACAGTGCTGAGTTTAGTCCATTATTGTCATGGCAGGAAATATGACAGTATGGAGGCAGACATGGTGCTGAGAAGGAGCTGAGAGAGTTCTACATCTGGATCAGCAGGCATTCGGGAGAGAGAGAGATGCTAGGTCTGGCTTAAGCCTCTGAAACCTCAAAGCCCAGTGACACACTTCCTCCAACAAGCCACGCCTCCTAATAGTGCCACTCCTGATGGTCCTGTGGGGCCATTTTCATTAAACCACCACGGGTAAGGAAGAGACAAGAAGGGAAGCCACTCCCCTCACTCTTGGGTGTACTGCTTCCTGCTCACTTTCCAGGCTTGGGCATCCTGCTGCGTGACTATCTCCTCTCCAGGAGATACCTACACCGACAGCCTTATGGCCAGTTCCTATTTCCTTGGCTTAATCATCGCCTCTGTACGGTCTACTTAGAACACTTAAATTGACAGTGTGCTCCTCCTCGACTCCAGTCACCTTTCCTACCTTCTTTTGCCATAGCATCTGTTATTCTCATTCATTCTCCGTCTGTCTGTCTGTCTCTGTGTCTGTGTGTGGTCTCTCATATACGCACACTAAGTGTTTCTTGTGTGATGTGTTTCCCCAGGCTGAAATGGAAACTCCTTTCCTGAGTCAGGAATTTCTTTTAATCTTGTCCTTTGCTGTTACCACCTAAGTATTTAGGACAAATATTTGTTATTAAATGAGAGATTAACGGAGAATGCCCTCAGAGATGGAAGGATGGATGGGCTTGGAGACGGTCAGGTGGGGTGGGTGGGCTGCAAGATAGGTGGGTGGGATGGGTGGGTGGGACAAGATGGGTGGGTGGGATGGGTGGGTGGGATGGGTGGGTGGGATGGGTGGGTGGGACACCAAAGAGGAGGCACATTGCTGATGTTGCTGTCCCTCCCAGGAGCCAAGGGCCCTGCAGAGAAGTTAAGGCCCTAGCTCCAGCGTTGCCCCTGAGTGTTCTCCAGATGCCATGCGGATCTGTCTGGTTTGGGCTTAGGGGCATTGGCACACAGGTTTATTTGACATTTTTAGCATGTGGGCAGCAGATGAGACTAGAATGATCTCAGGCTGAACCTGTGGCATGAGGAAAGCAGACAGTTGGTCATATCATGTTATGCAGAAAGGCCCAGAAAAGGGGCCCTGAAGAAAGTACGTTGGGTTTCCCTTTTTATAAGCTTGTTTGCTGACATTGGAAATCATCCATTCTTTAGTTGCCTTAAGTTTTTTCAGTGTGGTATGGATTCCTTCTGATTTCTAGCCAGGAGAGCTCTTAAAATCATGCTTTTTCTAGCAGCAACATTGCTGTCTTTGGCTCGGGTAGCCATCCCTGTGGAACCCAGATCACAGCTGAACCAGTGAATGACTGGCCACAGGACTCTGCCTTGAGCATTGTAGGATAGGTATACTAAAACTGTGCATATCAAAATGTAAATAAGAACTCCAAGTAAGAACTTGAAGTAATATGTTTTTGTCTCAGTTGTCAACACAAAAGCAGATTCCCAAGGAGGCCACAGTCATATGAGTTATGCTGAGGAGAAATACATCCTTAAGTAGTCAGGGCAAAGCCAGGCATTGTAACAGGGAGACTCAACGATGCCAGGAAGAGGTGAACTTCCTTGAGTGAGGGTGGATTCATGCCACTCAGCTCCATCTTGCCATTCTAGGTTGTTGCTTCCTTCACTCTCTAGAGATGTCTCCACAGCTGACCCAGGATGCTGCTGTATCTAAATAGCTGCCATAGAAAAGAACCGAGCAGGAAGGTGCTGAAACCTGGCAGCGGTATGCATATTTCAGCAATGGATGCTAAACAAGTTACCAAGAAGAAGTAATAGAATTTAGTATCCAACTATTCACCTCACAACAGCCTTCGTTTTCAATATCCTCATCAAAATTTACATATTCTAGTAACTGCTGTGGTGACATAATATTCATTCTTCTGGGTTAAGGAAGATGTGGATGTGATGTTTTCACAAAATGTCTAAGAATGGGATGTGTCACAGTTGAATTCATTCCTACATGTTTTTGGAGCATCTACCAGATATGCTGCAGGCTACAGGAGTGGAGCTAGGGATGAGGCATGCAAGCCTGAGCTGTGGGATTCAGGTCAGGTCCCAAAGACTCCTACCATGTCAAAGATACAACCATTAGTTATCAGGTCCTGCAAATGTTTTTCTTCCACGAATCTTCCTATTCTATCCAGTGAAAAACGTTGGAATGAAGGGACTGGGGTGTGATTGGTAGAGCATGTGAGAAATGCTTATCATCTCCAATACTGCAACATTAAAAAAGAAAAGAAAGTTGTAATGCATACCATTAGATAGCACAGCATCATTAAGCAGTCAGATGCCTTGAGAACCTGGGACATCTCAACAAGCACATTTAGTAGTGAAAACCCATTTCTAAAATTGGTAGCCAAGTGTTTTCAGAGCCTCAGAAATCACCAACCTGAAATAATGGCCCAGAAGAGGAGATTTGAGTCACGTTGATGGATAGCCTTTGTTGATGTGAATTCATGTTGACAGCCATGTTGTAGGTCTGGACATTTTATTTCCTAGTTTATAAACATTTATGTGCTCAGCCTCAGGCAGAATAAAATATGCTCTGTTTTGATGAGACGCAGTCCCTTGTAGCTATCCTGGGGGCTCTATTAAACTACTGCGAGTCTAGATTAGCAAACTCTAATTTTAAAATATTGTTTCTAAAAGATGGATTTTTTTTTCAGCTTTCTAATTTTGAAAGATGTAAATCCATTTTGGCATCAGTTTTTAAAATATTTCCAAAGTTAATTGGGCCTTCAGACGGCGGGGGTTTGCCATTACAACAGTTTATCTGCTGTTTTCATGCCAATTTGCATGCAATTTTCTTGCCAATGGCCCTATCTGTCCACGCCTGTTCAGCTGGAAAATGTAGACACACTTGTGGACCATTTTACTATTCAGAGAAAAGGTGTATGTATTCACAATCATTTACTTATACAGAGAAAAGGTATGCTACTCATAGGTCATACATTCTCTAGGGAAATTGTATATTAGTGATGTGATAGATAAAGTGTGTTGTCTTTACCATGTGTACGCCATGACAGAAGCGGTACTCTCAGATCTACAAGCTTTTCTGGGCATTTGTTACCACCCAACATTAAATGAGATGTTTGCCTGCAGAATACATAGTGATCTGCAAAGAGCTGCAGAGATAGGCATTGGTTATCTTGTTGAGTTAAACAAGTTAAACAAGTTTATGGTTCTATAAAGCGAGATTTTTCTAGAGGTCAGAAACAGTAAAGGTTAGGTAGATCACCCATGAGGATATATAAAGGGGGGAGATGGGAAGGAAGGAGGGTATTCTTTGCTGGGGAAAGGAAAATGGCTGGCTATGTGAGACTAGAACACCATGACAGAAGGAAGGGGGTCATTATGAGGGGCCTAACACAAAGTGACCAGCTGGGCACACCCTTTCCAGAAGTTTCCAACATGAAAAGGCAGTGATGGGTAAGAATCAATGTCTTTAATGTTAGTCCCTTTGGCTATGGAGAAAGCAGAGTGGGAAGAGCAGGGTAAACTGAGGAAGGCTAGTAAGGGTTCCACAACCGTCCAGGCAAAGCTGTCTAAGGTCAGATCCAGGGAGTGGCTGTGTGAGGGTGGAGAAGAAGGAATGAGAACCTACAAGACTGGTCAAGTGTCAGGGTAGGAAAGGAAGAAATCAGCGCAGCATCTTGCCTACCACGTGACCCGAAAGCAGATGTGGGGCATGCTGGGGGAGGGTAATGCTGAATCCCAGAGAGGTTGGGAACGCAAGCTGACCTCCGTTATGTCAATAGGTACCCATGATCAAGACAGAATGAAATTGTAACCTTTATTTTAAAAAATGTTTCCCCATATTTTTGTTTATTTGGGGTGTTCTGCCTGCATGTATGCCTGTGTACCATAGAGCCCAGAAGAGGGCATTGGATCCCTGGGATGAGAGCCACAGATGGCTGTGAGCTACCACATGGGCGCTGGGAATCAAAGCCAGACTCTCTGAAAGAGCAGCCAGTGTTCTTAACTGCTGAGCCATCTGTCTGGCCCTAAAACTGGAACTTTAGAACTACTGAGCCCCGGAACCTGTTGTTGTAGGCAACAAAGGCCATGACACATGGGTTGTGCATGTTGAAATCTGATGGCTTAGAAGTGTGCTAAGCGCTGCTTCTCTGTGTTGTCTCTTTAGGAAGCCATATCACCCTAAACTGGAAGCTTTTATTAGTCACATGTCGAAAGGATCCGGAGCTTCTTTTGAAAGCCCCTTAAATTCCCTGCCTCTTTACCCAAACCATCCTCTGTGTGAGATGGGAGAGCTCACGCAGACAGGTAAGTACAACCACCTGGTCACTGTCGCTCACACGCACCCCTCCATTCATGTACATTAGGAAATGATAGGTAAAGACAGAGAGGACATATGCATCCCCAGTTATCTGTGTGGGGTCCAGGCGATACCCAGATAGAAATCATGAGTAGGTGGTAGTCTGGGCCCTGAGTGCCCAGAGCTCACGAACTGGTATGGCAAATGCAGATGCTTTTATCCCAAAAACTAAGAACTCACTGCTCTGGGCTTCATCTCTAGCAGTTGTGATGCTTGGTAGGCGCTGCAGTTCTCAACTTCCAGCAGCAGTGAGCCGCTGCAGCAGACAGAGCAAGGCAGTTGCAAATGGTGCCTTCTAGTGTTAGAACCCCCAAACCACTTGGGGTGCTGGACTCTGCCCTCCAGTGACAGTGTTACAGCCGTCATGTCGGGGTCTAGATCCCTAGGCCCTTAGGCTTTAGCAGCTCCCTGACATTTTGCAGCAACCTCTGCCCACAGTGTCTAGCCCATGGTTCTTACAGTCTGTTTCTTCAGCTCTCCGGCCTCTCTTATC
This sequence comes from Phyllotis vaccarum, assembly GCA_033318265.1. NCBI lineage: Eukaryota > Metazoa > Chordata > Mammalia > Rodentia > Cricetidae > Phyllotis > Phyllotis vaccarum. The sequence continues at coordinate 113,236,359 of JARWLC010000004.1, forward strand.
TGCTCTCTGTCCCTCAGCTGTTGTCCTCACTGAAGGTGCCACAGCCTAAGTGGCTGTGCTGCCTCCTTGGCCACTGTGACTGCTCCTTCTGCAATGATGAAGAGTCAAAGCAGACAAGGGAAGACTGAGGGGCCTTTTCTTGGGCCTAATGTTGCCACATGAGGGGACAGTGCAGGAGGCGTCTCCCAGTGACTAGAAAATCAAGCTGAACAGCCAGCAACGGGGTATGGCAAGCATGTTTGCACTAATTGTAGCTGCCCCCCAAACTCCCTCCACACACACACAAATGAAGGACAGGCCTCCTCCTGGGCCACCAGGAAAAGCCCTCTGTCCTGAGCAAATGGCTGCAGGATTGGGAGAGTTCAGCAAGGCTTGTCTTGCTTAGAATGCTGCTTTCCAAGGCTGAAGCAGACTGTTATCAGCTGTGTTTGTAGGTCCTCTGAAGCTGCTGGAGTGTCCTCGGGGTGACTGTAAAGTGTCCAAAGCAGCCAGGCTGCCAGGAGGGCCATCTGGCCAGTCCCCAGGAAGGGACTGCTAGGCTGGCAGTTCCCTGCTCAAGGCTGCCAGGCACAGAGGAAGAGCCTATTCAACAGCCTGTTCCTGATTTTGTCATTCACAGAGAACACTGCAAGAATGTTTAGTAGAAACTTAAGAAAGATTTAACAAGAACTCAGCATGGAACTAGACGATTTTAATAGCCTTTAATGGTATTTAACATTGCACAATAGTGTTTAAACTCCTTCCTTGGCGCCCTAGGGAGAGGTTGGTCCTCTGATCTATCTCATATGGACTGGCACCTCAAGGAACTCAGAGGCCCTAAGGTTCCTAGTGAAGCATCTACTTCCTTAAAATTAAAAATAACTTTACAGGCTAGATGGTTGTCATGGGTAAACTGGGTCTACTGCCTCGCCTGGTGATGTAAGATCAATCCCTGGGTCTTACATGGTCGAAAGTGAGAACCAGCTCCTGCAAGCTTTCTTCTGACCCCCATGCACACACCGTGGTGCATGTGTGTGCACACGTGCACACAAAATAAAAAAGAAAAGTAACCTTCCTTGTTACAGAAGCAGCAGTATTCATGAGTTTAAAATATAAAAGACCATAAATCAGAAGAAAGTACCACAGTCATCCCTAAGAAATAGACTAGGGGCTGGGAAGATGGCACCGTGGTTAAGAGCACTCGCTGCTCTTACAGAGACCCGGGTTCATTTTGGTTTCCAGCACCCATATGTAGGTTCATAACCATCTCTAACTCCAGTTCCAGGGAATCCGACACCTTCCGACCTCCTTTAACATAGGCACACAATTGGCGTTCATACACACGGGCAGACAAATGCAAACATAAGAGAATGCACTTTTGAAAAAACTTAAAGAAACAGACTCTTCATGCTAACCTTCTTCCTGTGTACACGCAGTGGGATCTTAGTGAAACCTTCTTCTCTCTTACTGCCTCAGAATCTACCGGCAGGTAGACGAGGGAGCGCATGTGAAAGGCCTTACCTCATTTGGGGTAGGAACTCTCCAAACCATTTGGACACTTGAACACAAATGTCATACCTGGTCACACTGTCTGTGTGGAGCTCACATCCTCAGAGGATTCCCACCAATGCTGAGATGGTGGCCCCTCACCTTCTGCAGCCTGAAGGGCAAGCCTGGATTTTTTTTCTTCTGAGTTGCCCTCTTCTGCTTACAGATCAAGCTTGATGATTTCTTTAAAAGGTTCATTCATTGGTGTCCTCCAGTGTCCCAAAGCCAAGGCGATGCTAAAGGAAAACCTAAGTCTTGCATCTACCACTTCCCGTCTGTCTCCCTTCTGTGCCCTCCTTCTCTGGAAACAGTACCCACTGGTTTCTTGTCCTTCTGTCCCAAGCTTCTTTGTACAAAACGCGAGCAACTGTGAACACACGTTCTTGATTTTCCTTCTTGTTCATTTAGAAGGAGCATAATAGACATACTGTCTTCCTTTTGTTCCTTAAAATACTGTCTGGATATCTGAAGTTGCAGAGTGAGCTAGTTGGCTGAGCCTGGAAAGCATCTGCAGGGCCAGGCAGAATGCCCCAGAGGTTAACAGAGGGTCTTCAGTTGGGCATTATATTGGAAACAGGGACAAGGGGGAATGTCCCGACAGTAAGTAGATGGCAAGACAGATTTCATGTAGCCATACCCGCCCGAGTCCTGCTGTGTCTCTTGGCAGTGTGTACATACCTGCCCTTGGGTACATGCAAATTACAGTCAGTGGATAGGGAGGCTTGTGACAAAGCCACACCCCATCCTTTTGCCAGTTGACACAAACTGGTTCTCATAACTTCTACTTCCCTGTGAGCCTCATCCCATAAACTTCCACTGATCACAAACATAGCAGAGGTGGGTGCTGGTCCTTCATGGCCCTTTCGCTAAACTTGTAGTAAAAAAGGATTCTGTGTCTCCACCACCCCCCACCCCCCCCACCCCCCCCGTGTCACAGGAGTCGTGCAGCATCTGCAGAATGGCCAGCTCCTGAGGGACATCTATCTGAGGAAACACAAGCTTCTGCCAAACAACTGGTCCTCAGAGCAGCTTTACCTAGAGACCACTGGGAAGAGCCGCACCCTCCAGAGTGGACTTGCCTTTCTCTACGGCTTCCTTCCAGATTTTGACTGGAAAAAGATTTATTTCAAGCACCAGCCAAGTGCCCTGTTCTGTTCTGGAAGCTGCTACTGCCCACTGAGAAACCAGTATCTGGAGAAGGAGCAGCGACGGCAGTATCTCCTGCGTCTGAAGAACAGTGACCTAGAGAGGACCTATGGGGAGATGGCCAGGATCGTGGACATCCCCACCAAGCAGCTGCGGGCGGCCAACCCCATCGACTCCATGCTCTGTCACTTCTGTCACAATGTCAGCTTCCCCTGCAGCAGGACTGGATGCCTGGGCATAGAGCACTTCAGGGTAATCAAGACGCACCAGATAGAGGACGAGCGTGAGCGTCATGAGAAGCTCCTGTATTTTGGGTATTCACTACTCGGGGCCCACCCCATCCTGAATCAGACCGTCAACCGGATGCAGCGTGCTGCCACAGGCTGGAAAGACCAGCTGTTCACCCTCTACTCTGCTCACGATGTCACCCTGTCGCCAGTCCTCAGTGCCTTGGGCCTTTTGGAAGCCAGGTTCCCAAGGTTCGCCGCCAGGCTGATCTTTGAGCTCTGGCAAGACCGTCAGAAGCCCAGTGAACATTCTGTCCGGATTCTTTATAATGGGGCTGACGTCACCTTCCACACTTCTTTCTGCCATGACTTCCACAAGCGTTCTCCCAAGCCCATGTGTCCGCTTGAGAACTTGGTTCGCTTTGTCAAAAGGGATATGTTTGTAGCCCTGGATGGCAGTAGTACTAATTATTATGATGCTTGTCATGGGGAAGGGGCCTAAAATGGTGTTTAGCACAGCCCTATTTTCTTGCTGGTTCTATCTGTTGCTAAATCATGGTATGGAGTTCTAATGGATGCCGATTAGGCCGGGTGATCATGCCTGTGGTTTTGGACAAACAGAAAGCACATAACAGTATGTTACTTGGTACAAAATTGCTGGTTCACAGATTTTTTTTTTTTAAATGGTACATACATTATCATAGCTGTGTGCAGCTTAGAATGCCAGCGTCAGATTCAGCACTCAAAGTTGCCAATCCAGGCTTATATATGTTTTGGCCTGCCATGGAACCAGCAAACCTTTGCCAACATTTTTTTAATCTCAGACATTTACCTTAACTTTGTTGAGTGGAAAATTTTTCAAAGTGATGCGGTCAATGTGAGGTTGGCAGCCTTTTTGTGAAGGGACCAGAAGGTCAGTATCTTAGATTCTGCAGACCTAAAGGTCACACAGAGTCTCAGCTGTGCTCTGGTGACATGGTGATACATAAACAGGTGTGCTTAACTATGTTCCACCGGCCAAACAAATAGGTGGCAGCTAGCGCTGGCTCCCAGGCTGTGTTTGCTGTCCCCTGATCTTTAAAAACAAGCCTGTTAAAGGTGCACTCCTGGCACTCTGAGAGCCAGCTGAATGCCATGTTGTTTAACAGGTCCTTCAGTAGCTTCTGCTAGAAACAGACTTGAGTCTGTATCTGACATGGTGGTGATCTCAACATAAACAATAGGTCAGGAGGCTCACCGGAAATGGTTACGATACTTGATGCTCATGACTGTGGCACAAAGTAGCTTTAAGTGTGTTTTAGACGTTTGTCTGCTATAGTCGATTGGCTTCATATGCTGGGATTTTTGTATTCCATTTAGTATTTTTATAGTCTAGGAAAATATTTTCTGAGACCGGTTTTAGATGCATTCTTATTCCTATAGAAATACTCAACTTGCTGCACCTGCTTGGTAGTTGGAAGGAGGCCAAAGCTGAATTAGGGCACTTTTCCCCTCCAAAAATAAATAACTCATGACTCATTCCCTTTGACGAGCTGTAGAATTGGGTCCATTTTTAAACCAGTTTCCTCAGTTTCAAATGCCAAATTCCAATTGATTTTTAAAGAGGTTTCTAGAGAAAAAAAAAGTAAGCTTTGTTATTCAACAGTTCAATAATCTTTCTAAAGTGTTTTCTATATCAGGCGCAAGTACAAAAAACTCCACAGTTTCTAGGATATGGTGCTAGTGTGTTCCGAAGACCCGGCCCGCGCACCTGGGATTCTCCAGCCTCCAGCATTCCAGTCCTCTTCTTCCGTTTTGTCTGGTGTTGCATTTGAACACATTTTGTTTATAGAAATAAAAATTTTGAAGAATTCTTACGATGTGTATCTGTGAGTCACTCAAGTTCCTCACAAGGGAGAAGCGGTGTTTTTACATTTTGCTTTATATAGTGCTAAAAATTGTGAGCTCGTTTTTCCCTCCTATTTAAAGCCTGTTGGTGTTTCTTTCTGTCAGACCTAGAACTGCTAAACACAGCTTGGAGATTTAAAAATAAAAGAGGGAACTTTAAAAACACCAATTCATGGTATCGGAGAAAGAGCCAACATCAACATGTAGAGGTGAAGGTTTTACCTCCTAAGACATTGGCAACACAGAGGCCAGAATACTGAATCCCTTTGTTCCACAGCAGAGTAATTTTAATACAAAATATGAAGCTAAGTCTATACTACTGCATTCCCAGACCTTAGATTCTTAGAAGCATTCTAATGGCATCACTCATGACAAGCCTAGGACTGGGCACGTATATATTTAGCTTCATTGTTTTGATATTAATTTAATACATTCTGAAAAATAATACTGAACAACAGCTTCTAAAGTGGAGTTCTCCTATAGGGAAGATGTCTCAGCTTCAGCTTCAGACTTAGTTTCCCCACCATGCCCTCCCCACATACTTCAGACAGCCAGTGTGTAAAGGTTTTTCCACCACACAATGAGAGCAAATGGTTCTGCAGCTGTATGCATTCCAATTCTGTCTTGAGATATGTATCTGGGGTGTCAGACCCCTCATTTGAGTGCCCCAAACTGTTACACAGAACTGCACTTCAGTCGCCAGGATTTACCTGTGCCTCTGACCAACTAGCCATAAATTCAGGTCTATCCGCTCATCCCTTGGGCTTAGTTTGCTCGAGCTATTCACAGAGATTCAGGGAAACAGAAGTTTATGACCAGGGAGAGTGTACAAAAGGAGATGCATGTGGTGTGGAGGAGGGGTACAGAGCTTCTAGTACCGTCCTGCTGAGCCGTGGTCCATTAATTTTCTGTATCCAGCTGCCCAGCTCTTCAGGCCCTGTCTATTGCGTTTTTATGACCATTTCATTGCATACATGTAATTGGTTATGTCTTTGGCCATGGGTAACCAATATGACGTTCAGCCCTTCTCATCTCTGAAGATTGGAGGATGAGGTTGAACGTTCCACCTCTGATTATGCCTTCATTTTTCCACTGGACAGCCTTCATCTTGGAGCTACCTGAGGCCACCTGCATTAGGCATGCAAAAAGGTCATTTTAGAAATGCTAAGGATTTTATAGGGAAATGGACAAGCATCAAGTATGTCACAATGTCACATCCTTTAGAGGCACCACTGTGAGCTTTTACCCAAACATTTTCCACAGATTTACACAAAAAAGGATGATTTAAAATAGAAACAACATCTATGGTTTCAGAACTTATTTTTCAGGGTATAGTTTTAGGGGGCGGGGAGATAGTTCAGAGGTTAAGACCACTTGTTGCTCTCCCAGAGGACCCAGATTGAATTCCAAGCACCCACGTGGTAGTTCACAACTCTGGTTCTGGGGATCTGATGTCTTCTGACTTCCTTGTGCGCCAGGTACATAAACAGTGCTCATACAGACTGGCAAAGTACTAAAATATTGATAAAACTAATAAAGGGTTTTAAATATATTTTTAATTTCTTCCTTTAGCAACAACTTGTAAGTTTTTCTCATGAACTTCTTTGGCAATGTGTCTTAGAGATAATTTCATCTTGAGATGTGTAGCTACAGGCAGACAACTCTCTATAGAATACAGATTATACTGTCTAGTAGATTTTATATAGAAACAATATAAAAATTAAATTTTATAGAACATAGATATAAGTACATTTATTTTGCCTTTTTGTGTGTGATGTGTATATGTGTGTGTGCACATGTTTACATTTGTGTGAGTACAGATTCAAGAGTGTCATGACAGACATTTTTTTAGCCTTTTAAAAAACATGTTTTTATTTGAGAATTTCAAGTAACGTATTTTGGTCATATGCAGCCCCATCCTCCAACGCATCTCAGACCGATTTTCAGCTCCCTATTCACCCAACTTCAACTTTATCATGTGTGTTATTACTCCCCCCCCCTCCCCCCCCACCCCCGTCTCTCTTTCCCTCTCTCATCTAGCCTCAGCATACTGGCCAGGCTGGTGTTAGACTTGCATTCCCCTGCCTCAGCGTCCATGGGCATTGCCACACACAAGGGGGTTGGCCACACTGTCAAGCTTCACTCTGATCAGAATTAAAGATCTTAATTATAGGCTATTGGAGTTGATTTGTTTATTTTAGTACCAGGAATTGAACCCAGGACATCTAGACAAGCACTCTGCCACTGAGCAACATCCCCAGCCCTTTTTGTCTTTTAAGGGAGGGTCTTAGTAAGTTACCCAGGCTGGTCTTGAACTCACTCTTGAGCCCCATATCAGATGGCCTTAATATGGTCTTTCTGCCTTAGCCTCTCTGTTACTGGCCTGGTAATAATAATTACTAATAATAAATGGCCTACCAAGAAAACTACTAGACTGCTGCATGTATTTGAAGGTTCTTGTAGGCACAATAGAATTAGATCTGGAGAAAATTTAGGTAAGCCCTTTTTCCAGAACTCATGAACTGTTGCAGGAAATATGGGGATACATGGTTCTCTGAATCTTCAGGAACCCCCAACCCCAACAGGCTCAGCATCCTAGGCTGTGTGGGTTGCCCTAGTGTGTTAGATCGAATGCAACCGAAAACACAAAGCATAGGTAAAGCATCTGGGCTTCAACTGGCTAGTGGGATGCTGGCCTGTGTCATTGCTCAGGCCTAATGAACTGAATATTAGGACTGTAACCCTGTGCTGGTGCTAACCAGGAGCTGGCTCAGTGATGAGTCTGCTTGAGGAATCCGCTGAGTACTTGGACATGATCAGGGCCCCCATTGAAGCTGGCCAACTGCTGAGAGTTATGGAGAGAAGTGTTACCAAGAGGAGCAGACCTTCCCAGAGCTACAGTGCCCTCAGCAGAGGATGCCCTTGGAGTTAGCTTCTGATATGTCAACTGAATACATAGTCTCTAGGGGTCTTGGCAGACATGAGGATAACCCTATTTCTCCAGTAGAGGGTGTGGGGTGCTTCCCTAGACAGAGTCTGTCGTGAGTTTAGCACAGATTGGCACCACAGATTTCAAGGACACTGGCTACCCAGGAAAAGGCTGAGATGCCAAGGAAATGGCTTTTCCCTGTGGTCTCTTTGGCAGTCCTACCCGATGTCATATTTGCTGAAGAATGTCTAAAAATCAATAAAACAATGGGGGTTACAACAGTTACAAATTTTAATCTAAATGGTTAAGGACTAGTCCAACCCTCCTGGCTCACTATTTTTCTTAAACTACTTCTTTGCAGCAAGTGATAAAATGCTCAACCACTAGAGGGCAGCATCAAATAAACTTTTGGTCTGGCATATGGTTAGCTTGCGTTTTAAGTTGACCAACTGTTTCTGTTTAGATGGCATGAAAGAGTTTCCACAGGCAAGCTTTTCATTGTTAACAACTGACAAAGCCTAAGGAAAACTGAAACAAGCCAGTGATGCTAGAGTTACACACTAAAACAAACGTATTGGACTGTTTCCACTTTATAGAAAAGCTCGACTGGGTGACTTATCCGCTGAGTCACAGACTAGCTGGGTTGCCAACCATGTCCACTTCGCTCAGCAGACCATGTTATTAAGCAGGATACTTGATAACACCACTGAACAATTTGGGCCTGTTAAGTTCCATGCAACCCAAACCTGATCACCATGACTTAAGCAAGTATAATCTTCTACCTTCTCAGATGGGTCCAGGATGCTGTCAGGAACCCAAATGCCCACTGATGTCACATGGCCAGAATAGGAACCCCTTGGTCTACCACTCATGTACAGGATCCTTCGAAGGCAGGAACTTTATTAGGTACTCTGCTGTTCCAAACAAAGCCACGTTCTAAGTCCATTAGCTACTTTTCTGTTGCTGTGATAAAACACCATGACTAAGCCGTCTTATACAAGAAAGGATTTATTTATTTTAGGCTTAGAGTTCCAGAGAAAATGATGATGAGTAGTGGTAGCAGGCAGCAGGTGGCTAGAACAGCTGAAAACTCGCATTTCAAACTACAAACAGGAGGCAGAGAGTGCAATAAGACACACTTCCTCCGACAAGACCACGCCTCTTAATCCTTTCCAAACAGTTCCATCAACTAGGGATCATGCATTTAATTAAACTCATGAGCCTATGGGAACAATCTCATTCAAACCACCACACTAAGGGAGGGTGAATGCTGGGTACAGAGCTGACAGAAAAGGCCCTTTTCCAGCTCCTACCAAAGCCAAGGATGCTTTGTCACAGACTCCCCATTTTAGGACTTATTTCCCCTCTTGCTGGCAACACTGACCTGTCTATCGGGCTTTTCAGGGACTTGCCCTGAAAGAGAATATCATTGATCAAAGCCAAACCTCTTTCCCAGGACATCCATATACACTGACTGGTCAGAACAAGAATTTAATGGCTAGGGAGTACCTTTGGGAGCCATGCCCAAATCAGAGTTCTCAGAGGGGCTTGTGACTGAACCACTGCCCAATTTCTGCTTCATCTCCCTTCACAGCAATCCCCTAGAAACTTTCTGTGCATATACCTCCCTCTGAGGCTGTTCCTGAGACTGGTCTGCAGACGGCAAGCACATTCTAGGTGTCAATGTCTCTGCTTGGCAGGGCAGGAAATCTGGCATCTCTCATAGGAAAGGGAAAGTTGATCACAATTCCTTTATCATAAAGATGTGTGGCAGGATTAAGGTGTCAGCCGATAAGGTCAGAAGACGCTTATCCAGGAGCCCGGGACCCTGGAGGGGGTGTGGCCAACCCCATTGATAAGTGGCTGCTGGGACACGAGGACTCTCTCTTCCTGGTTCCTGGCTGCTGGCTATTGGAGAGACAGAATCGGAATCCATCGTCCGTCCATCGCTTGTCCATCACTCGGATACTCCAGTCCCTATTCAGGTGCTACTGTTACTAATATCGTGAGTGTTGATTTATATTCTAATAAATATTTATCTTGGACTGGTGCCTTGTAAGTAAAACTCCATCTACAAAGATGTTTACTGTTTTATTGTGGAAGCTGAGCTGTCAGCCTTCTATGTCAGGAGAACCCACCACACTCAAGTTCTACCAACAGCGGATACAAAATATGGCAGGGGGCATATTTCTTCTGAACATATGTAGGTTCTTTTTCTTGTCATTATTCCCTAATGCAACCACTACTTGTCATTAGTAATACATTGGATGAGTCATCTGGAGATTTAAGTATAGAGACGGATGTGTATACATCACAGGCAAATGTAACACCATATTCTATGAGATTTGAGCATCATCACATTGCGGAGTCTGGGATGTGGAGGGTCTTGCAGCCAATCCCTGATGGATATTGAATAATAACTATATATACGAATTACACACCAGGAAATTTTAATGGAGAACAGTCCAAAGCTAATGGCAAACTTAAACCAAGACTTAACATTTACTAAACATCTCCCATTGGCTAGGAGCCTTCCACTAGCATAGACTGTGTTGTCTCCCAGAGTAAGTGGCCAGTAATTAAGAAAAAGAGAGAAAGAAGATCCAGATTAATAAAATTAAAAATGAACAGAGAAACACCAAAGAAATCCAGGAAATATTAAAAACTCATATTCTACCAAGATGGGAAACATAAAAGAAATGCATAAACTTTTTTGTTGTCTGTTTGTAGACCAGGCTGGCCTCAAATTCACAGAGAGCTGCCTTCCTCGGCCTCCCAAGTGCTGGTATCAAAGGTGTGCAGCACCACTGCCTGGCAAAATGAATGAACCGTTAACTGCACCTGACTGAGATCAGCGACATAGACGGACCTGCAAGGAAATCAAAGCAGAAACGTCAGGTCCAGATGCATTCATATCAAACGTCTACCAGAGCTTAAAAGAATCACAGACAATGCTTCTCAGATCTGTCCATAAAATAGAAATACAACTCCCAAACTTTCTTTTTACAGCCATTATTATGCTAATATTAAAACAAGATTAAAGACACTCACAAGAAAAGAAAAAACTATACCAATGTCCCTGAGGAACACAGATGCAAACATTCTCAACAAAATACTTGCAAAGCAAATACAGAAGCACAGAGAAAAGTTCATCACCATGATCAAGCTGCCTTCATTCCACAGATACTGGGGTGATTCAGCATATGCAAATCAGTAAGTGTAATAACTCATATAAATGGACTTAAAGACCCAAACTGCATGATTTTCTCAATAGATGCAGAAATGGGGCTTTGGCAAAACCCAACATCTCTTTGTGATAAAAGCCCCAGAGAGATAAGGATGGACAGAATGTACCTTAACATAATAAAGACTATGTACCCCTAACCCGTGATTAATATTATCCTAAATGGAGAAAATTGTGAAGCCATTCTATTAAAATCAGGAACAGAGCAGGGCTGCCCACCTCCCCATTCCTAGAAAATTCAGTATATCGCTCCAAGTCTTGGCTAGAGCAATGAGACAAGAGAAGAAAAAAGGGATGCAATTAAAAAATGAAGTCAAAGTATCTGTGTTCTGATTGTTTTGTTATACATAGGAAATCCTGAACATTGCATCAGAAACTTTTAGAATTGGTAAATGCTTTCAGCAATGTGGCAAGATACAGGATTAACATACAAGCGTTAATTTTTCTCTTTACCAACGGCAAAGAGCCGCCCGCCGCTGCTCAGGCCCCAGAATGACTCAGACGCTTATATTAACTTCATGCTGTTTGGCCTATGGCTCAGGCACATTGCTGACTAGCTCTTTCACCTTAACCCATTTTCATTAATCTGTCTGCCACGTGGCCCGTGGCTCACCTGTGTTCCTTACATGCTTTTTCTTTGGCAGCTGGCTCCATCTGATCTGACTCTGCCCTTTGTCTCCTGACTATTCTGATTTCCCACCTACTTCTTCTACGGTGCCATGGCCAAAACAGTCCTTTATTTAAAGCTTGCTATGCACAGCATACAGAAAGACATTCCCACATCAGTAGCCTTACAATTCATATGGAGATTCCATATGACTCTGGGTAGACGAAGCAATCCTGAGCAAAAAAAAAAAAAAAAAAAAAAAAAAGAGTAATGTTGGAGGCATTCCAATACCTGTTTTACTACAGAGCCACAGTAATAAAAACCAGCACGCACTGCCACAGAAGCGGACACCTGTATCAATGGAATAAAGAAGGATCAGATTTCAAAGCTGCACAATTACAGCCACCTAGGAAAAAGACAAGCATCATCTTCCATAAGTGGCGCTGGGGAAACCAGATATCTACATGCAGAAGAGTGAACCTAGGTTCCTACCTCTTATCCTGCACAAAAATCAACTCCACAATGGTCAAAGGCCTAAGCATAAAACCTGAAACCCTAAAACTGAGAAAGAAAAGTAGGAATATGCTAAAGGCTAGAAATAGAACCCTGATAAGGAAGTAAGTCTGGCCTGAGAGTTCATGGAAGTTAAAAGCTTCTGTACAGCAAAGGAAACCATCAACTGAGTGAAGAGACAGCCTGCAGGATGGGAGAAAGTCCTTGCTAGCAATAATTCAATAAAGGATTAATATCCAGCACACAAAAAGAACCCAGGGGATTAAACATCAAGACTATGTCTTTAATCCCAGGACTCGGGAGGCAGAGTCAGGCAGAACTCTGTGAGTTCAAGGTCAGTCTGGTAAACAGGCTGTGAGGTCTCAAAAGAAGAAATACAAAGGACTAGCAAACCTTTTTAAAGTGTTGGCCACCATGACATCAGGTAAATGCAAATTAAACCTACCTTGAGATTCTATCTCATACCAGCAAGACTCACCATCACAAAGAAAAAAATGACAACAAACACTGGTAGGGATATGAGGAAAGGGGACTGTATGCTCTGGTAGTGAGGGTGTAGGCTGGTATAGTCACTTTGGAAATCAGTGAGGCAGTTTCTCCAAAAAAAAAAAAAAAAAAAAAAAAAAAAAAAAAAAAAAAAAAAAAAAAAAAAAAAAAAAAAAAAAAAAAAAAAAAACAAAAACAAAAAACAAAAAAAAACCCATAAATTAAACTACCATTTGACCCAGCTATACTACTCCTGGGCATATATCCAAAGGACTCTACTATCACAAATATATTTGCTAATCCATGTTTATTGCTGTCCATTCACAATAGCTAGAAAGTATAATCAGCCTAGATATTCATTAACAGATGAACAGATAATCAAAAAATGGAATTTTATTCAGCTATAAAAATTGATGATGAAATTTACAAGTAAGTGAACAGAACTAAAGAAAATATACTGAGTGTGGAAACCCAGACTCAGACTCAGAACACAAGCCAAATGGTCTTTCTCGTATATGGATCCTAGAGTCCAATCTTTAGATCTTTGTGTTTAACTTGGAGTACCTACAGAACCCAGCAAACAGGAAGGAGGGAATGGCTATCATAAGGGATGAGCTAGTGAACACAGGTAATATGAGAGTAGAAGGGGAGCAGGGGTGAGAGTGGAGGACCAGGGGGAATGGAGGGGTAGAGAGGGAGAGGTAAGCAAAACAAAGGTACATGGAAAAGCCCCACTGTAAGACTTAGAAGGGAGAGGTCTTGCCTACCTAGCTGGATAACGCTGATCCTAGAGCCATGGGCTATTAGACAGAAACCCCAGTGCCAGGTGGGGATCTCTCCTCAAACCGAGTTAGTTAGGAGACAACCAAGACAACAACACCCACAACAACAACAAAAAGAAAAATCCACAGACTCTTCCAGGTGTGGAGAAGCACTCCTTTAATCCCAGCACTGGGGAGGCAGAGGGAGGAGGGTCTTGGTGAATTTGAAGCCAAGCCTGGTCTGTATAGTGAGTTTCAGGACAGCCAGGGCTACACAGAAAGACCCTGTCTCAAAAATACAAAAACAAACACACAACAACAAAGCCACAGGCTTTGTCATGGCTCTTGGTTTCCCAGAAGAGCTAGATGTAAAGCCCTGTCGCTGGAGACACCATACATCCTGTTTAGAAGATTTTGAGAAACCAGATTGAAACGGGAGCTGTCTTTTCCAACTGTGAACCCAATGAATTATAACACCAACACATCAGGTAAGAGGTGCCCACTGGCACAATAGAGCCATGCTTATTATCAAGTGCTCTTTGATTGGGTTCGTCTGATAGTGTAAACTCACTCAAAAAGTTAGGGAAGTGATTGTGGTGATAGAATGTATATTTAATAAAATCAGCAATATATCACCACAGGTGGTAGTCTTTAGAGAGGCTATTTCTGCCACCCACTAAGGACAAAAGAAGAAATGGAGAGAATATAAGAGCCAGGAGCTACAGAGAAAGGTGTATGGCACAGCCATTGTAACCACAGGCTCTCAGGAGCTGTGGATGCCTGAACTAGACCCATATAAGACTGGACTTCAATAACCGATCATGAACTGGGGAGAGGCTTCTGGGGCCCTACCCTTCCCTTCTGAACTATTGGCTACTGAAGGATCCTAGGGAAGGGGGAATTATCTTGGGATGTGTAACCCACTGGTGAGCCCACCAGATTCCACTGTGTAGTTCCTTACTCGCTGTCACACTGTGGCCCTGGTAAATTCAGTGGGCCACAAAGCAAAACCGAAGCCAAGATCATAGGAAAAGGCATGAAGAAAGGAGCCAACAGGTGAGGGGGAGATTTAAAAAGAACAGGGAGAGAAACTAACCAAATGTATTACATCTGTGTGTGAGATTGTCAAAAAACAGATTTAAGGCTAATTAACAACATGCAGTATTTTTTTTTATCAAATGCTCATAACATTTGTATTTTCAGTGAGACTATAATTAAAATGCTTATGACACTTGCTTATTACACATTCAGGCAGAGCAGAGACATGTCTCTTATTGTGCCTATTTGTGTAATGGATAAGCAAAACGCTGGAAATTGTGCAATGCTAACACAGGGCTCCAAAGAAAAGAACTCCAAATTGCATTAAATACTGCCCTAATTATGAATAATTGCTATAGTAAAATAAATAACATCATGTATGTATTTTTTTTTCAATGAGCTTTGTTTTGAAAAATTAGACAGTTAAAACAAATCTTAAGGTAGGAATCAGCAAAACAGTCAATTCTTTGAAATCCGGGAAATACATTAGCAAAAATACAGATTGAGAACTCACTGGGAGCCTCTTCTTTGTTGGGGGGTAAGGTGGGGAAACAGGCCCCAGGGATGCAGAGGACCAGTCCTGGCAGCCAGTAAGAAAAATATTTTGCAAGGAGCTGACCAACTGGGTATTTTCAAATGACTTTTTTTGTTTTTTTTAACTGAAATGCTTCACGTGTTTTCTCAAAAATAAATCAAAAGATTAGTGCCCTGAATATTTAGAAACCCAAAGCGAATGCTGGGTGATCAGAGGTCACTCACTCTCCACATGGCATTTTAGAAAGTTAGTGAATGGCACTGTGGCTCTGGCAGCTGATATAAGCAATGATACGCTGGCTGGACAGTTGTCATTCTGCTATCAGCCAGTGGGCAGACAAAGGTCCACTGATTCCATCTCTGTGGTCACAGATGGTAATTTTTGGAACTCAAAGTAAGTCTTGTCTCTGTGGGGTCTGTCAGGAGGAGGTCTTGGGAAGCATTGCCTTCTCACTCTTTTTGAATACATTTTGGAAGCTTTCTTCAGAACCAGCTCAAGACAAGCTTCTCTGCAGAAGACGCTAGTATGTGCTGTTAAGTCCAATGGCTGCCAAGGATGTGGCCCCAGGTTTCATTCCTTCTGTCCAAAAGCTATTTGGGTTGAAATTTTCCTCTTTGAATTGTTGCTTATTCTGTCCTTTAGCTACATGGGACCAAGAGCTCACCTATGGCCACTGTTGGACCTCACTGAACGATCTCAGATACCATCAAGGACAGACTCTACCACACCTCATGTTCACAGGCATGACCTCCAAATGCATTTTTATAATAAATCCACTCTGGAGGTAACTTACTGCTTCCTGAGGCACTGATGCATTCATGAGAGTGGTACCCTGTGATTTTCATCACCTCTGATTAGGCCCCTCCTCTCAACACTATTCTATTAAGGACTAAGCCTCTAACACATGCAGTCAAGCAAAATATCAGTGTAGGCCTCATGGATGGCTTTGGGTGAGTGTGTGTGTGCACCTGCATGCTTTGTGAATGAAATATCCATGTGATCTTTCTTGTGGACCTTTAGTTCTGATACTGATGCAAGAATTCTGCAGACGTTCTAGAGTCTGCAGCAGAAAACATAATTCTAAGTGACTTTCTTCACCTGACCCTCATCCTCCATTCAGTCTGTTTCTGCACTTAACACTCGTAGTAAATACAGAGCCTTGGCTCCCTGCATTTAAAATAAAACATTAGTCAACTGAGGTTGATGTAGGAAAATGACTGTGTTTATAGTCTGACCAAACTGAAGGAAGAGCCCAATTCTTCCATCTCAAATGTTCCTGTGGCAGTGTTTCCCAGATAGGAACATGCTCTCTTGAATTTGAGATCCTGAAAGAAAATCTACACAGTTGCACTATTAGCCTAGGTGGCAAACTAGAAAAAAGATCTGAGCCATGTAAGACAGTCTCTTCTTTGAACCTAGATACTTGGGCCATTTTAAGGCACTTTGGTGAGAGCTTTCATTCTATCTACATAGGAAGAAATAACCTCAGACAACTGTAGCAGGGAACGTGCATCCCAGCCCTGAGAGGGTCGTGCAGGTGGGGTCCCTGGAGAGATGACTGTTTCACTCTCCAGCAGAGAACCAATGGAGCCCAGAAGAGATGGGGACTCATACCAGTGTTCTGAACCATCCAGTAGGCTATTCTTGGTTCTCCAGGGATGAATGCCAGTGTAACGGAATGGGGCAACACCTCCGCCCCTCAGGTCTTGAGAAGTCTGAACAAGGGTCTAAGAAATCCCTTCCCCTACCCCAGAGGCCCTCTGCTGCCCACCTCTTCCTCTTAGGTAGTTCCCATGGATTCTCCACTACAGTGCCAATGCCTCCTCAAGAATTGGTACTAGCTTCAACCTAAATAAAAAGAGGCTAGCGTTCTACTACAGCATTCTCTGTTCTCAGGGTAGACTGGGTAATAGGAGGGTTGGTCAAAAGATCAGAGTACACACACATGACCCATACTGTATGAAGATAAACAGAGGGTTTAGAAGAAAGTTAGAAGGCATGAGATGAAACTATTTGCTCAAAATCTCATCAACTGGGTTGGGGAAACAGCTTGGTGGCTAAAGAGTTGTTCAGGGCATAGGAGGATCCTGGAGGCTTGCTGGCCAACCACCCTAGGCAAAACAGAAGGCTCCACATTTAGTATGAGACCTCACCTCAAAAAATAAGATAGAAAGTGACAAAAGGACACACCCAAATCAGCCTCTGGTGTTCTCTCTCTCTCTCTCTCTCTCTCTCTCTCTCTCTCTCTCTCTCTCTCTCTCTCTCTCTCTCTCTCTCTCTCTCTCTCTCTTCTGACTATTGCCCAGAGCGGAGACCCTCCCAATTCAGCAATCCCAACAAAGGACCCACAGACACAGGGTGATAGTAGAAAACCTTGTCACAGGGATTTTTGAGAAATGTATTAAGAAACCGGTTTACTATGATAACATCGGCATTTACCAGAGGAAAGGGCACAATCCTGCTGTGTCTCAACAGGCTCCAGAGGCCTTTAGTAAACAAACACAACTTTCATGGCCTCCCTCATAAATCTCTTACATGGGGGAAGATACTGACCTAGGTGTACATACCACGCCTCATCACTTAGTCCTTTATTTCGCTCTCACTGAGGCCTTTCTCTCTTACATCTTCTTTCTACTTGGTTCTTACCGGGTGTGCCAGGTTTAAAGTAACTGTGTCATGATGATTGTGTTCATGGATTTTTCTTAAAGTGTCATTTTGTTGAATCTTCCCCTAGTCTTCCTAAAAACAACCAAGTCACAAAATCTGCTTTATTTTTACATTTAAAAAAAATGTATTAGATGCTAAAATGACTGTTCTTGGCATGTCTAATTATAAACTTAAGAGGTGTGTGTGTGTGTGTGTGTGTGTGTGTGTGTGTGTGTGTGAAGTAGGGTGATTTTAAACTTGCAACTATGTTTGCCTGCACCTTCCTCTTTTGATGGAGTTTTTAAGGTTTTTATCTTGGCCAGTTTGGTAGGTATTAAAGGTAAAATAATAATAATAATAATAATAATAATAATAATAATAATAATAATACAATCATTTTAAAACCAAGCAGCTACTTCCTGCTTAGTTTGCTTAACCCCTTATAAAGGACTCAGGCACAGGCTTACCTCTGTGTTTTAGCATGTTTACATGCATGTAAACCAGTACAACACATGAAAGCAGACAAGCACAAAATGAATTGGAGCTGGAAGATCTTATCCTGCCTTTGGCTGAGGAAAAAGAAACGTCTTAAGTACTGTTAACATGTTTTTGTCTATATTTCAGATATAAATTCCTGTTTCTATCCCATTTTATTAATAATCTTTTCTTGTTTTTTGTTTTGTTTTGTTTTGTGATTTGAGACAAAGGTTTCTCTGTGAAGCCCTGGTTGACCTGGAACTCACTCTGTAGACCAGGCTGGCCTCAAACTCACAGAGATCTGCCTGCTTCTGCCTCCCCAGTGCTGGGATTAAATAAATGCTTTTTAAACATTAGACAGAAAGGAACCATCAAGTAGAAAAGAGACATAGAAACGTGGAGCTATAGTTGAAGGTTATTTATCCTAAGGCCAGACGTTTCTAGGTATTTACTTCATCAGTGGACTCGCTTCAGACATGAGGAAAAAGCTAAGAAAGAGGCAGCATGCTCGAGTTCCCGCTCTGCTGCTGTGATAAAACTCTCTGACCAAAAGCAATTTAGGAAGGGAAGGGCTTATTCAGCTCTCACTTTCAAGTCATGATGGTCATCCCAGCAGGAATGCAAGGAAGGAAGCCTAAGGCAAGAGTCAAAGAAACTCCTCTCTTTGCAGGCTCCTGTTCACTTAGCATCTATTCACAGCCCAAGACTACCTTCCCAGGGAATGGTGTCACCCATAGTGGGCTAGGCCGTCTTCTATGAAGTAATCATCAAGAAAAATCCCCGATAGACAAACCTGATAAAGACAATTATTCAGTTGAGACTCCCTTTGCAGGTGAGGCTAAACTGTCTCAAATTGGCAGTTAACACTAACTAGGCCACAGTGGAATCTCAGACACTGTAAGTTAACTTTTAAATATGGCTTTTGGGGTGTCTTCGAGTTTCTGTCAAAACCAAAAATAATGTGGGATGAGAGGGTTTATTCTGCGTATATTTTCAATTAACAGTTAACTGGGGGAAGTCAGGACAGGAACTCAAGCAAAGCAGGAGTCTGAAAGCAACTGTCTTCTTTCTTTCCTTCCTTCCTTCCTTCCTCCCTCCCTCCCTCCCTCCCTCCCTTCCTTCCTTCCTTCCTTCCTTCCTTCCTTCCTTCCTTCCTTCCTTCCTTCCTTCTTTCTCGTTTGTTTGTTTTTTGAGACAGAGTTTCTCTGTAACCTGTTTGGAGCCTGTCTTGGCACTTGCCCTGTAGACCAGGCTTGGCCTTGAACTCACAGAGATCACCTGCCTCTGCCTCCCAAGTGATAGAATTAAAGGTGTGTGCCACCACCGCCCCGCCTCAGCCTGCTTTCTTACAGCACCCAGGACTATCAGTACAGGGGTAGCACCACCCACAATGAACTGGACCCTCTCACATCAGTCTTCAATAATAATAATTTTAAAATGCACTATGGGCTTTCCTCCAGACCAATCTGGTGAGGGCATTTTCTCTCTTCCAAAACCACTCTGACCTGTATCTGGTTAACTTAAAACTAGCAATCTCATGAGGTTTACAACAACAGAGACAAAATAGAAACAGTTTAAAGAGTTAGGGGGAAGTGATTACAAACCCAATTAATAGCTTTAGCTCAGGGGATAGATAATACACTTCTCCCAGACAGGTAATCAGCTGATCCTCCGAGGCACCCAGGCAGAAGAGACCACTGAAGGGACAATGCTTGCCATAGCTGTGGGCAACCCAGGCCCTGAGAATGAACTTCTCTTGGTAGAGTTCTCAAAAGATCATTGCCCCTTCTGTCAAGAGAAATATCTTAACGGTTTGGCAGGGGTGAAGATATTCTGAAGAAGTCACTTGTACCCATCTCATTGGCTACCAGACTGTTGAAGCCACATTGGAAATTCCCTGGAAGTTTCATGCCAAAAGAAGGGAAGGAGTGAAGTCTGTTGCCAGGCAGAGGAGGGTCTGGTCTCCTGAGAGAGAGTTCCTGCAATTCTCACACCCTGTTGGCCATTTCATGGGAAAGTCTGGAGCCCAGGTAATGCTTATCCATGGGACCACACCTTGACCAGGACTGCTTAGCTATGTATACAGTTTGCTCTCCTCTGAAACCTAAATGGGTGTTGGGACACCAAAGACAGACTTGGGATTACTGCACACCTTTTTATCTTCCTATGTGGCTGTATGGAACCCCACCCCCCTTTTCTGACTTTCTCACCATAACTTTCTGTTCGGTCTATTGAGGAGGGTAGACAATCCAGCTTGTTAGGGCTGGAAGAGCCCCGGCTTTGACCCTAACACTTCCAGTGACAAATTGCTGTAACCGGCCACCATTATAGCTGTCCTTTAAGGCTGAAGCTGCTAGTGACTTTCCTAGTGACTGTTTCTGCCAAAGCAACTACAGATAACCATTAATGAGCCTTCAGGAAGTCTTGATCCAATATATAGAGGTGTTTAATTTTTTTTCAACATTAGGGCCCTGTTCTCTGCCTTAATCAATAACTCGGGCTCCTTACTCAATGAACTTGAACAGGAATCATTGTTGCTGGGAATGTCCTAAAGGCAAAGGCACTATTGCTAACCCCAGCTTGGAAATCAGCCGTTACGTGGTCTAATAACAAAATGTAACATGAAGAGTCCTCAGCTGAGCTTCTCTAGACAGACACTGAAATGTATGACTCTCTAGGACATTTACAGGCAATCACAGCTGAAAGAACGTTGGTATGTGAGCCTCATCAAAGATACTTATTGTAATATTTGCTGAGAGTTTCTCAGGATGGACAGAGGCCTAATCCACCCAGACTGAAGGAACTGAAGGAATTGTCTTCTATAATGAAGCCTCCTGGGTCTCCACAGTCTGAATAACATTTTAAAGTCAAGAATACTTAGCTTTGAAAACTGTTAAGAGATTTAACAGTTCTCTTCAAACAAGGCAAAAGAATGTCTTAGCTCCCAACATACAAATATAAGCACTATTTATAAATCTATCCGTAGCTCCAATCTTAACTTTTTTTCTTTTGGCATGGTGGTGTAACATATATCCCATAATCACATTCTCACACTGTTTTATTCTATCCCACCACCAGGTTCCTCCTTGGAATTGTTCTGTTTGTGCTACAGTGTCAATATATAACCATCAGTATGTTTTTTACAGCCCAAAGGATCTCATTCCAAAATTCCGAAGTTAAAAGATAGGACAACTATACTACAAGAAGTGAGCCCTAGATGGGAGGGGGGGTGCTGCCTAATGCTCAAGGGCAAATCCTGTTCTTGTGTCCTGTAGGTAACATCAGGTCCAGAGTGAACTCAGTGTGATGCGGGGATTCCAGCCTATTCCTGCCTGGGAGCCGGATCTTTTTCTAAAACCAGCAAATAGAATAAAGAGTGTTGCAGTGCCACCTAGGCAGAAACCATGCCTCCAAACAGCATAGAAACATTTATGGAAGATGTTCCCCAAACCACAGTGCTCATGAAGGAACTGAAGCAGGAGAATAAGGTACAGAAGGTGGTCTAGATGGCCTTTGTGCAAAGAATCCAGAATTACCACAAGGGAGAGAAATCAGCTGGCATAAGCAAAGCTTGGAAATTCCCTGGCTGAGGCTGACTAAATCGAGCCACTGACCTTGGTACAGAAACACACTAGTCTTTGATGGTGACCTATGAATCATTACAGTAATAAAAGGCGTGTCCCTGAGACTTAAGATTCTGATGAGACATTGTGAGGGCTAAACTTATGTTTTAAATTTAAATTACAGTGCTTAAGAGGTCTAAAAGCAAAATGCCTCTAACCTATTAGCTCCACCTGCCAGGGATGGATAACTTCCTAGGATGGTGGCTGTTGCTCATAAAATATAACAAGCCACGTGTTTTCACTTTTGTAAACAAAGGTCGGTCACCCCAACTGCACAGGATGCGCTTGATCACATGTAGGCAGGGAGTACATCGGGATGCATGCTTGCCCCTGATTAGGTAAAGGTGAGACGTAGCCTTGTGGGTTTTGTCTTTATAAGCACTGGATTAACAATAATTTTTGGCCATTCTCTGGGAATCCTGGTATGGATCTGGGCAGTGTCCATCTTCCCGGTCCATAGTAAATAAAGCTTTCTTCATTTTGACTCAAAAATTGTTGTAATGATCTGATCCTCCCCCGGAGGAATTAACAACATGCCATGCATGAGAAGCTGCAGGAAGACTACATATAACAATGGAAGTGCAATGATGGATGGAAGCCACCCCTAGATGGGGACATACCCTTGTCTTCTCCCTAAGTTCATCTAAGGTCCTAACTAAGGTGTCTTTATTACATTCCTCCCTCAAGGCTTAGGGACCTACCTACGTGGAAAAAGAGGCTGAACGATTTTAAGAGTCAGCAGCTCTAAAGAAACAGAGACCCAGACAGCTTGTATAAGACCTGCACAAGCTGAAGCCAGACAAATCCCAACATGGAGAAAAGGAGATGCCACAAAGTCCCACCCGTAACCAAGACACCATTTACAACTGATAGCTGCTTTGAAAGGAAAAAAAGTCGATTTTTTTCCAATGGAGCAACACTTGATATATCAACCACTCCATGACAGGCCTCATGTTCAGGAGTAATTGGCCGACACAAAATACAGTGTGTGTGTGTGTGTGTGTGTGTGTGTGTGTGTGTGTGTGTGTGTGTGTGTGTGTGTGTGTGTGTGTGTACGAGCACTGTGTGTTTTAAGACATAAAAAACATGAAATTGGGTCAGTAGGGAAGGGGAGGATTTGGAGAAGGAAAAAGAGTAAAGAGCAAAATACATTATATGAAAAAAAATTTAAAATAAATAAAAATAAAAGAGTTAACCCAGTGAGGTAGGTTAAGGACCTGATTGTAAATGGTCTTATTTGTCAGGACCATTGGCTCCCCCAATTATAATACAGAGACATTATTAATTATGAAAAGTTGGCTGATAGCTTAGGCTTGTTCCTAACTAGCTTTCATAACTTAAAGCAGTCCACTTCTACTCATTGACGTTCTGTCTCGTGGCCTGGTTACCTCATCTCTGTGGTGCCCATCCTGCTTGCTGTGCATCTCTTGGCATATTCACCTTCTTCCCAGCAACCTCTCTGACTGGAAATCCTGCCTAGCTCCTGGCTGATTTTTTTTTTTTTTAAATTAAACCAGTCAGAATGACACATCTTCACACCAACACCTGGCTAAAAGAACACCCCTTGGGGTACTGCTAAGAATGCAGCACTTTCCCTTCCCAGAATTCCTGTCTCCTAGTGTGGTTCTACCATAAGGCTTGGCTGGGCCTGCCTGCCTGCCGAGTCCTGACTTGGAGGGCATAATCCTTTTTTTTGGGCCAGAGCCTTTTTAACTCTCTGGGACTTTGGACCTGCTCCTCTCCCCAGATGTGACTGCCTGCCTGTGACCAACCTCCATGCTGGCTTATCTCAAAGGCACGGCTTCCTCCCCTCTGTCTTCATTCTCTTCCTCTAGACAGTTGCAAGAGTTAAGCCTGCCCTGTGGATTTTCTTTTTAAACTCTAATAAACTGCCCTCAAGCATCCAATGGAATCCGTTGTTAACTTCTTTTAATAATAATAGTCGGGAGGGGGCGGGGACCCAAATTTCCTTAATATCATATTGTAGCTCTACCAGGACATTCCAAAAAAGCTTTTCTGCTGCCTTTTAATTACTTAATCCGCTTAGAAGATGAACCTGTTTCTTCACCCCTAGATGGCATCAAAAGCATGTATAGAAAAAGCTGCCTGTGTTATACAAATGACCCTCAAGGCCTATGCTTTATGACATAAGAATCAAAATTCTCTGTGCAGCAGAGCCCAGGGAACTACTGGACCTTCCTTTGGTCAGACCTGGCCCTCCACCCCCCTGCCCTCCGTATCTTTTTTGTTTCTTTGTTTTTCAAAGCAGTTTTTTTTTTTTTTTTTTTTTTTTTTTTTTTTTTTTTTTTTTTTTTTTTTTTTTTTTTTTTTTTTTTTTTTTTTTTTTTTTTTTTTTTTTTTTTTTTTTTCTGTGTGACAGTCCTAGATGTCCTGGAACTTGCTTTGTAGACCAGTCTGGCCTCCAACTCAGAGATTTGCCTGCCTCTACCTCCTGAGTCCTGGGATTAAAGGATAGCAACACCACTGCCCAGCTTTGTAAGTGTGTCTTTAAAAACCTCTGCTGCTACAACTGTGTGTCTCTGTTCAGTTCCTTGTTCAAGAGCATGAAGTCATTTGAGGGTGCCATCTGCACCCAGACATCAATGTTAGTAGAATACTTCTAGAAATCAAGAACTAGGTTTGGATGAGGTGGGCATAGATTTCTGGGGACGAATGACTGGCTAATTTTATGTCAACTTGACCCAAGGTATAGTCACCCAAAAAGAGGAACCCTCAATTGAGAAAATGCCTCCCTAAAATCCGGCTACAGTGCATTTTCTTAAGTAGTGATTGATGGGGAGGGAGGGCCCAGCCCATTGTGGGTGGTGCTATCCCTGGGCTGGTGGTCTTGGGTTCTTTAATAAGGCAGCTGACTGAGCAAGCCATGATGAGCAAGACAATAAGCAGCATCCCTCCATGGCCTTTCTACATCAATCAGCTCCTGCCTCCAGGTTCCTGAGCTGTTTGCGTTCCTGTCCTCACTTCTTTCAAGATGAACTGGCTGGTTTTGTGTGTCACCTTGACAGAAGCTGGAGTCATCAGAGAGGAAGGAGCCTCAGCTGAGGAAAAGCCTCCACGAGAACCAGTTGTGAGGCATTTTCTCCTGGGTTTTATAAGAAAGCAGGCTGAGCAAACCACGAGGAACGAGTCAGTAAGCAGCACCCCTCCATGGCCTGTGTATCAGCTACTGCCTCCAGGATTCTGCCCTGTTTGAGTTCCTGTCCTGACTTCCTTCCGTGATGAACAGTGATATGGAAGTGTAAGTCAAATAAGCCCTTTCCTCCCAAAGACGCTTTGGTCATGGTGCTTCCTCACAGCAACAGAAACCCTAAGACAACTAAGGAGTTTATTAGAAAAGTTATTAATGCCATGAACAGAGAGACAGAGGGCAATAGTATAGTGGGGGCTCTGAGGAGAAATCTGGCCCTAGCACTAGAGACAGACAACATGGTGGGGTCTCTGAAGAGAATC
Source organism: Phyllotis vaccarum (assembly GCA_033318265.1). NCBI lineage: Eukaryota > Metazoa > Chordata > Mammalia > Rodentia > Cricetidae > Phyllotis > Phyllotis vaccarum. The sequence continues at coordinate 113,261,476 of JARWLC010000004.1, forward strand.
AGAACCCACTTGGCAAATAAGGGAGTCTTTCCTTCCACCTTTTGCAGATGAGGCTGATTCCCAGGCAGGAGGCAGAGAAGGTGTGGAGGGAGCTGAATGTGGTCCAGGTCCTTTAACATCAATGCCCTTTGATGTTAACTCACTTCCCAGGTGTCTCCAGCAATGTCCCAGCTGTCAGTATTTCTTAGAGAGCCACTGCAGGGGACTTATTGCTAAACAGTGACAGGACTCTGACTCTTACCTACATCAAGCTAGTGTTGTGTAATGTCTCATTAGACTCCTTAAAAAAACAGAAAAACAAACTTATGTGTTTGTGTCTGAACAAATGTTCACCACATGCATCCACACGCCCCAGAAGAATGCATCAAATCACCTGGAGCCTGTGTTACAGATGTTGTGAGCCACCACATGGACTAGAAGCCAAACACAGGTCCTCTGCAGGGGCAGCAAGTGTTCTCAACCGATGAGCCATTTATCTCCAATCCCAAGATTCTATTTTCTGTAACCTGTTAATAGCTGCTAGGGTCAGAGCGTGGGCCCTGGTTGCCCCAACAACTAGACTGACTTAGACAATAGTGAAATGCAGTCCTACATATCAGTTACTTCTTCCTGTCTCTGGCCCAGTGTCTCTGAAAAGTGGTCGGAGTTGGTACGATCTCTTTCAGGACACACACTCTATGTCTAGCAGGCAGCAGGCTTCAGCCTTTTCCTTCTCTGGGCGTGGCAGCACCTTGACAGTAAGTAACAACAGTGACGACAGAGGAGCACGTGTCCTTCTTTATAATGTCTTTTAGGAATAAAGAATAATAATAAAGAATAAAAAATAAAATGGGAATTGCATTTTGACTTTAGTTACTTATGATGATTTGAATGAGAAATGTTCCCCAGCATTTGAACATGTGGTCCCCAGTTGGGGGAGTTGGTTGGAGAGGTTTAGGAGGTGAGCCTTACTGGAAGAAGTGTATCACCAAGGGCACACTTGGAGAGTTAAAATCTGCCTACCACTTCAGTTCCCTGCTCTCTGCTTCCTGCTAGGGGTTCCAGATGTGGGGTTCCAGATGTGAGCCCCCCAACTCTCTGCTCCTGTTGCCATACCTGCTTATGCTTGCCACGCCTCCTCCCTCCACCATAGACTCTAATCCCTCTAGAACCATACCCCGCAATAAACTCTTCCATAAATTGCTTTTTTAACAGCAAAAGAAAAGGAACTGATATTGTTACTTTGGGAAGGATTGGTATAAATAATTCCACTTTGACTATGACAGTTTCCCTCTTTATTTCAGAACCATTTTCTCTGCAGACAATCTGATAAATTATCTTGGAAGTTGTCTTTGATTGTCCCGCTTTACCAGGAAACTTTAGTTTAATTTTATTTTTCCAGATTGGTCAGATCCCACTTGTGGGCACACGGCAGCTGGAGAGCTGGTGTCAAGCTAGCCAAATTTAAGCAACTGGGAGGTCCAGAGAGAAGGGTGATCAGGCTAAGTGTACCTAGGCACTATTCCCAGGTCTTTGTGCATCTGGCAGCGCTCTTCATTTCCAGGTCCAGTTTTGCACCTTTGTAGGCTGGGAACTTTTCCTTATCTTTCTCTCTAAAGATGAGCTTAAAGTTCCTCCTCGTGAGGTGTCTGTTAAATGCACTAATTTTGTAATTGAAAGTGGTGAGGATTTTGTTTCTCCTTCTCTTCCCTCCTCTTCCTCCCTCTTCCTCCTAGGTAGTAGAATATCAGCAGGTAACTGCTACAAGGAATTTCAAGGAAAATACAAAACACAACCAACAAGAGCAGATTTTAGAGTTAGAATTTTGCAGGAAGTTAGGCAATTGACGAGATAAAATGGTTTAGTTATTTCTACTGTTTACGGCATAATGGTCACTTTCCATGTGACCCACGTTTACTCCCTTTTATGAAGAGTGATTCTGCCTAGGATGCAAAGCGATTGAGTCATACTACCGCCCAGAAATGAGACTCATAATGGGAGAATGCACGTATTTAAAAGGTTAGTATTACAGGTTTTATGTGACTCCAGCCTGATAAAGCATTTTACATTGTCACTGCAGAACACTGTCTCACTTCAAAGGGAATAAGAAAGTTTATCCTAGAGGCAAAACTGAGTGGCCATAGCCAGAATCTAGAAGGTCACAATTCCAGTCCCAGGAATCTGACATCCTCTGCTGGCTCCCTGATGCTCCTACACACAGGGTGCTCATAAACTCAGGCAGCCACACATATATACTTATAATAAATAAGTACATCATATAGGAAGTCATATAAACAACTTTAAAATAGAAAACCTAATTATGTGTTGATCCTATAATATTTATTTTTAAAATACTCTTGTAACTATATAAAACTTTCATAGCACCTAGATTTTAAGAAATAATCCATTGATTGTTATAAAATGTTATGTCCAAAGTAAAAAAAAATTCTATATATGCCATCAGAACTCTTTGAATTATCTAATTTTACTTTGTAAAATTTTGGCCTAGGATAAAGGAAGCTAATACAATTAGATGTTTTGAGTTTAAAAGTTCTGACATTATGCTTTAATAATGACAATCATAGGTATTGTCTAATTATTTATATAAATTCAGATCTATAGTAAAATTATAGATGCCACTAATAAATGTATTATATAGCCATTAAAATTATCACCCCGTGAAAAGTCTTAAGGTTTTTTCCCAATATCTTCACCTAATGGTTTTTGACAACCCAGAAACTTTTGTTATACAAAGAACTACATGCATTTGCATTAAAAAAAAAAAAAAAACTGACAACCAGAAAGTTTCTGACATTTCTCCATCGTGCTGCATATCAGACTTCTTGTAAGTCATAAAGACATTTTTTAAAAAAAATACATAAGTGGTAACATGAGTTAGACATGATGTAACATGGCAGTACATAGTAGCGCATTATATGCCCATTAAAAGGCATATATGTAGTATTATATTATATATACCATAAGTACATTTTCTGCTATGAGTCCATCAGGTCGAATGTTGCCAGGGACTAGAACCCATGGTCTTCTCTAGTGTTCTGGAGCAATAGAAGCCTCAACCCGAAAACCAGAAACATGCTTGTTTACAGGGACCTATAGGAACTACAACTCCCAGAAGCCTCTTGAAAAGGACTAAATTTCCCAGAAAGCCTCACGCCCCAACACCCCCTCCCCTAGGACTGCCTTTGGTTAAAAGCCAAATAGGAGCCTTATAATAGGGAGGTTCCTCTGGGCCTCCACCAGGGTCAACCTCCAGGGGTCGTTTTTGAGTTACAGAAAGCCAGGCTTTGTTAGGATGACCTGACAGGGCTCCACCCCTGTCTCAGGACGGTTCCATAGTCATTTCTGGCCTCCAAGCATCTTTAGGAGACAGATTTGTGGGTTCCTGCTCCTCTTTATCCCTAGCAAGGCTCCCTCTTGAAAAATGAACCTCCGAGCATAATCCGAAGGCTGTCACCTGTGAATTCCACAGTTCTCTTGCTGCTTCCGCTGTAGCTGCAGGTTGTAGGAACAAGTGTACACAGTGCTGATAGGGGATTATCAGTGGCTTCTGACCATGTTTTTCTGTGGCCCTCCCTGTCCAGCTCATACTGATGAATACCTGGGTTCCGGAGGTCATTGGTCTCCTTGCTGGGACCCTCCACTCAATGGTATTCCTCAGACTCCAATCTACTTGGGCCCTCAGAATAGTTTGTTGCATTTTGCTGTTGCTGTTCTCTCTCTCTCTCTCTCTCTCTCTCTCTCTCTCTCTCTCTCTCTCTCTCTCTCTCTCTCTCTCTCTCTCCTTACTCTTCTCTCATATAATACTCCTTCTTCCTCTCCTTCCACTCTTCTCAACCCTCCTTAACCTCCCCTGTCTCCCAGATCCCCTGTTCCTGTTTCCCCTCCAAAAAGAGCCAGCTTCCCTGCCTTCCTGTGATATCAACAGAACTCAGCATAACAAGATGTAAAAAGGCTAGGCACAAACCCTCATATCAAGATTGGATAAGGCAGCTTCTGGGAAGGAGAATAGATTTTGCTTGTGGACTTGGGGTGGGTGGGGTTGGGAATAGGAAGGATCAGGTGGGGGAGTGAGAGACAGAGGGAGAGAGAGCTGGTGGGAGAGATGACTAGAATGAGGGGGGTATTAGGGCATGGGTGATGTGGAAGCAGTGTAGTGGTAACATCGGCCCCAGTGAGCTGCTCGGCGTAGCGGAGGATGTGGAGCCTGAACCTGCCATGCGCTGTAACCAGGCAAGGCCCCCAGTCATGAGAGGGGGTCACTATCAACCCATCTGTCCTGCCTGCAGGATGTGCTGAGGCAATAGGGCCTTAGACTTTATGAGCGTAGCCAGGAGTTGGAAGCCTAGAGTAGAATTAAACATGCCTGATGAAAAAAAAATGCAGTGAAATGATTCCTAACGATATGCTGCTATTCTCATACATAGATCAATGTCTAGCCCGATCAGAGAGGCTTTCTCCAGCAGCTGATGGAAGCAGATGCAGAGACCTACAGCCAAATATTAAGCAGAGCTCAGGGAACCCCGCTAAGAGGGAGGAAGGATTGTAGGAGTCAGAGGTGTTGAACACCAGAACATGGCCTATAGAATCAACTAAGCAGGGCTCATAGGGACTCAGCGTCTGAAGGAGCAGCCACAGAGCCTGCGTGGGTCCATGCCAGGTCCTTCGCATACATAGGAGATTGCTTAGCCTGGATGTTTGTGGGACTCCAAACAGTGGGAACCGAGTGTCTCTGCCTGGTCTTTTTAGTTCTTTTTAAATTTATTTCCTCCAAAGTAAGTCAGCACTTAGTTTCTCCACCCATACCCCTGCACCTCAATCCTCTGTTTCCCCTGACAAAGGCAGAATAACTCAGGACTGAGATGGGGCATTTGGAGGAAGGAAACTGGGAATGGAGTACACTAAGAGGGAGGGTGTAGAGAGCCGCGTGGCCACACCTTAAAGATGGTGCTGGCTTCCGCCTTCCACCTGAGAGCTCTCTGAGATAAACAACTCCTCATTTGGCTAAGGCTAAGCTCATGGCTTGCTTCCAGGTGTGGCTTGCTTCCGTGCACCTGGGTCTATTGGCATGGCCCATGTGGCGCCCTGTGACTAGCAGTCCAGAGGGTATATAGCTGGGAGTGGGTTTTCCCCAGTAGGAGAAGCAGTAGCAGAGGCAGAGCAGAGGCAGAGCAGAGGCAGAAGAAGTTTCAAGGTCCTGAATAAACCACTGAAAGAAGAGCCTGGTGTCGCATCGTCCTTGTGGGCAAGGGTGCGTGCGACAAGTGGTGGCCTGTACAGGGAGAACGCCCTACGGTCAACAAAGGCCCAGAACTTTCAGTGGTCAAGGGGTGCACCAGAGAGTCCTCAGGCAAGTTGAGGGCCCGCGACAAAAGCGGGGAAGAGTCCTCAGGTGGGTTAAGGATCTGCGACAAAAGCAGGATAAGACTCGCTGACGAGCGAGTTCAAAAGTGAAAGAGAAAAGGATTTTGCTATGGGCATCTTAGTAGCAGCATTTTCTTGGGCGTGCTCTATTTGCTGGCCAGGAATAGAGACGTGGTCCCTTTAAGAGAACTTAGAGATTCAGCCTAATTTGCAAAAACTATGCTTCTTTTTTGAGAGTGTATTTTAAAAGCTCTTATGGTTAGAAGATGATTAAGGATTCACAATAAAACAGATTCAGATAAAAAGAAAAACCTGTAAACGGGTTACAATGCATGTAAAAGGTACATAGGCTTCAGAGAGAAAAGAAAGAGGTTAGAAAAAGTTTTTAAAGCGAGAAATAGAATAATAAAAATATAATAAGCCACGTAAAGATGGAAAATAGACACAAAATCTGGATTTTGGTTGTTATTGTGTTTTCTTCTAATTTTTTAACTGTTAATGAGCTAACTGCAGAAAGACAATGGATTGCAAATGCAAAGGCTACTAAGTTAAACAAGAATATATATTTTAAAGGCATTTTGATTTTGAAATTTGTGTCTTAGGATTTATTGCTTTGGAAGAGTTCTGCTTTTGTTTCCACAGAAGATGAGAACCTTTGGATTGCTTCCAGGCAAATATGGTTTCATCAACCAAGAACCCCTGAAGAAAACCTCTGATGGGAAGAGATGGCCAGATCAGCTTCATGGCTGCAGATTATGATCCAGTCTCAAGAACCCATGAGATTTTCAATGCCCCTTAATCAGCAGGAAGTAGTAATGGATAACTATGCTCAAATTCCCCAAAGGAGAGACTTTCTCTGGCTCTCTTTACCATAGCTGAGGGATTGGCTACCTGGTCCACTGTTGCCATGGATCATCTGAAGGAGTGGGCGGGACTAGGAGCTATAGCTGGCCTGATGGCGCTGGTCTCTGGGGTTTGCCTGTGGTGCCTTTGCTGCATTAGGACCAGACAGTGCTGGGATGCAGCCATGATTGCCCAAGCCTTTGTAGCCGTAGAGACTGGACAGTACCCCTGTGTTTGGCTTGCTGCCTTAAAAGATTAAGGTTTTTTGCAGGTTGCAAGGCTAGTGCACTGCAGTTGAGCACCTCAGCTATGTTTTGGAGGGCTCAAGGAGAGCATGTCTGCTTGCATGTGGGTTTTTCACCCTAATGTCCCACCTCTGTGAAAAAAGGGTGTCAACGAGTCCCATAATCCCTAGGGGGACGCCCCAAAAGGAGTCTTGGGATAATGTTCCTTGCACAACAGAGAGTAGACCTCTGCGCTCATCTGTTAATTCCTTTATAAAAACAAAAAGGGGGAACTGTAAAGAATAGACTACTCAGACATACTGATATCTTTCCTGTGTTGTTCTATTTCTTGAACTTTGTAGAGGTCTCTCCAACCCTTTTAGAGGCTCTACATAGTCAAAACTATTTTTCTGAACTGAATGTAATCCCAGCACATGGGCTTTAAGGGCAGGAAGATAGAGTCTCCAAGGTCAATCCCAACCATATGTTAAGTTCCACATCAGCTTAGGGCACATGAAACCCTGTCTCAATTTAAATGGTGGATAAACTTGACTGTTGGCACTTGGAATGAATGGATCAGGGCAGCGGTACTGAACTGTCTGAAGTTATACTTGCAGAGATACAGAAAGCTGACTTCACTTTAAAATGTCTTTAATGAGCTGTATTTAATTTACTCAGTTTTGAACCTTAAGGACATGTACCTTTAATAGTCTATTTATATCAATGTGGGAAGTATTCATAAGTACAGATTGGAAATTGGTGTTTTTAAAAAATATTGCTTAATGAAATGGGCACCATTTAGAAGATCTGCACCCAGCATCTATTCCTGTATAACTAGTTATCCCAAACAATGACTTAAGACAGCAAACATTTATATATGACAATTTCTATGTGTCTAGGCACATTCAGGAAGACCAAGAAGGCTCCAACATACAAATTTTGGGATGGCACTATTCATTCACTAACAACCCTCCCTGAAGATTCTTGCTCTCTGGGTGCTCTCTTACTCCCTGGAAACTACATAAACCACAGAGGAAGCCAGTAACTACTGGGCCCTCTACTTTCTTTTAAAGAATGCCAAGCATGGTGTCACATGCCTGTAATCCTAGCTGTAGGGAATTCACTGGTTAACAATGAGTGATATTTGCCAACAAGACTGAAACACTCATGGCAGACTAACCTGGGACTTTTTTCCACTAAGAAGAGCCAAGTGCCTTCTCACCTGCTTGCTTCCAACTTTGGAAGACTCCTGTTCTCCGAATTCATTTTCAGCAGTAGTATTTTCCCTTAGTTTCCTGGAAAACACTGGATTTTTACCCTGCTCTGAGGTCTCAAGGAATCCTTTATCAGAAACCCCACAACCTGGTGTTTTGTTATATGATATATATGAACATGTTATATGCTCATAAGCTTGTAATTGTGAGATCCAAAAGAAAGTGGTTCGTGTCTCATTTATCAGTTTCTTGTCAGTACTATCTAGATCAAAAACAAAGGAAAATCTGAGAGAGAAGAAAATCATAGCACATGTCTAGTCCATGGGCTATTCCTGGCAAACAGGCTAGAAGATCAGCTGTCCATCTTTCATTCTGTACAGCATTGAGTTTATCATGGTCTGAATGTTAAATGTACCCCAGAGGCTAGAATGTTGAAAGCTGGGTTCCAGAGCTATGGGAATTTTCAGGAGGTAAGGGTCTACTTAGAAGAAGCTGGTTATCAGAGGCATGTCCTTGAGCACCTGTTAGAATTCTGCCACTTCCTTCTCCTTCCGGTCTACCATGGGGTGGAACTCCATTCTACCATGTGCTCCCTACTGTGATGGTCTGCTTCCAAACAGGCCCAGAAATAATGGAGACAAGTGACCACAGACCAGAACCTCTGAGCTCAAGAGCCAGTACCACTCTTTCTTCCTTCAAGTTGATTTCCTTGGGCATTTTGTCATAGCAACAGAAAGCTAACTAATACATAATAATAAATCTTCCCCTAAGTTATTCTGAGTACTTTTCTATTCTGTTTCTGTTTATCTGCATTACATGATCTTTTCTCTTTTTATTTACAAAGAGCCCCTTACTCTCACCAGCAAACTATCTCTAAACCCTAATTCAGCCTGAATTCTCTCTGAGTCTTTTGTTTGTTTGGTATTAAGACAGGGTTTCTCTGTGTAGCCTTGCTATCCTGGAACTCACTCTGTAGAGGAAGTCTGGTCTTGAACTCAGAGATTTGCCTGCTTCTGCCTCCCAAGTGCTGGGATTAAAGGTGTGTGCCACCACCTGGCTCACTCTGAGTCTTTTAAAAGCAGATTTCCTGTTTACTCCTCTGGACTATACTGTAGCCTGACATGGGTGCTAGCTGTTTAACTCATCTCAAATCTGGATTTGCTCACTTCTGTCCATTGACTACTCTCTAGGCACCTTAAATAGGCTCCCACAGTCTAGCAGGTGAGCCCAATCCCCTGTGTGAGGTTAGGGATTTCAGTGGAGTCTTATGAATTTATGGTTATCAACTAGAAAACATTGAGTAAACGTTGACTTGGGAAATCTGGATTCACAGAGGTCAATACAGTGAGGAAATCAGCAATTCAAGAAGCTCACTCATAGTGCAGACGTTAGCGTGCTGTCATGACCTAAAATGTGGAAGCTTGCTGACTAAGAAAAGGATGAAGGAGTAGGTGACAGCTCATTCCACTCAGCCTTGGTAGTCTGTAGAAACTCGTCAAGGCCATCAGATTGAAGTTTCAGTGCCACTTTCTTAACAGAATCCCCACCTATATTCCACCTGACTTTCAACAAGCTTTCAGCATGCTGATGAGTTTTAAACTCCAAAAAGACATGCATTTCCAATTGCTTTAGTATCCCTAATACCATCACCTGGAGTAGTGGCACTCAGCAAATATTTAGTAAACAGATCTGCAAATGTATGTGTTCAGATGTACATACGGGTAGATGGACACACAAATAAATCCTTCATCGTGCATCATGCTATGTGTGTGCCTGGTTTCCATAGGGATAGGTCTTTGTGACAGGTCACTTTGTCTAGACACCTGCCCCTTGGTAGCCCTGAAAGCACTTAGTCATTTGCTTCTTTTACCCAGCTTCTTATTAACCACTTGCTCTTGTAACCTTACAAGAAGATGAGCTAAAGGTTGAACAGCTAAAGGTTGGTGACATTCCTCTATCTCAATAAAAGCTGTCCCAAGTTGGCTTTCTTTTCCAGAAATTTCAGTAGTGTCTTTTCTCTAAATGAGTTTTAGAATAGGCTGGAGGAAAAGATTTTAAATTGATAGCCTAAGCTCCAGAGTCCAAGAGTTTATGTGGCACAGATTCATCAGCATCTGGAGTGGTGCTTGTCTGACACACTGGTGTTCAATAAATGTTTTTGAGAGAAAGAAGGAAGGATTGAAGAATATGAATATGAAAAGAAAGAATGTTAATGCCGTTTAGGAAAACGTGTTGATGGCCATCTTGTTTTCAAAAGTGGTCAGGCATGGTATCACTAATGTCCAGAATAATTAATTCAATTAGCACTTCGCAAAATAATAAAAGATAGAAAAACAGCAAAATGGCAGCAAAAATATACTCTTTAGTGCATATGTATAAACAGTGGTGATCATGTTTCAAGATACAGTCAAAACTTTTTAACAGCCATTTGTTCTGTGTCTATGCCAATTCTCAAAAGGAAACCATGTAACTGAGATTCTGCTTCCGGTCAGCAGACAGGTGTTATGAGACCTGATGGTGGAGGTGATAGACTTGGCTACAACTCTTCCATTAGGCATTTGGAAAAGGTCAGCTAATCAGAAACGGTGTGCTGAGGAAATTCACTGAGTTTCCTGCTGTCGAGAGAGATTAACCACAGAGTAATCTGGCAAATGTCCTATGTATTTAATCATGTGTCAAGGAAAAATAACCCAGTGCAAGAGGGAGGAAAAAAGATAAAGGAAATTTGCTGTATTTTTTTCCTTTTAGTATCAACCTTTCATACATTGGCAATCAAACAGCTACACAATTCAGGTGCAGTGAGTCAACTTTGAATAGCATGGACACTGGATGCAGGAGTAAGCGATGAAAACTTATCACACAGGCTGGTGGTAGCATAGGCCTTTAATCTCAGCACTCTAGAGACAGAGGCAGGCAGATCTCTGTGAGTCTGTGAGTTCAAGGCCAGCCTGCTCTACAGAGTGAGTTCCAGGACAGAGAAACCCTGTTTCAAATGAAGAAAGAAAGAAGATATCATATTTACAGTTAAAATCTCAAGGCTAAGATTGCTTCCTCAGCAACCCACATAGAGCCCATGTTAGGAAAATTCACTATAATTTCAGACTACTTCATAGGCAGGGGTCAATCAAAATTAATATGTGACAAAATCTAAAAAATATTTGTAGAAAATACAGGGGGAAACCCTCCTCTTTGATATCAGTTTCTCACAGATTACACTGGTAAAGCATGTGCAGGCTGAATTGAAGAGTTTGTCAAGGGAATAGAGTACACCACAACTGTACTCTAAAACAAACAGACAACAAAACAAAACAAAAACAGCAAGTGACTGTTGGTGATATGGGCTCAGGACCAGCCAAAGGGACACATGTACCACCTTAGATGGCATGGGTTACCCCAGAAGTTGAGGGAAAGCTGAGGTTCTGGTTCAGTCTGTTCCATGTATAAATTTCACACTTTGGCCAGTGTTTGGGCCCCCTCCCTTCTTTAAACCATTTGTCCTGTTATTTAGAAGCTTTCTCTTTAAGTCAACAATCTTTGGACTAACCTACATTGAAAAGGAAATGGTGAGTGGCACCTACCATAAATCATCTCTAGTAACTATTTTTTTGCAAAGCCCTTTGGTTACAAGTAAGTGAAGACGGTTTCAAAACAAATTCTGTAAAGCTGAGACACACTGGGAGAGAAATCAGACTCGGTCGCTCAGACTACAGTTAACTCTTTGTGGTTTTAGTTAAGAAGTGGGTTAATGTTTACATGGCTCTGGACTTCAAAGTTCAGCCAATAAGGAGAAGAGAGTGAGGGAGAAACAGTTTATCTGTGAAGAGGCAGGAGATTGGGGGGGGGGGGACGACAAAGCCACCGCCACCGAAGGAAACTGAAGTTAGGGGACAGGTTCTTATCTTATCAGGGTGCAATGATTTTTTTGTATTAAATTATTACAAAACAATACAAGCATTGTGTTTCATGGCTCCTACGACAGTTATGTTTGTTCCAGTTTTTAAAAGGAATAGTTCTCTTTCCCACGTCTTATTGTGAAACTCTGCCCGGCTCCTTTCTGTAACCATGTGATGTTTGGGTTCACTGAGTCTTCACACAGTCAGTGGCTTGGCAGGAGCGAATGCTCTTTGGATAACACTGTAGGACTTTGTGTTAGATAGTGAGACGATCCCTCTACCATTACTTCTCAGATACTTCCTCTGATAACTTCATCTTGGGGGAGGCGAAGGAAACTTCCTCCTGGTTGTGGTTAATGCAGCCACACATGTGGCAATGGCTTGAGATAGACAGGCACGGGTTTCTATCAAGCAAGATCCTGGAGAACAACTAGGCTTGTTCCAAGACGACCCCTAAGACCAGAAGTGAACTGACCTGCGCGTTAGGATCTTACCAAACCGTGCTTTAGACGTGTACATACTTAGATATATTTAAAAAATAATTTTATGTATGAGTGTTTTGCCTGCATGTATATCCGCGTACCACAAGCATGCCTGGTGCCTAGAGAGGCCAGAAGAGGTGATTGGATGGCCCAGAACTAAGGTTACAGATCATTGGGAGATGCCATGTGGGTTCTGGGAAGCAAAGGGGTCATGATCCGCAGGTTGAGAACCACTGGCCGAGGTCATAAAAACAAGGAGAACAGAGACAGTATACAAGGCAGGAGGAGCCTCAGGAGAGCGACAGCTAAGTGCACATCTCCATCATAGTACTTTTGTAGATCAGAAAACGTAAGTTGACTTGAAGTTAAAGAAACAGAATGAAGCTCAGGCTTAAGTCTAGAAATGTGTTGGCAATGGTTATAAAGCAAGTTCCCCACCTAATAAAGGGAATTAAGTGAATTTATATGGTAGGGAAAACTATCTTGGCTATCTGAGAATTCACCTCACTATCTTCTCATTCACTGGCTCATTTATTCATATGTTTATATATACATACATTGATAGACCCTTGCTCTCAGCCCAAACAGTGATACCCTTCACCATTGAATGAGATTTCCTCCTGCACTGCTTTGTTTACCTGCAGAAAGTGCCCGATCCATAAATAGATCCCCTTGATAAAAGGCATCTCCACTGGGATACCCCACACAAAAATCAAGTCTGGAAGGGTGCTTAGCACAAGCCACCCTTGCTGAACCCATCTTTTGTGGATCCAACCTAGGGCTTCATGTATGCTCAGCACAGGTACTCTCCTCTAGCCCACCCAATAGAGTTTTAAAAAATCTCTATTCTACAAAAAGTCTGTTCTAATGAATGATGTCATCACCCCTATTTACTTCATCAGAAACTCACCTTGGACACTTTGATCATGATTTATCAAATCATTTTATAAAATTACTACCAAAGATTGCAGATTCTGTGTCTCAGTGCCTCCTGGATCTGGGCCTTCCCTCCCATCTCTACACTTTAGTTTCTTTGTACCTCATCCCTTCCACAGAGTTGACGTTAGCCCTATAGCTGAACTCCGGTCTCCAGCCCCATGAGCACCACTGAACCCTGAACTTACAGGGATATCTCCAAAATAAGGTCTGGCCATGATATCTCTGGCCAGGCAGGACAGAGAAACTTCTGACTACAACACCCTTTGACGCTAGGTCACTCTTGGATAAATGTAGGCTGCTCAGACTGGCACACTAAATCTGTTGCAATTCCCACCTCATCATCCTCCTACTCAGTTTCCAAGATCACCTCAGCTTTCTCCTGTCCTTGCTTCTTCCATGGTCTCCTCCTGCTCACTTTTCCACATTCAACCCCAACTTCTTCAGGAGCCTTGAAGCCTGACATAGACATCCCGCAAACCTCCTCCTCAATGTCCCCATGAGTACCCTCCGTAACTATGCCATCATGCCTAACACTGACATCACATTCAATAACTGAGGATTCCAAGTACTAAAAATGCAACAATGGACAAGGGTGGGGACCCCACCTTCTTGGAACAGTGCTTTTCACGCTGTCTGATTTTTTGATCATCTCTCTTGAATGGCAAGATCAGTGTTTATTAGAATTTCAATATACGGATAGACATATGGTACTCAAAAGTACAGCTAGACACACCAAGGTCTTGATGTTTGCACTCATCTTCAAACAATTTGATGGCAGGGATTAAAAAAAATACTTTCAATGTGTTGAGGAAAAGTAACCAATTATTCCATCCCCACCTTAAGTCTGTCTACCAATGTGTTGGTTCTTTCTCCCCTCTCTGTCTCTCTGTGTGTGTGTGTGTGTGTGTGTGTGTGTGTGTGTGTGTGTGTGTGTGTGCATGCACATATGTGTGTGAGGAATTAAAGTCAGGATGTAACTCAAGTTTGGTTCCCAGCACCCAGCTCTAGGAGTGTCTATACCCAAACCTCTGGCCTCCATAGTAGCCCGTATTTATATATGCATACCCATGTATATACACATACACATATTAAAACATGAGGATCTGAAGCATGCTAAGAATTTGCTCTGTCACTGAGCTACATTCCCAGCCGTCCATGCAGCACACATAGAATGTCTTTCTGTATGCTGTGAATATCAACCTTTAAATAAAAGAGCTGTTTTGGCCCATGACAGGCACCATAGAAAAAGTTTAAAAAAAAAAAAAGAGAGAGAAAGAAAGAAAAGAAAAAAGAAATCACAACATAGGTTAAAAAACACACAAACAAAAAAACAAAACAAGACAGAGTCAGATCAGATCGAGTCGCCAGCCATCCCCCCCCCCCCCCAGAAAAAACATATAAGAAACACAGGTGAGCTATGGGCCACACATGGCAAGACAGAGTAATAAAAATAAGATAAGATAAAAAAATTAACTAACAATGGGCCTAAGCCATAGGCCAAACAATAAACTTAATATAAGTGTCTGAGTCATTTTTCAGGGCCTAAGCAGCAGCAGGTGGCTAGGCTGTCTGAGACTGCAGGTCTGTGGGTCTAGACCTCTAGCCGCCCAGGGCCATAAAGCCTTATTGCAATACACATTTGGTGACACCAAAACACTGTGGTGCTCTGCACAGCTTGAACTAAGTGGGGCAATGAAGGAAGAAAGAACAGACAGACACAAGGAACACCTACGGTCTGATACAGGGCACGAACTGCAGCCCAGACTTTCAGCATTTTTATTTTATACATTCAAGTCAAAGAGGCGGATTTATAGCACACAATCAAACAGGTATTAGGCAGGTTTCTGGTACACAGTAGAACAGGAAGGACACACGTTTATGTACATGGTGGAACAGGAAGGAGGCAGGTTTATGGTACACAGTGAACAGGAAGGAGCAGGTTTATGGTACACAGTGAACAGGAAGGAGCAGGTTTATGGTACACAGTGAACAGGAAGGAGCAGGTTTATGATACACAGTGAACAGGAAGGAGCAGGTTTATGGTACACAGTGAACAGGAAGGAGCAGATTTATGGTACACGGTGAACAGGAAGAAGCAGGTTTATGGTACACAGTGAACAGGAAGGAGCAGGTTTATGGTACACAGTGAACAGGAAGGAGGCAGGTTTATGGTACACGGTGAACAGGAAGGAGCAGGTTTATGGTACACAGTGAACAGGAAGGAGCAGGTTTATGGTACACAGTGAACAGGAAGGAGCAGGTTTATGGTACACAGTGGAACTGGAAGGGGCAGACTTAACTAATCCTGTTAGGAGGTCTCTGCAGGCATCTCAGACTGTAGTCCTCCAAGAGGAGGAAGCTCTGTTGATAGTTTCTGCTCACACTGTCAATATACATTCACACTCAGACCAGAAGGAGGCTTTCCAGCCCTCCGAGCTTTACCCAGTGAGAGTTTTGCCAATTCCCATGGGTCTGAGTCATTGGGGTCCTTGACATGGCCATGCTTATGTCAAATATACACACTCCCTCAGGACTTCCCTCTGTTTCCCCATGACACATGGCTGCATTCTGAGAATCTCTACTTGCCTCTGCAGGATAGAATACGTCCATAACTAGCATGTTAACACATGTTGGTTGCTCTGATTTGAAGAATCAAATGCTACAAAGCACAAATGATTAAATATTTCTAGAGCAGAATACAAAACCTCTAAGGATTCCTGCCATGTGGAGACACTAAGGGACCAGAGACTGGAGTGAGTGTAGAGAGCATAAGTAGATCTACAGTCCTACTGTGCTTCCTATTCCTGTGATAAAATGCTATGAGTAAATAAAACTTGGGGAAGAATGGGATTTATTCTGTTCACAGCTTATAGTCTTTGATTGGGAGAAGTCAAGGCAGGGACCGGGGAGGAACACTGCTGCCTGGCTTGCTCCTCTCTCCTGCCTCTCTCTACTTGCTTTCTTATACAGCCCAGGATCACATAGAGGTGACTAGGCACTCCCACACCAATCATTAATCAAGAATAGGCCCCACAGGGGCATGATGGAGGCATTTTCACAGCTGGGTGCCTTCTTCCCAGCTGACTCTAGCTTGTATCAAAAAAACAAAACTAAGCAATATATATGTGAAGCAGCCAATCGCCCTCTCTATTTGAGGAAAATGGGCATCATCTTGTTAAGCAGAACAGACTAGACCGGGAAAGACAAATACTTCGTGTTTTCCCTCACATGCAGAATATAGACTTTGTTAAGACACAGACCTAGAAGAGAGGATATGAGAGAAACGAGAGCAGTGGGGGAACAGAGAGAACAGAACAAGGGGGAGGGAAACATGTTAAAGTAATCAAGCACATGTATGAAGATGTCACCACAAAGCCCATTATTCTGTACAATGATCACATGCTAATTGAAACTAGAATGGCACAGTATTTGCATAGACGTGACTAACAACCTCCCTGGTTCTTTAAATCACCCACTGTAGCTTCAGTAATTCGCTCCTAAATGTATTGCTAAGGAAATACCGACAAGAAAAAGTTCTGTTCTTGTTCAGTACAGAGGCCATATTTTAAAAAATATCTTTGTTGACCAAATCCAAGAATGCAGACCACCTGTGGATAAGAAAGACAAAATGTATCCAAGCCCCTGTTGCTTTTTAATTTTTTTGGGGGGGGGGAGAGAAAGACTGACTGTGGTATTTTTATCACGGAAAAGGGGCTGCCAGGGCTGCCTGAAAGAGTTCCTTCCCCCCCCCCCCCCCCCAAGCCCAGGGCTGAGTGTACCAGTGGCCCCAGGGAAGGGATCTGGCCATCAGGGCTGTCACTGCATCTGACAGGTGCTCCTAATTACCAGGCCTTGGAATGCCTTGGCCTCAGCCTGGAGCCTCCTGTTCAGAATTCTGGGAATTTGAAGATGGGGTCGGTGAAGTTAGTACAGCCTTCCCGATAGAGTAGACCCCTCCCAGCCAGGATACCTGCCCCTGGATTTCCTGCCCTCTCTCTGACCCATGCTATTGTTCTTTGAGATTGCCAGCCTTTGAAACCTGAGAAGAGAAGGCCATGTCCTGCCTCACTCAGGTTCCTAGTGGCCTTATCCACCCCCGTCCCACCCTGCCCACCACCCTAGATTCTTATAAACATCAAGAGAAGAAGGAAGTGAGGTACTTTCAGCCATTAACAGTCTCTCTTGAAAGCAGTGTCTCTTTGAATTTTGCTAATAATTATCCCCACCTCAACTTGATTAATTGCCTATGACATCAAACCTAAGGTCCAGTTTGCTTTTTTACTGGTGTCTATATCTGAGTAATGGTGACAGAGATATTCATGCGCTGGCAGCTGAGTTATCGGTAATGGACAAAGACTGTTGTTGGTTCTCATAAGGAGAATTCATTTCACTCCAGACAGTCACGGCAGAAAGTCAGGGAGAGCAGGCTAGTCCAAATGATGTGTTACTATTATGGTGTCTGAAAAGGTAACAATGTCTATTATTATCTTCCAAGGCTTTCATGTGTTCTCACACTGCCCTGCCCCCACACATCCCAGCTCAGCATGGAAACACAAACCTACTAGGGGTGATTGTGCATATAAGTGTGTGTGTGTGTGTGTGTGTGTGTGTGTGTGTGTGTGTGTGTGTGTGTATTGATGGTTGGGAGCAGCTAGAATGTAAGACCACTTCTCTTTAGCCACAAGAGAGTCATAGGATGCTGGCCCAATTATGGCTTTTTCTTTTAAGTGTGAGTATTCAGAGAAAGTTCCAAGAAATCCTGGTCTAGCCAGAAAGAAGCTCATCTGCCCAGTGATCATGTGATCTTGCCCACAGAGGATTCTTTCGGGAAGGCCTGAGTCAGAGCCCCTGGAGTCTTGGGTGGGTGAGTTCAGATGAGTCACCATGCTTCTTGGCGCCCGACAAATAAATGCGAGATAATGCAGCTTACTGTCAGCAGGCTGGTAGCCTGCGATCCTTTGGGAAGAAGGTGAGCATCAGAGAAATCACCCATGTTCCCTGGCTGGCCCTAGGCTTCCTGTAGGTTCAGGGCAGACTCAGGCAGACTCAGGCAGCTCGGAAGCTTAGTGTCTCCGTGCTTCCTCTTGGGCTTGTCTGTTTTCTTCTTTTCTCCTCTTCCTGGTTGAAAGTCCTCCTTCTTGGTTAAATTGTTGATTGTCTTTTGAGAAGCATCGAATCCCGTCATTCAAATTGTCACTCCCTCCCTCTCATGTTGGTTCTGTCTCCTACACCACACGCCTCAGATTCTGTTTTCTCCTTTTGTGGAAGCTTGCACATTCCTCTTCTGGTCCCAGCTCCCCTGGCACCTGCCCATCATTCTAGCCTCCATCACTTCTCTATCTCCTGGCCCCATGCCCTCCTTTCTGGGCTCTGGTTGGTGTGTGTCTCACAGACACATGTACAGTAAAGTCAGGATCAGGTGGGGTTTGGTGGAGAGGAGGAAGCTGCAGTCGCTCGTCTTTGTACACACTGACCAGTCATCCATAAATGCTCATACCTGGACTCCCAAGGAGAGCTTTGCCACACTTTTGAGCCTGGCTAGTATAAAGAATTAGGTTTTCCAAATGTCCCATGAGTTCAAGGCCTTTGAGTCCTAGATATGGTTGTGCCCATGTTAAAAAAATAATAATAAAAAAAAAATCACTCAGGTCTTCACTCACCTAGGGCCTCCTCTGCTCTCTGCAATCTGGCCTACCTATGCTTGGGCTTGTACTTTTCACTTTGCTACATTTGCAGGGCTTGGGAGGGGCTGTGATATATATAAAATGCTCTGTGATGTTTGCCTCGGTAAGGATCTGCTGCCATGAGCAATAGCCTGAATGCCCATCCCCAAGGCCCAGGCTTCTGGAGGAGCCCTGGGATGCAGTGGGAAACTGTGGAGAGGAAAGGCAGAGAAGTTGGTTCACTTATGTCTGTTCTGTATTGAAGTTTCAAAAATATTAGCTTAATTAATAAAAGAGATGTTTACTGAAAATTTAGCTTCCACTGCTGCTATTTCCACGGCAAAGTGATGGTGGAAGAAATTCATAGCTCCAGTTGTCAATTGTCCTTGAACCACAGAGAAATGATCAGAATAGGAACAATTTGGACCAGAGTGAATGTTCTACACAACACCAACAGAAAACGAGCAGCCTATGACCAGGAAGTGCTAAAATAGCATCTAATGTCTGGACATTCTCAAAAGGCCACAGGTGATTGAAGGACAGAGGGAGTTCTACACAATAAAAAACTTTTCTCTGTTTCCTATGCCTCCAAAGGCCTCTGTGGGCCTCCATTGGCCTCCACGAGCTTCCATGGGCCTCCACAGGCCTCAATGGGCCTCTGCAGGCCTCAATAGGCCTCCAAGAACTATAACAACAGGGAACAGCCAACTGTCCATTCTTATTTGGATACAAAACACAAAATTGGGTGTGATCTGGCTCCCAAGAGGAGCTGGGCTTAGGGCTGAAGAACAGGAAAATGAGCTTAAGACATGGAGCTAGGTGTGGCTGGATCCAAGGACCCTGAGTGGGACATGGCTCACAGGCATGGTTCTTCAGAACTATTTTCCTATTACTCTTTGCCTGTCTCCACTTGGCATCCCCCTCTGTGAGCTTGAGTTACATACACATGGATTATATCTCTCAATAAGTCCTTCACAGGCATTTCCCTCAGCCCCAGAACAGGCCATAATTTTTTTTTTTCTTGAAAACCAAGCAATAATTTTCTGTCTTGCCTTTAGAGTCATGGCTTCTTAAAATGTGGAGTATCACATGTCTGAGTGTGTAAAAGGGTTAGGAAGTGCTGTTCCAGGCTATTCTTCAGGAAAAACCCTTAAAAGCTCCTTGGGGTACAGTCTTGAAGAGGCTCCCAGTGACAGAGGTGTGCAGGCTTGCTGTCAGGTTTCCTCTCAATGAAAATATGGAGGTGTGCCCCAACTTTAAGCCCCTCCTTCCCTTCCCATCATTCTCCTTCCCTTCTTCCTTCCTTCCTGCCAAGAATATGTTTTAAATTGACCTAAGAGTCACACAAGAGCACAATCTCTTTATCTGATCCAGTCTTCTAGAGGCTTATATTACCCTTTCTTCATGTGAGCTATCATTTCAGGCAGGGTTAATGTCCTGTGGTTTGCAGGACCACAGTCATCATGGGTAGTAGTCCTTTGCATGCACTTTATCCTTCTTAAATGATGCTTTCTGAATTGCTGGCCATTTTAGTTCAAAGGAAGAAAAAAATCTTCCTTATAGAGTCAAACTAATATGGAGCTATGACCTGATTGACTTTTATGTAGTCTTACACTAGTGCTCTTACAAACATCTAAGTTGGGCAATGTTGTTTGCTGGGAACTCGCTTGTAATAGGATGTTTGGCATGTCCCATCATGAGGGACTAAAGACCAGTGGCCTCCAACACCCAAGTTTCCATAACAACTCAAACCGCTCCTGAAATTTCTAAATATTCCCCCAAGGGTTGTGATATGCCAGTTAAGAACACTAGCTTGTTGAAGTAAGTGATTTCATTTCATCGCTAATATGGTAAGACTGAGTATCTTATGCAGGTAATATTGAAAAATGATTTAGGGGCTAGAGAAAGAGTTCAGTAGTTAGGAGCACTCACTGGTGTTCCTGAGGACCCAGGTTCAGATCCCAACACCTACATCAGGGACCTTACAACCACCTGGAACTCCAATTTTGCCCTTTAGACTTTGCAGGCACCACGTATGTGTGTGATGCACATACATACTTGCAGACACCTGTACATATAGATACAATAAAAACAAATACATTTTTAAATTAATAATTTCAATTAGTAAGCAATACTGCTCCCTTGTAAAATATATTTGAATTAAAAATGTTTATGTACATGAGTGTTGTCCCAGAATGTATGTATCTACATGATGTGAGTGCCTGGTGCCCAATGAGGACAGAAGAGGGCCTGGAACTGCTTTTAACTGCTGAACTATCTCTCCAGCCCCAGACCATTTCCTTTGTAATCAAATATCATAGATAAAGCTGAAGTGTCTGCGGTTACCCATACTCAAGTTTAATCATTTTTACACTCTAGACCATTGTATCTTCATATTGTTATACTACAGTAATCTTGGTGTGTAAGCAGCTCTATGCTTATTTGCACATTGGGGTTTTTAACTCCAAAATGAATCTTGGTCAGATTTCCATGTCTAAACAGACAAATGTCTTGCTCTTTGTAACTGTTGAACAGGACTTGACCACATCAGTGCATCTCCTCGTAGAGAGCTGTAAGGGAAATTGTCACCCCAAATAAGGCGTTGCCTCTGATCTGATCATAGGACCAGCTTAGACTAAAGCAGAGGTCATCTTGAATCATCGCCTATATCTTGTGACTGTCCCTGAGTAGATGTGAACAAACATCTGTTCATAACTGATAGGAGACTGACAACGGACCAGAGAGACTTTCCATCCACACCCAGCCTGCTAAATGAGTGAGTGTATTTGGGGTTACTTACAGAAACATTGTTGACGCCTGGGCATCCTCTCTTTGCCCCATGACAAATCAGAGGCTAATGTGGAGAGCAGTGTCTGCACATGTTTTTATTAGAATCCTTTTCTTGTATAGCTAAGTTCTGTATGGGAAAAATAGCTGAGTCTCAGTTGTGATGTGGAAATGTCTTTCTGTATGCTGTGAATATCAATATTTAAATAAAGGAGTTGTTTTGGCCCATGACAGGCACCATAGAAGAAGTAGGTGGGAAAATCAGAGCATAGGTAGGAAAGGAAGGGCGGAGTCAGGGACAGATTGTGCAGCCACCCAAAGGAGCAACATGTAAGGAACACAGGTGAGCCGCGGGCCACGTGGCAGACAGATTAATGGAAATGGGTTGAGTTAAGATGAAGGAGGCAGCTAGCAATGTGCCTCAGCCATAGACCAAACAGCATGAAGTTAATATAAGCATCTGAGTCATTTTGGGGACCTAAGAAACAGCAGGCGACTAAGCAGTCTGGGACTGCAGGTCTGTGGGTCTGGACCTCTGGCACTCAGGACCAGAAACCTATTGTAAGAAAGTTGTACATCTTATCACCCACAGCAAAGAGCAAGCAACTCCACCCTGCTTCTAGTCCCATTCTACACATGCTACTTTCAGAGTTTGCATTATATTTTTTCACAAAACAGCCATTTAGGAGGACATTCCTATACTCTAATTTGCAGGTTTCATTCATCAAGGATGCTATCTCACACCACGTAGAGGAATATGGCCACTTAGGTCCCTTGAAGTATGTACCATCCTCAGATGATTGTGTATCTTATTACTCATACCTGAGGGCATTCAGCTGCCATTAAGCAAGGAGATACATCATCCTATACCACATGGGGAAAGGTAACCATATATTGGATTGGATTGTCCTCAGGAACAACCCATTTATAGTCTCAGTTGTACAACTTATCACCTATACAGGGGCCGCGTAAGCACTCCATGTAAACTCATCGTTGGCTCAGTCTTCTTGTCCGTACCAATTATTTTGTGGAAGTTTTCCTGGCCAGCTGTAAACAGATGCTTGTTTAACCCATATAAGGTATGGCTAACAAACAATTCCAGCCAAGCCTATCTTGGCAGATCAGTGAGTATTGGGGTTACTTAAAGGAACATGGGTGACTTTCAGCCTACATCTCTGCAGTCAATAAGTTATGGTTTGAAGAAAGAAGTACTGTTAACTGTCCCTCCTATTTCCTGCTTCTGTAACAAAGTAACCAATGGAGTTGCTCTGTTACTATAATAAATACTTGAGATAATGTGTAAAGAGGAAAGGCTTGTTTGGGCTCACTGTTTTGGAGATCTTGTTCCAATGACTGGCCTTGTTGCTTTGGGGTCTGTGTCAAGACCATTGGGAAAGAGTGTTTAGAAAAACAAAACTTCTCATCTTTTAGCCACAACACAAAAGAGACTAGAGTCCAACCCCCTTCAGTGAGTACCCTCAATGACCTAATGACAGCCTACTAAACATCTTTTGAAGATTTAACCAGACATCCATGGTATCCCTCTGAGGACCAAGGCTTTAATGCAGGACCTTGAGGGAAATCTAAGATCCAAGTTTAGTGCTGAATAACTTACAAGTAAGATATATGTGGAGATACTTTCAAATTTAATAAAAAAAAAAAAAACAGTCTGAGATATCAGAGGGATCTACCCACAATCAGTCTAGGAGGATCAGACAGTGGTAATTCACACCTTTAATCCCAGCACAGGGAATATTCCAGGAGTGGTGACCTACACCCTTAATCCCATCAAATCTGAATTTGAGGTCATCTTAGTTTACAGAAGGAGTTCCAGGCTCCCAGGCAGGCAGTGGTGGTGTCACACCTTAACTGAGCAAAGAAAGTATTTAAGGCAGACATAGAAAGATAGAGCAGGCAGAAGAAGCCATGGCTCACACTGTTAGTCCTAGCACTTGGGAAGCAGAGGCAAGAGAATCTCTGTGAGTTCAAAGCCAGCCCGGTCTTCAAAGCAAATTCCAGGACAGCCAGGACTGTTACACAGAAAACTCTGGGGAACAAACAAACAAAGACTGGAGGAGGTGGATCTGTCCTCTGATATCTCAGGTTGTTTTATTAAATTTGAAACATATCTCCACAGATATAAGCTTATTTTTACTCATAGCCAGAGGCTTTGAAGTCTGAGAGCCTGGTGTCAGTGTTTATCAAGAACCTTAACACTGTATCAGACTGTGGCAGAAGAGGAAGTCTGCAGGCAGGGGACACAGAGAGCTCAGAGTTAGAACAAAACCACTTCCTGTACAGCAACACTAATTCACAGCAACACTAATTCACCGTTGACCTAATCATCTCCTAAAGGTCCCAGCTCCAGGCCTGTCACAGCAGTGATTAATTTCAGTGTGATTCTAAGACGAACATTCAAACCAGAGCAATGATTTTCCCCCTTTCCCCTCAATAAAAATATGAGGGCAATTGTTTTTTGTGTGTATAATCCTAGATCTGTGAGCTGAGCACCTAATATCAAGCAGTCATCCCTTGTTTTCAGTTCATTCAGACCCTAGATTGTTTTATAGGTGAGAAAATAGACCTGGAAAGATTTATGATTTTCCTGAAGCAAATCAGTTAGGAAGTGGTACAAACACAGTACTTGCTTTCTGATAATTATGATGCAATATGTTAATTCAACAGTGTGAGCTATGAAATATAAGGACAATACTCAGCCTTAGGAATAGAGCATTAAACCAAAATAAGACTTCGTCCAGTATAGACTTGGCATGTTAGCCAGGGGTGAAAACAAAGACCAAAATAAACAAAAACATCTTATTATTTCAAGCACATTAAGTTATATAAATTAACACAAGGCAAAATTAAGGATCAGTGAACTGTAGGAGGGACTTTGGATAGCTTTGATATTATGACATTGAAGCAGAGACCTGAAGTGAGAGAGAGTGAAATTTCAGATGAGCCAGTGTTGCAGGCTGTACTAGTCAAGGTTCTTTAGAGGAACAGAACTGATAGTATTTACACACAAATGTATATTCATTACAGTAAATATAGATTCCTTCTATTAGTTCTGTTTCATCATATATTTATATAAATATATATATATATATATATATATATATATATATATATATATATATATATATATATATATATAAATTTGACTAGTGGGCATCCTCTCCCTCAGGCAAAACATTCATACACACACACACACACACACACACAGAGGATTTATTAGAATGGCTTACAAGCTATCAGGCTGTAGTCCAGCTAATCCAAAAATGGCTGACTACCAATGAAAGGTCCAAGGATCCAGCAGTTGTTCCGTCCATGAGGCTGGATGCCTCAGATGTTCTTTAGTGTAAGCTGGAATTCTAAAGTAGTAGAGGCTAATGTCACTGAAGGAATGGACTGGCTATGGAGAATGAGATCAGGCAGGCAGAAAGAGAAAGCTTTCTTCTTCAATGTCCACCAGAAGATGTGGCCCAGATTAACCACCTCAAAAGATCCTGATTAAGGGCGTATCTTCCAACCTCAGGAGATATGGGTCTTCCGATTTTAAATAATTTAATAAAGAATTTTTTTTTCTTACCGGTATACCCAGCAGCTTGGGTTTTAGTTAGTTCCAGGTCTAGTCAAGTTGACAAGCAAGAATAGTCATCATACAGTCAGCAGGTGGCAGACGGTGAGATCCATGGAAGGACCTGATGGATTGCAAAAGGATTGCAAAAGATCAGATGGAGCTGCCTCTGCCTACCCAGTGCTGGGATTAAAGGTGTGTGCAATCATAATATTTTAATGGTTATGTGATTTGAATAGGAATGACCCCATAGGCTTATATATTTTTGAATGCTTGGTCACCAGGGAATGGCACTCTTGGGGGGATGGCCTTGTTGGAGTGGGATGGCCTTGTTGAAGTGGGATGGCCTTGTTGGAGGAAGTGTGTCAGTAGGAGAGGGCTGGAGGTTTAAAATGCTCAAACCAGGCCCAGTGGCTCTCTCTTCCTGCCAATTTGGATGCAGAACTCTCAGTTACTTCTCCAGCACCATGTCCACCTAGATGCAGGCATGCTTCCCACCATGATGATAATGAATGAAGCCTCTAAAACTGTAAGCCAGCCCCAGTTATTTCTTTTTTTCCTTTGTAAGAGTTGTTGTGGTCATGGTGTCTTTTCACAACAGTAGAAACCCTGACTAAGACATAATTTTTTATATCTATGGATCTCAATGGGTTTAATAGGGATTTAGTTTATTAACTGCCACGGGTAAGTACAGTACTCTGAGGAACACAGCAACATAAAATGCAGACAGTGTTAACTCTAAGTGTCTTTCTCTGAGCCCTGCATGCTGCCAGGAATAGCTATAAATTTTATTGTTATAAATTTTCTTGAATGCTAGAGGAGAAATAAGCTTAGAAATTGATCAAACACAGATTCCAAAACCTTCTTCCAATCCATAACTGAAAAAAAATGAGGCCAGGAAAGGTTTAGTAATTTTATTTAAGATTTCATTGTTCAAAAACTATATGAGGCAGGGGGGATAAAGACATGGTTTAGTGGTTTAGAGCACCTATTTCTCTTGCAGAGGCCCTGGGTTCAATTCCCAGGACCTACATGGTGGCTGACTACCATTCTAGAGGATCCAATGCCCCTTTCTGACCTCTGTGGGCACCAGGCATGCCTGTGGTACACATACATATTTCAGGCAAAACATTCATACACATAAAATTAAATAACCTATTATTTAAAAGTCATTTAGGGGCTGAGAAGATTGCTCAGTAGATAAAGCATTTGTGCCCAAGTATGAACCTAGAGTTTAGACCACCCAAAACCTACATGAGCAGGCTGAGTGAAAACTAGGTGGTTGAACTAGTTATATTAGCAAACTCTTGGTTCAATGAACACAGTGAAGAGCAATTGGGGAACACTCTCCACATTAATCTCAGGCCATCATGCACACATGCAAATATGCACACACACACTTACATGTGCCATATACATGTAAACACATATACATGCATACCACACACAGAGATACATGGAAAAAAATGTAATTTGTACTTTAGAGTCTTAAGTTGCTGTAATTTGGATGTTAAATGTCCCACAAAGGTCCACGTGTTGAGAGCTTAGTGTCTACGCTGGCAGTATTATGTGGCAGCAGAAACTTTAGGAGGTATATGGCCTTGCTATGATAGAAGGGGATAGAAAAAAACCCACTTCTTACTCACTTGCCTACCATGAAGTGAGCAGTTTTGTAGGGTGATACATTTCCTACCCCAAAGAACAGCCTCACCACAGTCAGAACCAGCAGAGACAAACCTGGCAATGCCTGGATCCCCCACAGCTAGGTGAGTTAGTAGTCAGGCATTTTTAGGGAACTTCACCAACACATGAACAGTGCACATGTCCAGTTCC
Source organism: Phyllotis vaccarum (assembly GCA_033318265.1). Taxonomy (NCBI): domain Eukaryota; kingdom Metazoa; phylum Chordata; class Mammalia; order Rodentia; family Cricetidae; genus Phyllotis; species Phyllotis vaccarum. Next base: position 113,288,295 of record JARWLC010000004.1, read on the forward strand.
AGTCTGACTTTGTTGTAAAGACCTCTGAGAATTTGGTGAATGCAGTGTATTGAATGCTGGAAACTATAATTAAAAATAAGATGGAGAGACAGGCTCCAGGCTACAGCAATGGTTCAGTCAGTAACGTGCTTTCTTGTAAGTATGAAGACCCCCCATTTGATCCCTAGATCACATCAAAAGAGAATGGAGTATGTGGTGATGTGCTAATTCCAGTGATGGGGGAAACTGAGGCAGGCCCATTCCTGGGGTTCACTGTCCAGTTATACTCACTGACTTGGGGGAACTTCTAGCACACTAAGAAACCCTGTCTCAAAAAAATCAAAACCAAGGCGGATGATGATGGAGGAATGATACACAAGCTAATGCACACACCATACCAGCCTGAACACAGAAAGAAATGGAAAGAGAGAGAGAGACACCCTAGAATAGCCTACAACATACGGAGAAATATGCTCAAAGGGAAGGTGATTAACCATGAGACCCTTCGAGAAGTCAGAAGTGAGTCGGTACCCACAGGGGTGTGGCTACAGCCTGGTTCTCTGCATGCTGGACCATCGGTCTTTGTAGACAGCACAGATTGACAGTGCTGCCTTTCAGCCCTCCCATTGCCTTTGTGGCTTGATACTCTCTGCTGAGAAGGCCAGACTCCGGCATTCTCCACATGCCCTATGGCTTGCAGAGTCTAAGATGGTGCTATCTGCAATGAATACTTATCTTACCACCTGCCAGGTGGAAAGAATGAGGAAAAATAGCCTGAATAGTACTTCTCCACTGGCTTTTACAGAGCCCTTTGTCACATGTGAAGCCCAGGTTTCAAAATGTTACTCCATTATCTTCTTGGGAAAATTACTCAAAAATGTCATTAATCAAAGATGGTGTTGGTGTAAAGGCTACCCAGATTGAAACTATATGTATGTGGGTTGTGTGGTTTTGATGCAGTCATGGGAATGGTAGCCATGCACCTGAGACAAGATATCTTGTTGTTATGACTGTGAATAAAACCAGATGATGGAAATAATAAACTTCCTGGCTTATAAATTTTAAAATACGTCATTAACTATATTAGCAATAGTTTATGGCTCATTTGACTGAAGGCAGGAGCTGCAAAAGCACACACACACATATTTATATTATGCATAGTGTCTTACTAGATATTTAATCTAAGAGATGTCTATAATGTGTGCAATACAATGCACAGGTCATGGCCCATTTGCTTTCAGATCAGCATGTTCTTCATACTTCTCTTAATGGCTCTGCATTACAGGTGCCAGCCCTGCAAACAGGTTTCCCAGGCTTGCAGGTTAGGGAGGCTCTAGTTGGAATCAGCTCATAAGAACCACTAGAAAAAGGAAGGGAGGGAAGGTAGGCGTCTTTTGATAAGCCTGTGGAGCCTTGAATGTGCCACTGATTGTAACTATGGGATGGCTCTAGTCAGGAAAATCTATCCTGTCTCCAGCTGTTGACAGTGACTCCAGTAGTCTGACTGTTCTTGTCACACAGACTGGGAGTGACTCCCTGCTGCCACTAATCTGGGTGTCTCTGATTCTCTGTCATCTGTGTAACCAATTTTCTACTTAAAATCCTATCTTGACCACATGCCCACCGATCTCTGCTGCTCTGAATCAGTGGTAATTAATGCATATGTGACTGAGAAGACCCTCAGTCTGTAAAGTGCAACTGTTTTTTAATATAGCATTCAGCTGAAAGAGACATCATCAGGAAAGGGTGAAGCTGGCAATGCTGATTTGGGGCAAGATTGGTTTCTACAGTCTGAGTCACAGGACATCCCTGCCCTCTTCCCCCGGTGCTCCAGAGAGGTATACGGCTGGCATTCTTCTAATGCCCTTCTTTCCATATCCTCATCCTGTCTTTCAGGATGCTCAGCTTTATCTGATGGACATCCTGGGGCTGTTTCCTGTCCCCTTTTCTGATCATGGGCTCCATCATGTAGTAGACTGCAGGCAACTTTCTAACTCTACAGTTCAGAGAACATCGGGTACCAGCTGCCAGCTGCCAGCTTGAGAGAGACCTAGTGCCTCTGCTTGCCCGTGACTCTGTGATGGGCTCTAAGCACATCTACTATGAAAACTGTCGAGAATGATTGATTTCTTAATCTATTACGTGGTTTTCCTTTGGCATGGACAACTACTATAAATTGAGATCGGGTGCATTCAGGGTACTATGACCATAGACATGGACAGCTATTATCATATCCCAGAATTAGGGATGTGGTCACCAATTTACTATTATTTCTGGTTAGCTGGTTGAAGGATTGTTCATCTGTGGAAGTTACAGTCAATTGCCAGTAAAATTTTAAAAGGCCTACATGCTCATGAATTCTTTTGTTTATAAACTCTTGGATAGCACATTCATTTCATAAATGTATTGGTAATAGTGAATTAGAAGCCAATGGATGACACTTATTAGTACTCGATTTGAAAGGAAGAACCCACATCCTTTCTGGAGCTAGTATGAGTAGTGACTTCCTGCAATGGCAGAGGAATGATATGGTAGCAGTTACAGTAAAAAGGTATGCTCAAAAGGACTTCAGAGCTTGGCAGTAACTGTATCTTATTGATAAATAGTTTCCATCATTACTTGGAACATTGTTCCTGAGCCTTTGCCTAAAATCCTTTCTACTGCTAGTTGCAAATTCAGAAAGCCTGTATCTAGTGGGGATTAGAGATGGTATTTGTTGACAGCCTCTAAAGGCTCCCCAACTAAAGCATGTCACCTGGAGTTGGACTACCATGCCTCATTTTACAGAAGTATCCAGGATCTACAACTTCAGGAGAAGCATGTAAAAGACCCAGAACTTCAGATATGTGTAGGTGGAGGAGTTTCTCTTAAAATGCACCAATCCAAGATTTATATTTATTAATATATAAACCAACATTCATGATACAGGTAACAGCTTATATTGGCACCGAGCAATGGACGATGGATGCCAAACCGGTCTCTCCAGCAGTCAGGAGTCCCAGGGTCCCAGCAGCCCCTTATCAATGGGGTTGATCACGCCCCCTTCAGGAGCCCGGGACCCTGGATAAGCATCCTCGGATCTTATCAGCTGACACCTGAATCCCACCACAGATATGAGACCCTGGAACTGTACATACCCAGATAGTAAATTAGTATTTGATGAAAGATAGCAGATTTTACTTGATGTCTCCTAAGATGATACGAAAATAATAGCAAGGGCACTTGAAAAATGACACAAATCCGGCAGTGCTGAGGAACTCATGGCAGAGAAGTGATCTCAAAGAATTCCTGGAGGTAGGTGGTGGACAGAGGAAGGGCGGTAGAAGGGGGTCAATGGAGGACAAGTCTGCCTTGTCTGGGTGCAGGTTGGAGGCTAAAACCCAGAGAGAGAGCTTTCACAATGAACACTGTGGAAGCTGAGTGAACAATGGAGCTGGATCTAAGGCAATCAATAACACTCCACAGATGAGCAAATGACCTCTTGACAGCCACTTAGCAGCCAGACAGGACTAACCATACACCTATGTACCCAAGCCAGATGAAGAAGGGTGGCCTCAAACACCTTGCTCTCCTCTCAAAGATAAGACTCCATATGCTGGTATTTGGAGTTCCCTGTTAAATACCTGGGTCTTCACCTAGTTATCAAAGTAAAAGTAAAAGCAACAGATGGTTGCATCATATTGTAACAAGCGCCTAATGCATTAGATCACTTACTAAAGTCTGGAGTGGCCAGCGGCCAGACTCCAGGAGTCCCAACAAATCAAGTCTGTCCATTAGCCTCAGAAATCAGTGGGAAAGTAATAATGGAAAAGCAGGGAAGCATTTTGAGCAGCTGTAGCAATGTTGGGAAAACAGAGACAAAGCACTGAGTCCTCTGGGACCTGAGAGGAGCTGTAGGCTCAGGTCCTGTCAGTCTGTGGTCCACCTTGGTCTTTATTCTACAGAGTGACTCTGGAGAAGTCCTTATTACTGGACATGGCAAGCAGGTTCCCATAAGATGGTGGCTTGTCAGTTCCCAGCATAGGAACATTGCTTCCACTTAAGGGTGATCTCAGTGTTGGGTGATCTCTAAGGCTTCACATTCCTGGAATCCAAGGTGACTTCAGGGTTATAACAACAGACTGGGACTTTCCAGCACCTATGACCTGGACCAGGATACTGTAAAGGTGGATAGTAAAGCATCTTAGTTATTTTTATCTTTGTGTCTTTAGCCTGAAGAGAATTAGATGAATTAGGGATGAACATCTTGGTGTTACTTGTTTTTAGACACTCCTTGAATGACAGACATGCTCATGTGCAGAGTAGAACAGTAAGCTGACAGTTGACCCAGAGTAAAGGACACAGACACAAAATTAAAGAGAAAGGCTGGGCTCTATGCCACTTTCAGTTACCCTGTAGATTCAAGGGAGGAGGCAGTGAATTTTTTTAGCAAAAGCAGGACCAGTTAGTGTTAGTCTGCTTTATACCAGTGAGAGATGGAGATAAGCCACCACATAGAAAAGCTGCCAAACAACAGGCCACACCCAAGCACAGAAGAAGATGGAGTTGAATTAGAATCACATTGCTGCATTCAATACCTGTAATAAAAATAACCAAAGAGGCTGGAGCAATGGTTCTTAACCTGTGGGTCGCGACACCTCTGAGAGTGACTGGCTTTTCACGGGAGTCACCTAAGACCATTGGAAAACACAGATACTTACATTATGATTCATAACAGTCTCAAAATTACAGCTATGAAGTAGCAACGAAAAATAATTTTATGGTTGGGGCACGGGTGACTGTATTATGAACTGTATTAAAGGGTCTCAGCATGAGGAAGGCTGAGAATCAATGAGCTAGAGTTTACAGTTCAGTGTAAGAACATTGATTGGTCTTCTAGGGGACCCAGGTTCAATTCTCAGCACCCACATGGTGGCTCACAGGCAGCTGTACCTCCAGGTCTAGTGGATCTGAAGCCTTCTTCAGGGCTGCACGTGCACTGAGCCATGTGGTGCAAATAAAACACACAGGCAAAACATTCAAACTCATAAAATAAAACCAAATCTTTTTTTAAAAAGAGACAGAAATGACTATTTACTTGAATAAAGGCAATAGCATAAAAATGGGTCAAAATAAATATATAGCCACAAACACAAAAATGAACCAAAAAAAAAGCACAGCAGATAAGAAACTTCCAATTAACATCCTAAGAGAAACTTACGACATTGTATCATAAAAGAACAGATGGGGTGAAAAAAGATGAATTGGGAAACTGAAGTCTCCTGAGGGGTAAGAAGCAAGATTGTGGAGCCCGGGCCATAGTTCAGAGGATGAAGGGGCTTCCTAGCTCTGTAAAGCAGAGCATTGTCACCTTTACTTGTAACCCAGCACTGCTCCAGGGGTAGGAAGAGAGATGTAGATAGATGGGTCACTGGGACCTGCTGGCACCAGCCTGGATGAAAACCAGGTAAACTCCAGGTTCCATGAGAGACACTGTCTCAAGGGGGACAAGGTGAGAAGTGATAGAGCAGGATGTCTGTTGTCCTCTTTTGGTCCCTACATGTGAACACATTGGCACAAAACACCCCCCCACACACACACACACTCATGTGCACACACACACACACACACACACACACACACATGCACACACAGACAAAGCAGTTATTATAACTATCAAAATGTGTATGTAGTGTGGTATTAGTAATTTTTCTTATTTCCCTTTCTTGCATAGCTCTTTGGACTTTTTCTTCCCTGGAGTCTGCATTTGTCATTCTGAGAACCTTTACCATGACTCTAGCCCTGGGGTTTATGTAATGAGACAATATACCAAGGCAAATTTTCATTGTCCTCTATTATATTTAATTGTTATCTTGGTTAAGAGTCTTGTGGTGATTTGAATGAGATTGATCCCATAGGTCCACAGTTGATGGGACTGTTTGGGAGGTATGGCTTTGAGGAAGAGGTGTCTTATTGGGGGTGGGCTTTGAGGTTTCAAAACCTTGCTTGCTCTCTCTCCCCATACTTGTGTTAAGGTGAAAGCTCTGAGCTATTGCACCAGCACTGTGCCTGCCTGCCTGCCTGCTGCCCCGCTCCCTCCCCTGACAGTCATGGATCCACCCCCTGAAATGTAAGTCCCAAACTAAGTGCTTTCTCTTATAAGTTTTCTTGGTCATAGTGCTTTGTCACAGTAGAATAAGTAACTAAAGTGTATTTTTAGGTTGAAGACAAATTACTTGTTTGAAATCTCAAGAAGATTGCTCTAGTGCCTTCTAGTCTCCAGTGTTGCTAAGGATGTGTCAGACAGGGTTCAGATACTTGCTCTGTTGATAAGAACCGATCTGCCCTCTACTCCCATTCCTGTAAAGTGGGTACAACTACCACATACATTGACCTGCACACATTGTTTACAGGTCTGGAGAGATCTCCCAAAAGAAATATCTGAGAGGGTCAGGTATGGTTGCTTCTGTAGAAAGACAGAAAGCCATTGGCTTTATTTTGTTAATAATGTATATGATTATTTTGACAAAACTTTAAAAATAATAAACCATGGATTATAAAACTATTAAGAAACTAGTAAAGATTCTCACAGTGAAGCCAGCTGTGTTACCTCTGGGGAATGGAGTCAAGGACGTCAGGAACTTCTGGAGAGCTAGCTTGACTGCTATCAACTTGAGGGGGGGTGGTTAGCCAGTTTCATGCTTTATAGTCATCATTTAAATTATAGATGCACACTTTATGATTTTGTCTGATAATTTTAATTCTTAGAGTCATAATATACACTCATTCCAAATGCCAACTCAACTATGTCATCCAAGTCAAGCAAAGCAAAATATAAAAATCAGTAATTCTCCTATAAAATGCTTATCATTCATTTTTCCTTTGCTTCTGTCTAGTTAATATTATAAATTCCAAATACTAAATATGAAGCACAATCACCCTCTAGCCACTTGCTGGTGATATCTGGTCAGGCTTCTACTTTGAAGGTTTTGTCTTGTGTGTTTTATGGTTTGCTTTTAATACTCATGGAACAGAAAGAGAAGCTACTATGGGAACTTAAGTTTGCTGACAATTTTATCATGAGCAACAATTAATTACTGTTTTATGAGATTATGTTTCCAGAAAAGTATTTCGGGTTATTCAAATCTGTTCAACAGTGACTTAGTAACAGGAGCCACTAGGAATTCAGTTCCTCAGGAAGAATTTATAACAGGGCAATGGGATGACTCAGTGGGTAAGCCGTAAGCTTTTTGAACATGCACTTCAGCACCCATGAAAAAGTTGTACACACCCCCAACTCCAGTGGTGGGGGTTAGGGGGACACCCAGGTCCTGGAGGCTTACTGGTTAGCCAGTTTAGTAGAAATTATGATCTCCATTTGATATCTTGTCTTAAAAAATAATAAAATGGAAAGCCATAGAAAAAGAGACTCAAAGCTGACCTCTGGCCTGCATACATACACACACAGAACCACTCATACCTTGTACACACATAATACATAACACACACACATACATGTTTGGAAATACAAAAAAGGTCCTTGCACTTAGATTTTAATTCTAGGGATAATAACTAAGTATGTTTGATAGCAAATGGTGATCAACAGGGTAAGAATGAGGGAGCCAGGGAGTATGTGGTGTCTCTTCTTGGTTGTCAGCTTGACTACATTTGGAGTTAACTGAAGCCCACATAGCTGGGTACACCTGTGAGGGATCTTTTTTCTTAATTAAATAATTTGAAGTGAGAAGACCCAGTTTTAACCTGCATCTTTTGAGGTGGGAAGATCCACCTTCGATCTGGGCCACACCTTCGGGTGGCAGCCTCTATAAAGGACAGAGAAGGAAGTGCTGGCTCTTTGCCTGCTTGCCCTCTCTCTCGCTGGCAAGTCCATTCTTCCACTGGCGTTGGAGCTGACTTCTTCGGGACTGTGGAATATACTAAAGACTAAAGATGAGACATCGAGCCTTGTGGACAGAACAATCGCTGGATTATGATCAAATAGCCGTTGTTGAACTAGATAGAGCTTAGACTATAAGCCATACATATTAACTTTATCAGTTCTGTTCCTCTAGAGAACCCTGACCAATACGGAGGCATTGCCATGTCATGCAGAGACCAAAATGGAGTAAGAGAAGTAACTGGGGACATATTTTGGAGATACATGAACAAATATAGTATGCTTAGAGTAGAGATATGTAGATTAAAAGGTCAACAAGAGACTTTCAAACTCAAAGAAAAATATGTCCAAAAATGAGAATGGCTGAAACAATCTATAAAAGGAAGGTTGCCTAGACGTGCAGAGAAATAGCAATGGAAATGGAGAGGGTGGGTACACATGCCTAAGAAAAGCCATGTATAAGGAAACTTGGGAAGGAACTTAAAGCCAAGTGGACTCCAGGCATGGGATATGAAATGAGAAGAGCAGAGAACAAACCAGAGGCACTGTCTTTATCACAGATTTCTGCAAGGACATTGTGAATGACGTCTGTGTGCTCCAGATGGAGGAATTGCCACACCGAACGGGGTCATTCATGCTGCACTCATCCAAATCCTACCCAACTGTTGTAGGTTTCTTTCTGTTTCTGTGATAAATATCAGGGCCAAAAGCAACCTTGGGAAAGTGATTTATTTGAGCTCACAGTCCATCATTGAGGGAAGCCGGGCCAAGAGTTCAACACTGCCTTCAGTCTTACCAATCACTTCCACGAAGAAAAAAATCAAAATAAAAATCTGACCTCTTGCCTCAGACCATTTGCGCCACTCTAACAAAATATCTTAGACATGGTGATTTACAAGATCTAGAGATTTAGTTCTTGAAGTTCAGAGGGCTGTAGAGTCTAAGATCAAGGTGTTGAGTGGTTAGGGCTGTTCTGTTTCCAAGATGGAGGCTTGAACCCTAAATTCCTTTAGACAGCAGAGGTGTCTGTATCTTCATGTGGCAGAAGGCAGAGGAGCAAAAACCCAACTCTCTGCCTCATGTTCTTTTATAGTGGCACTAATCCACCCATGAGAGCTGAGCCCTTTGACCCAGTGCCTCCCCAAAGGCCCCGTTCCCAGCACTGCTGCTTGGATGAATTAAGATTCCAGCTGTGAACTCTGAATGACACACTCAGACATAGCACCCTGAAAAATAGCCTTGTACTGGCCACGGTGAAGGTGTCCTATAACACAACACACAGCAAAGCTTCCTTCAGGTAGGGGGAGAGTCCCTTCCCCCTCAAATCCCATTGTTTGGCAAGGATGTTTAGACCCAGATCTCTCTTCTGGCCCCCATCACTCTCTCTCTCTCCAGTTGCCTTTTGCTTTCCATCTGAGTCAAGCCTCCAACCTCCAACCCAAGTCCCCTCCTCTCTCTTTTCAGGGGTCTCTGAACCCTTTGCCACGAGGTTGACCTGCACTGGTTCCCATTTACATCCCTACCACAGACAAACCAGAGAATCTTCCTCCCAACCCCCCACTCTGAAAGGCAGAGAAAGATTTGGAGTTCTAGAAATGTCTCACTGAAACTATCTCTCTTGTTACTAACAATAATGCAAAAGTGGGTACTGAAGGACATCTGCAAACAAACCACCTGCCAAAACAACCAGTATCTGACTTCCAGAGAGGAGCAGCGGTGAGAAGAAACAGGGAGAGAAAGATCTATTATGGAGCTATCGCTGTTTGTCCACATCTGTCTCACATCTGTCTTTAGCACGGGATTACAGAGACCATGGCATATATTGTTGAAGTCAGAACTTTTATAGTGCCTTAGCAGGCACAAATGCATTAATGAATGTGTGAGCATGGGAAATGAGGTACTGAGTGCTTTAGGGCTTCTGGAGGGATCATGTGACAGCCTTGGCTCACTATTGTCTCCACCAGCTCCAATGCTTTCTTAGAAGCTGTCTTGGACTTCGCTAGTTGTTTTAAGGATACCCCCATTACCCCTCTTGCAAGTGGGATCCTACAAAACAACATGCCCATCACCCAGCTGCTTCTGCAACCCGTAACCATCTTATGAAGTCAATGCTGTGATTTAGCTTATTCTAAATTCTTTGAACCCACACTCTCCTGCCTAGGCTTGTTAGCTTCATAAGTCAATATTTCCTTCACTCCTTTTTGCTAGTAGAATTATATCAAAGTATAACCCATTTTAGAAGGTCAATTCATAATAACACAATGCTTACAACTCAAAGTCAACTTTTAAAAAACAGATCATAAGCACTATTGCAAAGAAGTCATTCCTAACCCCCAGAAATGCTAACATTTGGTGTCTCCCATGGGTGCTCTCTGGTAGTCCCTCTATATCTCTAAGTATGTAATCTTCAAGCAGAAATTCTACCTTCCTTATGAGTAAGGCCCTTTGTCCAATGCCAAATCCATTTTCGTGCCCAAGTCTAACTCTATAATTCTGTTGCATATGTCATCCATAGACATGCCTCACTCTCATATCTATCCTTTTGCTTTTTCCTAGAGCATCCCCATATATGGAGGCTTCTGAAATTAGACTAAATGCATTTTGCACTATGATATGGCTACAAACCTATAGAGGCCAGGAAGTGAAATGGGGTGGTTTGATTGAGAATATCCCCCGTAGGCTCGTCTATCTAAATACTTGGTCTGCAGTTATTGGCACTGCTTATGAAAGATTAAGAGGTATGTGGAGGAAGTGTGTTACTAAAGATATGCTTTGAGAATTTAAAGACTCTTGATGTTTCAAGTTAGTTATCTCTGATTCCCGCTTTCTGTTTAAGATGTGCACTCTCAGCTGCTCGAGCATCCATGCCTGCCTCCTGCCTCCTGTCTCCTGACATGTATTTCACCGTGATGGCAATGGCCCCTTATCCCTCGGAAACTATAAACTCAAATTCCCTAAGGTGCCTCCATGGCAGTATTTATCACAGCAACAAAAGGTAAAAAAACAGATCGAACAAAGACACAGTGATATGATATGGAATAAATATGCCATAAGAAGTGCCTATTTTGAGCATATAATCCCATATAATATAAAGGATCTAAATAATTTTAGTACATTTCACCACCTCAAAAAGAAGCCTCAAACCTTTTCACTGTCACCTCCCCATGTCCCCGTCTCATCCTAACCCTAAGCAAGCACCATTTTATTTTCTTCTCTATAGATTTTCCTGTTCTGAACATTTCATGTATGGTGTATTATCTCAAAAAATGCCCAAGCTATAATTGTCCAAACCAGCTCTGCAGAGGGCCCCGTGCAAGTGGTAGGGTGGGCTGGGAGGTCAATGTGAACCATACGGATGACAGGGGATGACAGTAGCTGTTGTGAGGCCAGGTGACTGCTCAATGACCAATCTCCTGGCTTCAAATAAGAACACTGGGCCTCAAATGACTTAAATAACAGAGACGTGCTATCTCATTAACAAAAAAATCCGGAGGTCGGTTAGTCTAACATGGACCATGTCTCACCCTGTTAACAGGGACCCATGTCTTTATCTTTTTCTCCATCAACTTTGTGTACTGACTTTTATATCCAGATTCCCCGCTTTGTTACAAGATGCTACTGCTCTTCAAAGCATCATCTCTTACTATAATTGCTTACAGAAGCGTGCTTCCCAATGACAGAATGCACAAAGGGTAAATTTGCAATAGATATATCAAGTTGCAATAGATATCTTACATGTACCCAAATATTCTTAATATTAAAACAAACCTACGAACCGCTTAGAGACAAACTATTCCACAGAAAAATAATCAAAGTATAAGAAGCGAAGGTTCACGAAGAGGATGCTCTCTAAACTTACAGAAATAAAAAAAAAAAATGTTTAAGTTCAGCTGTACTAACATATGGTTAGAGCTCCCCGTTCAAAATCTCCTCTGACATTGACATATAGCAAAGGCTTCTCAATCCAGACACTTTCTCACATGTTTCTCATATGAACTCACTTAATTCCCACAGCAGCTCTAATGGGAGAGACTTTAATTATCTCCACTTGACAGGTGTGAAAAGGACTGACACCCTCAGCCGTGTGATCAAGCCATTAGCTAGCAGGCAACAGATTCAACTTCAGTGAGTTTGGCTTTCGAGTCTGGTCTAAAGTCCTAGACGGAAATCTGCTCCGGTACTATCTAGTGACATCTAAATCGAAAGAAAAGGCTCTGACTCATATATTGCCACGTGGAATAAAAATACGGCTTACTTCAACTCCGGGGGAAATCATCTGTTAAGATATGTAAAATCACAGAACTCTCAGTCTCGCTTTGTATTCAGTAGAAATTAAAATATGAAAGTACGTTTAATGAAGCTTGTTTTAACAGAAAAATAATTTTTTTAGCTCCTGGAATGAAACCTATTTGTTTACCAGTTGCAACTGTTGAATGACATGATCAGCCATACCAAGATTTATTACTCTCAGTTTCAATCAGTCTTGTTCCATTAAAATATTTTTATGAGCTAGAGGGATGGCTTAGTGGTTAAGAGTGTTGGCTGCTCATCCACAGGATCTACTTCAATCCCCACCAATCCCCACATGGTGGCTCACGAGCATCTGTAACTCTGGTTACAGGGGCATCCAATGACTTCTTTTGGCCTCGCAGACACCAGGCAATACATGTAGTACATAGGCATACATATTTAAAAATACCCATATACATAAATAAATACAAATTAAAATTGTTATTTTTAGTTTTTATATAAGTTTGCTTATAAATTTATCCCCCTAGTCAATAGCAAGACAATATTACATTGTTTTTTTACAAACTGAGTCTTTTTTTTTTCTGTTCTTTTATTTTTTTTTCAAGACAAGTTTTCACTCTATAGCCCAGGCTGCCCTGGACTCACTATGTAGATACTCCAACCTTCCAAGTGTATGAACCACCAGTCACCCAGCTGTTGGCATAAAATAATAAATATGAAAACAAAATAAAGTTATTCATGTCTAGCTAGTACTACCTACAGAAAGTTATAATCCTGAGCTATAATCTCGAATTCAGAGACCAGCCTGCCTCTGCCTTCCAAATATGGACCACCATTGCCCCACTATTTTGTAAGAGTTAATAAAAATAAATTTCATGGTCGGCCTGAGCCTCCATAAGCTAGGAAGTAACTACAGGTCTCAGGCAGAGCATGTCACTTCCTGGCTGGGGTTCCTCCACATCAGCACCACTGACATGGTGAGTCTTCAAATATTGTCAGACATTCCACAGAGGACAAAATTCACCTATGCTTAAGAGCCTCACTTTCTTATCAGTGAAGAGAAACCCAGCGCCCTCAGCTCTCTGCCCTCTTCAGTGCTGAAGCTGTAATTTGTTTATACAGGCTATTTTCACCAAAACCACTAGAGGGGACACTCTGCTATACAAAAAAACAAAATTAGCACGCTTGGGGTGGAGGTGGGGGTGTCAGGCAAGAGGACTTGGTCTTCCTCTCTGCTTTGACTGGTTTCCACTTCTGACAGCTCTGGTTTTAAATAGTCTTTGATGTTGAGAGTGATAAGTCTGAACCTCGAGGCACCAAGTGATGTCTGTCTGGTGCTTTTCTGGTATTTTCAGACATAGTAGAAGAACAAAATGGTCTTGGCTTTTAAAAACATTCTTCCTAAGGCAGCCAGATGAATCATCCTTCTAAAAAAAGAGGAATTTTCATGGGGGGGGGTGGGGGGCTGGTGGAACATCTAGGCCAGGAGGAAAGACTCTAGTTCTCATCTTGATCCTTCCGGTTCCAGGCTGTGCAGACTGGGCAGGATCCTCAGCTTCTCTGGTTCTACACAGATGAGGACACCGAGTCTAAGACACTTAGTAACTTGTCCAAGGTCGCTTGGTGTGCTCAAATAGGGATCTGGATCTCATCCATCTGCTTCTTGGGGTAGCTGGGAGAATAAAATGAGATGGGATGTGTTAGAGTCTCAGAAGATAGATAAGTATAAAGTTGTGTACACACATTGTGGGGAGGAGGAACTGGCCAAGAGGAGCCCTGGGACAATGCTCCCATCTCACTCTTCTCTCTCTCTCTCTCTCTCTCTCTCTCTCTCTCTCTCTCTCTCTCTCTCTCCCCCCCCTCCTTCCTTCTTTCCTCCTCTCCCTTTCTTGCCTCTTCCCCTTCCCTTTCTGCCAGCATGGAAGAGCAAACCCAGGGCATGGTGCATGTAGGGCCGATGGTCAACTACTGAACTACACTTTAACCCCTAAAACCATCTATTTTAGCTAAAAATTTTCATAGACTATATTTTGATCATGTTCTTCCCTCCCCCAACTCCTCCCAGAACCTCCCTACTCAGCTAATTCTATGCCCCCACCTCTCTCAAACAAAATAAAAAAATCAAAACAAGCAAGAAGAAAATACCAAAACAAAATGAAACAGTAAGTTAAAACAAAACAAAACATAGAATCCATTTTGTGTTGGTCAGCTACTCCCGGACATGGGGCCTGCCCTAGACTGTGGTTGCTACATCTACCCAGTGACCCTCACTAGAGGAAACTGACTGTTGCTTTGCCAGTGGGTATCATTTATAAATATAAATGGCTTCTTGGTTACGGGTGGGACTCCGCGTCTACTCCCCTCTCAGTGCTGGGACCTCATCTGGCTCAAAGCCATGCAAATCGTGTGCCTGCTGAGACACTCAGTGAGTTCAAGTGTGCATCTGTCCTGTTGTATCTTGAAGACGCCATAGCCTTGGCACCCTCTGCCTCTAACCATCTTTCTGCCTCCTTTTCCAAATAGATCCCTGAGCTTTGAGGGGGATGTTTAATGAAGACATCCCATTTAGGACTAAGTGCTCTACAGTCCCTCACTAGCTAAACATTGTCCAGTCTCAGTGTTAGTTCCCATCGCCTTCAGAAAGAAGTTTCTCTGGTGAGAGTTGATGCTACACTGATCTATGGGTATAGCGCTATGTTATCGGGTGACATTTTATTGCTATCTTCCTATAGAGGAATAATAGTAGTAGGTTTTCTTCTAGGCCCATGACCTATCTGGTTGTGAGTTCTTGGCCAATTTAGCAGTGTCAAGTATGGTTACATAAAGGGATTACAATCCTTGCCTAGTATTATGTACAATAAAAAAAATGGCTATTCCTCTTTAAAAATTTTAATATTTTAAAATTCTATTGTATGAATATGAATGTTTTGTCTGCACCACAAGCCTGCCTGGTGCCATAGAGATCAAATGAGGTGTCACATTCCCCCAGAACTGAAGTTAAACAGTTGTGAGCTCCATGTGAGTGGCTGGGAACCCTGGTCCTTAAAAAAAAAAAAAAAATATTTGTAACTGCTGAGACATCTCTGCAGCCCCTATCAATAAATCACTTTAAACCCTGAAAACACATTCCCCAGAGAGAGATCAAGCCCATGGAACACTGTAAAATGGAAGCAAATATTCTGTTGCTGATGTACATTAATATTTCTAACTTGCTTTCATTTACATCGTCACTTAAGACCAATATTGACCCTCTAAATAATGACTGCTGGCCTGCAGCCTTAAAAGCCTCGCACTGTCAGGAATGGTGACACATGGTTGTAACCCCAGCTACAGGGAGTAAAGGCAATAGGAAATGGGACCTCAGTCTAGCCTGTGCTTCATAGGGAGATTTGGACTTTAAAAGCTAAGAACTAGGGATGTAACTAAATGGTACATCCCTTGCCTAGCATGTTACAAGGCCCTAGATTCAATCTCCAGTACTGCAAGAATAAATGAGTAAAGGAAAGTGGTGTGCCAGGGTCTGTGGAGGACTGGAGGGAACATAAAGTCCTCACTGATGAGGGAGCAGGCAGGAGATACAGTCCCACAAGTCACTCAGGGAACCCCGGAGATTAACTTGTTTTGGTTTCCTAGGGACTGGTCTTCAGGGCAGCACAATTCAAGCAGGGCAATTCCACACTCAAAATCCACTGGGCAGCAGCTCCTAGACTGCACCCAAACCCCACACCATAACAGGAGGGATAGTACCACAATATAGCACAGAAATTTAAATGCAGACTACAGAGATCGAAATGTAACACTCACTGGATGTTTGTCCGTACCACAGTTGGACATTGAACTTACACAATGATCGCCATAAACGAAACCGGAGTGGGTGAGACTTTCTTCTTGCTGCTAAAGAGGCCTGGCTTGTCCAGTGAGACGCCACAAGAGAAATGCAGGTGTGGATTAAATATTAATTGCAGGTTAGGAGATGTGAGTGTGAACTGGCTGTGACGCTTGTTTCAGCCCACTGATTCTCATAGGTGATTCTGCAATTTGACTGACTAATTAGGAGTCAACCCCTCCCTGCCCTATGTGTGCATCCCCCAGGAAGCTTCCTGCTGTTGAAGGGACATCCCTCCCTGATAAAGAAACTATTCTTTGGTGGAGGGTTTAGGCGTAGCTGCCCTCTGTTGTAAGATGCTCCAAACAAGCTCTCAAGGGTCCATTTGTAGAACCCAGGGAGGTGAGCGTCAAAGACTCTAGACACAGTCGGGTGCGGTACTGCAGGCAATATGCTACTGTTCTTAGAAACGAACGATAGGAAAAAAAGAGGAAAGAATAAGAGAGAAAGAAAGGGGAGAGGGAATCATATAAAATGCAAGGGACCCAGAATATCCAAAATGGCATTGAAGAAGAAAGCCGCTGGATGGAAAATTTCAACTTTTGAAATCTACATCTGCTGTAAGAACTGGTGTGTTACTGGCACAAAGACGCCTAGGCTGACGGGATGAAAATGAAGAGACCAGAAATAAAGTCACTAATATTACAAGCAGTCAATTCCTTATAAAGAAGTAAAGGCAGCTCTATAGGGGAGAGAATAGATTGTCTTTCAAATAAACTCTATTTTAGGCCAGTTTTAGATGTGAGAACAGTGATTTCAATAATCGATGCTGGGGTCAACGGGACATCCACATGAGAACAATGAACTTGGATTTCTACCTCACACCACCTAACGCCATCCATAAGAACCTAAGAACTGACCTGGGAAGACTGTAACAGAGACTCAGGTAGCATCTTCATGACCTTGAGTTAGACAAAGGTTTCCCAACTCAGACATGAAAAGCACTAGTGATAAAAAAGAGAACTAGAATTTGCACTTCTTCAAAATGTAAAGCTCTGTGCTTCAGATAGCATCAGGAATGTGAAGAAACGTGGGGCTGAAGTGATGGTCCATCAGCCACTGGCCTTGCCACTCTCACAGAGGACTAGTGATCGGTGCCCAGCACCCATATTGTGCAGCTGACAGCAACCCTGTATCTCCAACTCCAGATGATCCCATGCCTTCCTCTGGCTTCTGTGGGCACATGCATACAAATGTGCACATGTGCTTACACAGATATGCACACATATGCATAAATAATGAAACCAAAAATAAATATTTTAAAAAGTAAAAAGCAAGTGAAGGACTGGAAGGATGCCTCAGGCATTAAGATCACTTGCTGCTCATTTAAAGGACCTGAGTTTAATCCCTTGTACCCACGTCAGGTGGCTCACAACTATCTGTGATTTCAGCCCCAACACTCTTTTGGCTTCTGAGGGCTGTACACACGTGATTTTTACTCACACAAACACACACACACACACGATTAAAAAATAATAATAAATATATTTTAACCATGCGGAAAACAACCCACAAACAGGAAGGCAATATAAAGAATTTATATCTAGAATAAACTTAAAATATAAAAATCCTCTCCAACTCAAAGATTAAAAAAACAATACAAAAGGCAATTTAGGGGCAGATGAAGGATTTGAACAGACAATTCTCTAAAGAAGATATACAAATGGTCATCTAGCTCATGAAAAGATATTCTACATCATTCGTCTTCAGGTAAATGCAATTCAAAGCCACAACGGAACACCATAGCTCACCTGGTAGGGTGGCTATAATCAAAAAGACACAGTGAGGCTGGCGACATGAATATGAGGAAATCAGAAACTTCACACATGACTGGTGGGAGTGTAAATGAGGTGGCATTTTGTAAAACAGTCTGACAGTTCCTCAGAAATGTTAAGCATAACGTTTCCATACCTTTCATGTTATGGCTTAAAAAATGAAATGTCTTCAGAGGCTCATATATTAAAGCCTTAGGTCCCTAGTGGGTGGCATTATTTTGAGAGGTTCTGGAAACTTTAGGAGGTAGGTCTCAGCTGGAGGAAATGGATCAATACAGATGATAGGTTCTATGGATATATTGTAGCTGGGCCTCTCTCGTTCCCATTCTTTGAATAGCTTCGCTTACTATATGTATAATAAATAAAGACATATATGTGGTCTTAGTTTTATATGCATATCTACATGGTGTATGTGTGGCCACATGCATGTGGACATGTGTGGGGTGCATGTGCACATATGTGTGCATGCACATACTTGAAGTTGACATTGTCTCCCTCAACCACTTTCCACTTCATTTATTGATTCTCAGAACCTGAAGCTCAGCAGTTCCAACTAATCTAGACAGCCATTTGCCACAGAGATTGCCCCGTCTCTGCTCTTGGGGCACTGGGATTAAAGGTG
Organism: Phyllotis vaccarum; assembly: GCA_033318265.1. Taxonomy (NCBI): domain Eukaryota; kingdom Metazoa; phylum Chordata; class Mammalia; order Rodentia; family Cricetidae; genus Phyllotis; species Phyllotis vaccarum. The sequence continues at coordinate 113,306,684 of JARWLC010000004.1, forward strand.
GCTGCCCCGCTTGACTGTTCTTTATTTTGTTTTGTTTTTAACATTGGTTTTAGGAACCCAAACTCTGGCTCTCAAGTGTACATGGCAAACATTTGACTGAGCTGTTTCCTCAGGCTCTCTCCCACCTCTCTGCGCTCTGCCTGCTACATGTTCTTAACACCACGGTTACTACCCAAGTACATGGGGCCAACCAAGCGGGGGCCAAACCCTTTGAAACTAGGAGTCATAATGGATATTTTCTTAATTTTTCCTATCATATATCTATAGCAATAATAAAAGTACTAACACAGCACAGCAATCATAATCCCTGGTATCAGCCCAAGAGAAACAGAAACTTAAGCGTATGTGTACATACACGCACAACCAATGCACATACACACTACCAACAACATGTACCCTGGTGTCCATAAAGACCCATAATCTCAGCTACTCTAGATACTGATGTGGGAGGGCTATAAATTCAAAGTCTGTCTGGGACACAGGGTAAATTCAAGACCAGCTTGAAATAGAAGAAAGGATTTATTTTATTTTATTTTATTTTATTTTATTTTATTTTATTTTATTTTATTTTATTTTTATCATGCTAGGGACAGAGCTTGGTGGGAGAATACTCACCTGACTTGTGAGATACTCCAGGTTCCATCTTCAGTCTTGAACAAAAAACCAAACAAGTAAAATAATTGCAATTTCAAAATGTCTTATATTCATGCAGCAGAATATTATTCGGACTTTTAAAGCAATAGGCAAGGAAATATTCTACAGTACGGATACACCTTGAAGGCATTATGGTAAGAGAAAGAAGTCAATCACAAAAGGCCAGTTTCTGCATTGTTCCATTTGTGTGACATGTCCAGAGGAGGGAAATTCTTAGAGCTGGAAGGTACACTGATGGCGGCCTATGGCTAAAGTGGTCACTGTTTCCTTGCAGAGGATGTGACAAGACTATTCCGAGAGTAGACTGGGAGTTGTAAGAATACTAACTATATGTAATTATGTGCAAATATACTAAAATCCATTGACTTGCACACTGTAAGTGAGTAAACTTTCTGTTCTATGTATTATATCTTAATTGTGTTTTTAAAAAGACTGAAATAAGGAAGAGAAATTGGAGGCAGCAAATATAGAGAGATCTGAGGGATTCCTTGAATTCTTAAAGGTTTTCCAGAAAATTGGCTATATATAGTTATTTTATTGTAGCCAAGAAGGTTTCCCAGATGAGGTACACTCAAGAACTCCTGGGGCCACTTCTTTGCATCTCTAAGAGGAAGGTCTGACTAATTCTCCCACCTCCACCCCCACTCCCATTAGCATCAACCACCGTGCCTGAAACACAAGGATCTGCAGCTCGCTTTAAGTTTTCAGATCATTTCTGCTTATTATTTTATTTCCTCTTTCTGTTTGCCTTGTCACTAGGTACAGTGAGAAATAATGAACCTGTAATCTGCTTATTAAAGAAAGTAAAGACCAGTGTCCAGGGAGCCGGCTAGGCCACCAAGCCTCAGGCGAAACAGAGCAGGGCCCAGTGGCATTTCTGTAGACAGGGCAGAAAAGGATAAATAAACCTTCTACCATAAAAGCCTGAAACTCACAACACCCTCCTCAGGCCATGGTCAGACTCTGGTGGACGCTGCCAACGAGGTTGACCTGTTATCGGTGCTCTCTTGAAGAAAACACACGGATTTCTCTTCAGAAATTTTCTGTTAATTCCACCTGCCTAGAGATCCAATCTCAACCAACAGGTGTGATTCCTGAGTGTTGTCTGGCAGAGCCCTCATGAAATGGTAATCACCAGTGTGTGTCCCTTCCTGTGTCATGTAAACCCCCACTCCACAGTCCTTTTCCCTTAAGGGGCTGGAAATTCCTTTCTTTTGTCTTTCTCTTGAAGTGAGGTATTTGGGAGTTGTGGAAAAGTACAAGACAGAATCACAAGCACCATGGAGAAGGTGCCGAGGAGCTCATCTTGATAGCAGCCCAACTCCTGACCAGAATTTCTTCCTGCCACCCCTTTGCCTTGGTGTGGGCACAGTAGAGCACAGCTGGGGCTCCTGCTGTGTCCTGACCAGGTCACTATTCCCTGTGGGGCAGACATAACAGGAGAAAGGGACCATGGTACTTAGGCATACGCCCCTTCTCATCCTCTGAATGAGGGCCTCCTTCAGCTCCTCACGTGGCCTCCCAGTTCTTGAGAGCGCTACTGTATCTCTTCTCCCCTTAGCTTTCGGACCTTCCCAGACTCATTTCTCACTGGTCTTCCCACACTGCACATGGAGTCGAGGGCTTGGCCCACTATGGCTCTTCCAACACACACCAGAGTTTGGGCCACCAGACTTCGCTGGCTTTCTCTTCTGGCTCCAGCTTCTCCAGAGAGACTAATCTTTTGTCATGCCTCAGCTGTGGCGACCGTCTATCAAGAAGACAGGAGGCCTACCTCCCCCAGACAGAGCATCCCTGATCGTTCTGTTACGCTCTTGAGGCGTCAGGTTTCAAGACCATCTATATTCTTCTTTTTCCTCTCCTGGAAAATACCTCAGTCTATATTTCTTCATTCGCCCCTGCCTCTCGACATGGAGGCTAAAAGAGAATTTGAGGTCTGACAGCTCAGGTTTTGCCACTGATTGCTCTGAGACGTCAGAGAAGTGTCTTTATTTCTCTGAGAACCCATTTCCTCATCTATCATTTCCTCATCCACAGCTTTGTCACAGGAGTAGTAAAACATTGTCATAAAGTACTTACCATGGAGACTTAAACATTCACCATAAGTTTTTGATATATGCCCTCCACATTTACTTAAAGTTTCATCTATCCATCCACCCATCCACCCATCCACCCATCCACCCATCCATCCACCCACCCACCCACCCATCCACCCATCCACCCATCCACCCATCCACCCATCCATCCATCCATCCATCTATCCATCCATCCACCCACTCACCCACCCACCCACCCACCCATCCACCCATCCACCCACCCATCCACCCACCCACCCATACATCCATCCATCCATCCACCCACCCACCCACCCACCCACCCACCCATCCATCCATCCATCCATCCATCCATCCATCCATCCATCCATCCATCCATCTATTCATCTATTCATGGTGTACTCAGTGAGCTTCATGCCAAGTACTGGGGTATAACTATGTCATCTAAGAGGAAAGCCACTTAGACCCAGGAGAAACAGAGTAGCAAACCAAGGCCTGCCTCCACAGCACATGCAGAAGCAAACACACCCTGCACATAGGAGGCTGCCCCAGAGATGGTGACAGTGAGCTGTCTTTCTGTGTCTTTAAATACCATGAGAACTCTGTGCTAAGGTACATAGCAGGGGAAGTGAGAGGGTCCTGGGGAAAACCCTGTTCTTCCCTGCTTCTTAGTTACAGAGAGAGGCCAGGCCTTGGCAGTACAGGAGGGCGATGCCCTTCAGGGAGGCCTTGTTGAATCTGTCTGGGACTGTTCCGGAAGGAGGAAGGGCAGGCGGGGTGGAGAGACAGCTGGAATGTTCTGGCCTGCTATTCAGTGCAGCCAGCCTGCAAGAGAGGAGGGCCTCTGGACATCAAAGGTTCCTTTTGTCCCTTTCCGAGTGGCAGGGCAGCCGGGCCACTGGCTATGACTCAGGCCTGGCCCTGACGTCACCCACGCCCTGCCACTGGCCTCGGTTTGCAGCCAGGAACCTGACCAGGGAGTGGTTCTCAGCAAATCTCAAAACGGGGAGGCCACTCCTGTACTATTTCCATTTCCCCACAATCCACCTTTTTTTTTTCCCTCTTCTTCTTCTTTTTTAAGCTTTAAGGAAGGCTTTACTTGTAAATCAACTTTCCAAATGTAAGCAGTCAGAATAAGTGACATCATGAGAAAGTTATGTGGCGCAGATCTCAACCAGGAGTTGAGGAATCCAGAGGAAGAATACAGTGGTGACTCCTGAGCCCAGAGAGTTGGCACCGTGTGGGCTTCGGAGGAGCCAGCACCTCAGAGTAAGTGAAGGCCCCTCAGCCCCTCAGTCAAGGCCCAACACTGTGGGCGCCATCTTGCTCCTAAGAGCCAGGCCTGGCAGGCCTTGGCCCAGAGGGGGGAGTGGGGACGGCTTTTGGGATTCTCTCTAAACACAGCCTCAGAGGGGCCTGCTCTCTCTCTTCCCCCTGGGGCCAAACAAGAACCTGTGGACAAAAACTGCTCAAGCTGAAACCCTGGGGAGAATGTCCTACTGGGTTCAGGCATCTTTTGCTCATCCGAGCTCTGTTTGAAGAAAGAGGCCAAAATATTTGTTTGGGGTTCTAGACAGTTTGCTTCCTGGATCTTCTATGAGGTGATCAGACATAAAACAAGTTCCATTCTAGGCAAATATATGCTCTGTCAGTCACATGGTATTTTCACACTTAGCGGGGGAAGGGAGGGCAGGAGATGGATAATGGATGAAGGGTCCACAGCCTGCCTGCCTTGAGAGCGTGTTCCACACTCTGGCTAATGTATCTTCATTATCTCTTTGTGCCCTGTTCAGTTTTTCGTTTCCTCTTAGTTTCCACAGGGACATTAAGCAGCCGCGAGATACAGTTCAGTTGTTTTAGTTTCATCTAAAAACTCCTAGGTCTTTGCATAACCTGTCATTTATGAGTTCTGGAGATTTCTACTCAAAAAATTTCGGTTTCTATGAAAAAAAAAATTTTTTTTTGTTCGCGTGCATGAAAGCTACAGAAAAAAACAGGCATAGAGTTATATCTCGGTTCTTTCGGCTTCTCAAGTCACCTCCTGAGGGAGTGTCTCTTGTCTGTACGTTTTCCTCAGCACATTAAGTCTCTTCTTTACATGCTAGTGTGGCTGCGTGTATTTTAGAAAAGGCCATTAGTTTGAGGCAATACAGAAGTTTGTCATTTATCAAGAAACACAAATTCCTTTATGAGCTAATATCCTTTTGAGAGTAACTAATCATACTTCAGTATATGTTTTGTAGGTCTTGTGTTTTACTTTTTCAATGTAATTTTACAGATCAGGCTGTCTTGAAGAGAGGCTATACCAGCCTGCTGTTCCTCTGGCTGAAAAGAACTGAGTGCTGTGTGACTTCGGTGAGTGGCATTTGTCCCTGATGAGTCCCTACATTAAAGCCTCTATTCTACTTTTTTTGGTAGTTAGTATTAAAAAAAAAAAAAAAAAAAAAAAAAAAAGATTTAGGGCACAGATACTTCTGCATACAATGACAATAGCTGTGTCAAAGGAGACACATGTCATGCACGATAAGCTAATCGCTGTTGTAGACCCCAAACATAGATTGACTTGAACACAATAGAGTTTTCTTCTTGACCACATGACAGTGTAGGTTAGCTGGGATAAGTCTCTTTCATGCATTCATTCAGATTCAAGGCTAGGGATGTAGTTCATCAGGGATGTACTACTTGCCCAAAGTTCCCAAGACTCTTGGTTTGATGATCAACGAACGCTAGTGAGAACAAAAAATCAAAGTTTGAAGAAGTCTCTGCTAGCTGCAGCATGTGGTTTTCAAAGTCACCAGTGCACATCTTTGCTCAGCAGTAGACAAAGCAAAGGACCTCAAGAGTGTACATCACGGGAAGTTCTTATGGGCTGAAGTCGGTACACATCACCTTTCCTTACATTCAATTGGCCAAAATCCATGCGCGTGACTCTAGCTAACTACAGAGCAGCCACTTCCCAGAGACAACTGTGCAGAGTTTCTGGAGAAAGATAATCCTTTTCGGCGTTGAATGTAAAAACTTGGAAATGCTCAAATATAAGGCTATAGAGTTGAACAGTGTATGTGGGTGGTGGTGGTGGATTAGATGGTGGGCTGGAGACTTAGCTCATTTGTTTTCCTTGCAAAGGATCCAGGTTCAGTTCAGCACATGCAGGGGTTCGCATCTATTTGGAATTATCCAGTTCCCCAGGATTTAATAGCTTCTTCTACTCTCCTTGGGCACTAGGTAGGCTCACGGTGCATAGACATACTTCCAGGCAAATGAAGTACTAAGTGTATACACATAAAATAAAGATAAATCTTTAAAAACTCAGATTAGAATGCCAAGCATATGGGGTACACACCTATAAACCTAGTTAGGAGACAGAGGCAAAAGGGTTTCTTGCAAGTTCAAGGACAACTCATCTACGTATTGAGTTCCAAGACAACTAGGGCTACATAGCAAGACCCTATTTCAAAACAACAGTAAAAATAAAGAGATGTGTAGATTCTCTACTGGATTCCTATAGGCTTATCTGGCCATGAGGGAAATAACAGTGCAAGAAATTTCCCGAGATGCCTCTGTCCATTCTAATCCTAAAATGTAAACACATCGCTGTTGCCAGTGGCCAGTGAAACAAGAAAGGTGTCTGTCTCACTGCATATTCTTCCCCTATTCCATTGTTCTAGATCTTTTCTTGGCTTTGTTATTTTTGTGTTTTTGAGTCAAGCCAATTTCTCAGTGGGATTCTGCTCCCATGGTTATGAGTTGTAGTATCCTATATGTTGCACAAATTCTGGTTGTAATAAAGGAAACTCAGAACCAGATCTCAGGAAAAGGCTGGAATATCAAAGAGAGGAAATCACCACAGTCAAATCTCACCCAGCTGTCTTCCAGCTTCCTCAGCCTCACTCCTTGTGGCTTCTACTGCCTGCCCTGTCTTCCTATGCTTGCCTTAAAGACCCTTTTCACCCAGTTGTTTCATATCCCGGTTAAGATTAAAGGTGTGGGCTACTACTATTTGGTAGTCAGCATTGAACTCACAGAAACACAGAAAGATCTCTGTCTCTGGAGTTATGGGATTAAAGGCCTGGCACCACCACTGCCTGCCTGGGAGCCTGGAACTCCCTCTGTAAACCAAGCTGGCCTTAAACTCAGCTCTTCTGGGATTAAGGACGTAGGTCACCATTCCTGGAATACTCCCTGTGCTGGGATTAAAGGTCTGAGTCACCACTCTCTGATCCTCCTGGATTGACTGTGGGTAGATCTCTCTGATATTTCAGACTGGTTTTAATTAAGTATGTAACATATCACCACACCCATAGGAAAGTTCCTGGTTCCGCCTAGTCCTGGAAACTATTCTACCCCATCTGTACCAGGTCCTGCGATGCTTAGAGGGGTCCTCTAAGAAGAAACCTTCAAATAAAAGTACTCAAAAAATATTTTAATATAGATTATAAAATACTTGGGCAGGAACATTAATGCTAGCTTCACAAAATTATATTCGTATAATTCCACCTTTTTCTTTTCAGGAGGTTTCATTTACTGAAAAAATGAGGGGCGAAGATCTGAGCCCTATTTGGAGAGCATGTCTCACTATAATTCATGTAAATCGCTAGCCACTGTTGGTCTTTGTAGAATTATCTTCTCACTGGTAAATGCTAGGAAAAAGTTCCAGGAAAGTCTTGCCCAGGCTTCATGGTATATAATTCTCTAGTTTTGTGCTCAGTATCTGTCTAAACAGATTAAATGTTGCCACTGGACTTAATATTCCCTGGTTCCCACATCCCCACCCTGAAGAGTGAGCATTGTCCATAGTGTGGGAAGATCTGTTCCTGGTCAATTTGATAGCCTCTTGGATTGCTGTTAGACCTTCACTTCAGGAGTGGGCAGAATACAAGTTGCTTTTTTTTTTTTTTTTTCAAAAGTACTTCCACCTCCAGAAGGCCATTTTCTGGGGTTATTGAGGACTAAAAAGGTCTACTGAGCAGTCTGGGATGATGAGAGAGTCAAGAGGAAAATATACTGAGTGTGAGAATGCACTGCACACTGGAAGCAGACACCTGTAAACGTAAATTGACTATAAGCACAAGGTCTCCACAGTGCCAGCCTAACAGAGTTTTTCAGGAAGCGCAGAGCCAAAGGTTACAGTCAGGAAGAGCAGTGTCATGGTCCACTCACTTAGGAGATGTGCTCTGTTGGTTATTCTCTCACACTGCCAAAATGCCTGGAAGAGTGGTGAGGGGCACGTTTATTTGGACTCACAGTTCCAGAGAATTCACTCCATCGCTGTTGCAGTTTGTACTACTGAGCAGAACGTTGTGGTAGCAGCAATGTGTAGTGGAGGAGATTCTCATTCTAGATGAAAAGCAGAAAGAGGTCTATGAAGGGACCAGGGTAGAGTACAGTTGTGAGGATATGCACTCATTGACCCAATTTTCCTGACTAGGATCTATCTGCTGACACTTCCAGAATCTCCCCATATTACCACCAGCGGAGGTCCATGTGTACAACCCATGAGCCCAGGAGGGAACATTTCAAATTCAATCCTTAACACTGACTAATCACGGCTTGTTAATTTCAGCTACCATATCTGATATGATGATCCCCTCAATACATACAGCTTACCGAATTAATGGAGGAGTGATTTCTGACATTTCTAGCTACCTTGTATGACAAGGAGATTGTGTGTGACCACCAAATCGAGGAACCAGAATGTAAACATGTAATGTCTGACAGAAAGTCACGGAGCCACTTGACATTGACAGGACAGCAGGTGGGGTGACCTCAGAGACATCACCAGCAATGCAGGATTGTGTACAAGCACACAATTCATATTTTAATATTTGACATTTTTAAATGGCATCGAAATAGATCTCACGGGATAAAAAGGCTTGCATAAGTTTGTTTCACTTAATCTCATATTTTATTATTTTTCCATTTTAATTATACATGAGTTGTGTAATTCACATTGGAGACACCATGGTCTTTGCAGAGTTAGGTCACCTGAAGATGTTTAGCCGTGATGAACACTGACTAGTTGAACACAGCAGCCTCACATGGACAACATCTGGGCCAGTTGGTTATTTTGATCTCAAGGGTTTTATAGTTTTCAAAGTACAGATGTGCTAACTCCCTTCTTCCTGGTTCAGTAATATGAATGCCCTGTTACCCCTTTTAGAGAATTTTGCAATGGGCTCACGTCATATTTACGAAAGCTAAGAAGTCACAGTAATTGGGCTTTGTCATTTCTCACACTGAAATCCCCTAGTTCTCATCAAGAACCAATTTGGAAAATAACAACACAAAAGACTTTGGGGTTTTGTTGTTAACTCAAGAAACCTCTGGTTTTTGCCAGAACTTTAAAGCTCCTTCTCACCTCCAAAGCAGTGTTTTGATTTATTTAAACTACCACATTCAGACCCTTACTGTGAATACAGTTTCTTGTGCACAGTGGTTTGAGCAACATAGGGACGAGCGTAAAGGCTAAGTCGGCGGGTTCCTGAGGGCAATTGCCACTGCATGGTCAGGGTTGGTGTCCTTGCTTTGGAGAGTGCTAGGAATTGTTTTAAAAAAAAAGAAAAAGAAAAATTCTCTCTGAATCACCTTCCATCTGTGATCCTTAGTAACAAGGCCTAACCAAAACACATGATACAACTACATCAGAGCCCCTTGATAAGGTCTGATTGTGGATCAGAGGCCCAAAAGGCTGCCAGATTCACTGAAGTCTTGAGAGAAACTGGTTGAGTCCTCTCTGTGCCAAGAGATGATTCTTGGAATTCTACTGAGGGTCCCAGCACATTGGAACAAGATGGCTTGATGTCCACCCCATGGACATCGAGATAGATACTTTTCTGTCGCTGTGATAAAATGCCCTGACAAAATCCACTTAAGGGAGAAGGGATATTTTGCCTCAGAGTCTGAGGTAGTCCCATCGAGGCAGGACAGTCACTCCAGCAAGAGCTTGAAGCAGCTGGATAGAGCATAACCACAAGCTAGGAGCAAAGAGTAATGTCTGTTCCTGCTCAGCCGGCCTTCTCTGTTTTGTGAAGTACAGGATCCCCACTCAGGGGACGGGCCTGCCCACAATTAAGATTGGTCTTTCTGAAAGAGTTAACCCAATCGAGATCAATTCTATCTCAGACATTCTCAGCAGCTAACTTTTAACTAACCATTTCCCACAGGTATACCTGGAGGCCTGAGTCCTAAGCAATTCTAGAGCCCGTCAAGTTGACAGATGATACTAACCGTCCTAAATACAGTCATCTTGGGTTGTTCTTCCTAAGCTACATGCAAGAGCGCAGTCAGTCAGTCTGGTGTGATGGGGTCACCCTCCTGTCCAGATTTTGTAGGCTATCATCCTCAGTTACAGGAGGAAGGAAGTAGCCAGTGAAAGACCTTTCTCGTTGACTTAAGTTTGTGGTATCAACTATATGCCAAGGTGCCTTGCAAAAGAGCTAGCTTAAGATTTCCCCAGGGACAGGCTGCATCCCCATCTGTAGCTGGGCCATGCCTGGCTGGACTTTCAGCCTTCTTACAATACTTCTCTCCCTTCTTCTACTCTAGATGAAGCAAATTCCTTTTTATCTTGTTATTGTTATAGTTTTGGTTTTTGTTGTTTTTTAAATGACTATTATCTTTGCATGAGCATATTTTAATTTAGCCATTTTTAAATGAATATTTCGATTGCCTCTGGTGTTCCACTGTTACAAATAAGTAAACATTCTTGAAGGTAAATCCTTGTGGGAAATTTATGAAAAATCCTCAGAAATTAAAGCGTGAAGTTGAATGATCTGTTTTTAAAGTTACCAGTTGGTAAATCCTGTTTCAGAAAATCATCAGTGTCTATTTCAGAACTTGGTCCCCTTGGGTTTCTCACAGGAAAATGCATGCTCATAGGACCCAGTGACAACAGACACTCTAACCGCAGTCCCAAACATTTTAGATTTATCCATATCGCTGCATGGAGACTTTGGCTTACCATGTCTGAGAATCGCCTGCTATCTTTCAATTATCAGGATTATACATTTTAACACATTCTTCCTATTCTTACAAATATCAAATCCTGAGTATTACTTACATGCTGTGTCTAGTTGATACTTAATCAATTTCATAGGTGTTTATTACACAGAAAAAAAAATTAGGGAACCCTGAGCTGGTATATTGCCATAGTCTGTATTACTATAGCAAAACAACTGATAAATAAAAATATCATTTAAGAGGTATTTATTTAGCTTATAGTTCTGGAGGTTCAAGAACATGGTGCCAGCATCTGCTCTTCTCTGATGAAGGTATTCAGGCAAGTGACATCACCATAGTCGAAGCTCCTGTTACATATAGAAGAAGGATTCAGGAAAGGTGCCAGGCTTATTTACAGCAATCATTATGATGGAAACTAATCTCATCTCATAAGACATGCAATAATCCCTTTAGTGGGCAGTGCCCCGTGTCCTAATTACCTCCCAGGAGAATCATTTCTTAAAGGTCCTACTGCCTCAACACTGCCACCCTGAGTGCCAAGCCTCCAGAACATAAACTCATAGCACACATCCAAATGAGAAACTAAAGATTCTGTTGGCTTCTTAGTTTTAGCATTATCTGGAATTTAACAGCATGAGGATGATTATTAGATAAGGAACCAAGAAAGTTTATTGTTCATACAAGAGCAGTACAGTAAACATAAATCATTTGCCTCATAATGATCACACAGAGATTTATTGGCAGAGGGTGATCTAGACAAAGGACCCAAAGATGCCCAATCTTCTGGTAGCAGACAAAAGGAACCAATAAGAAGCTGCCTTGGCCTATTCTCTGATAGGTAGGGTCATATCTCAGGACTCACATGTACAGTTTGGACCTTGGAAGGGACCCAAGGTCATCCTCTTGGTCACCTAGTGATGCCAAACTTGTGATCTCTGAATCTTGAAATAAACATAAGGAGGACATAGAACAGCAATTCAGAGCGCATCTGTAAGATACTTTCCTTAGAACTGAGCCACCGTGGGTCTGGGGACAGAAACTAAGACAGCACAACAGCTCAGGGCAAATGCCAAGCTTGAGTGTATGGGTGGATCTCAGGTCAGGAGACCTCGACTATAAAGAAGACAGAGCAAGGTTTGGTGTGGAGCACCAGTGGATTCCCCCTCCAGGAAGAATGTGATGAAGTTCCAGGCCAGGGGAGGTGTTGGTGGAATCTGAGCCTTCTCACCAGGGAAGTGGAAACAGCGAGACAGACAGCAGGGACCGGAGCTGGGAAACTTAGAAACCGGTAAAACAGTAGTCGCAGAGACCCTGTTGAGTGCACCCAACCAAGACTTAAAGACTGTCATCTAAGAGGAAGCATAATGGTCCATTGCATCAGTCCAGCACTGCAGAAGCCATTAATCCACAGCCACCAGTCACATGCTGGGCTCTGATAGCCTCACACCTCCTCTCATTCCATCTCAACTGCCAAAGGGCACACCCTGCCATTTGCCTTTCATTTTTTTGCTTGTTTGCTTATTTGTTGAGGCAGAGTTTCTTTGTGTAGCCCTAGCTCATTTCTATAGACCAGGCTGACCTCAGACTCAGAGATCTACCTGTCTTACACAGGTTTGTACCTGTAGAGCACCCGAGTTGAGTCCCAGTACCCACATCAGGTAGCTTACAACTGTAAGTTCAGCTTCAAGAGATCCAACATGCTTCTGAGCATGCGTACATCATACACACATACATACATATGTATGATAATAATAAATCTTCTTTAAAAAGGTTTTCAAAATGAAAAAGAAGCAGGGGACATTTCCTGTTTGGGGAAGCTACTCTCTTGTTTACATGGCTGGTGTCTTACTTGTAGTTGGCTAGGCCGGTATTCTGGCAACTGTGGCCTCACCCTCTGCTCCTGGACAGCCCAGTTCAATGGGATCAGCTCAGATAGTCCTGCTCTCAGTGTGAACATGCCCTCTTCCCCCTCCCTGAGGCTGTCACTTCAAAGCTAAGACCCCAAGATCTAAGAAATGGCCGCACAGTGAAAATCAGGACAATCTTTCTTCTCACTCTGCACCATAATTTCATTTCCAGGATGTGCTTCGTCTGCTCTGCACTTCACACACATTATTTTCTTTACCTCCATCAAGCGGGCCCCTCCCTAATGGAGGGAGATTAACCCTTCTTCGCCCCTTTCAATCTCGTTTAGCTGAGGGCTTGTTTTTCATTGCGCTGCTTGCCGGGCATGAACACGGCTGAATGCTCCAGAATGAGATGGCTGCCTCCCCTTTGAAGCATAGGCACTGCTATTGAACATCTTTTTGCCTGACGTGGCCCTGAAAAGATGGTTTTGAAATTGAACTTGTGAGCTGCCTGGGTCCGCAATATGGAATTGCGTAAGAACATGGGCATTTGGGTCAAGGGACAGTCTGAGCTTGCTACCTCAGAACCCGTCGTCATGGAATCTGTTTATTTATTCCCTGGCCCTGCAGAGGGTCTCTGGCATCACTTGAGATTCAGGCTAAAGTGTACGTGACACTCTGCGCGGAAGTGATGAAACTTCCGCATACGAGCCATTGCCGCCCCCCATTACTAGCCTCAGCTCCTAGTTTCCTGCCATGTCTTATTTATGTGTGTGTGATTCATTTCAAGACGATGAGAGAGGCAGGGCGTGAGTTTTCCAGGTCCGGTGATGAGTGAGACAGGGAAGGAGACAGTTTAAATGGCTGACTTTCCGTAGCACTGGACGAATCTCCTAGATTTGTTCTGCTATGTTGCGAAGCCATGCGAACAACAGAAAACGAAACTGGCAGCTTATTTTTAGCTGTCCATGCTAACTCATGAGATGTTTCTTTGCAAACCAAATAGAAGAAAGGTGACTTCAACCTTCTAAATTTAGAATGATTGACTTAGAGCGATTAAGCCCGGGTCTCTAATACTACCCAAGTATCAAAGACACTTCAGCCTAGGGAATTTTCAGCCTATACTTATATAATTTGCTTAAGCTTATTTTTAGTTGGGCCTTTTAAAGATGTGAATGTATTTGCTTTGAGAGGAATTGAGAAACACATTATAAACCTCCTTCTGGCACGGATTGTTTCCATGTAATCTACGGAAGCTTAATAAGTAGGTGAGTGGCTGGTATTTCTTCTAAAAGGAACCAGCCTATGAAATCACAAAGAGCAGATTCTTGGAAGTAAGAACTACTGTGGGGATATTTTCAGGTCTCTGAGATAGTTATAGTTTTCTAGTGACAGTTTTAGAATGGAAACTTTGACATTAAAATGTATAAGTTTAAGAGACATCAAAATAATACTTTTTAGTAATACAAGTTAGAAAGAAAGTGAATTAGGGATAATCCTTTGGACTCATCAAAATAGGATAATTAATGAAATATTTTCTTTGAATTGTCAATTGTTAATGGACTGGACATTACTCATTTATTGTTTGTATATATTGTATGTAATTATTGTACTTATGTATATGGTTTTTCTTATGTTAGCTATAACCTTCTTTTAAAAAATTTGACACAAAAGGGGATATGTGGGGATATTTTCAAATATAATAAAAACAGTCGGAGATATCAGAGGACAGATCAACCTCCTCCAGTCTTTTTTTTTTTTTCCAGACATAATTTTCTGTGTAACAGTCCTGGCTGTCCTGGAATTTGCTTTGAAGACCAGGCTGGCTTTGAACTCACAGAGATTCTCTTGCCTCTGCTTCCCAAGTGTTGGGACTAGCAGTATGAACCATGGCTTCTTCTGCCTGCTCTGTCTTTCTATAACTGCCTTAAATACTTTCTTTGCTCAGTTAAGGCATGGCACCACCACTGCCTGCCTGGGAGCCTGGAACTCCTTCTGTAAACTAAGATGACCTCAAACTCAGATTGGATTAAGGGCGTAGGTCACCACTCCTGGAATATTCCCTGTGCTGGGATTAAAGGTGTGAGTTACCACTGTGTGATCCTCCTAGACTGACTGTGGGTAGATCCCTCTGACATCTCCGGTTGCTTTTATTATATTTGAAAATGTCTCCACAAACTACTCTTTCTATATTGTTGTGAGGTCTGACCGTACTATTTGAACTTGAGAGTGTGTAGATGATATTTTCCAAACCATCTTCCCTGTCCTATAATTCTATGAAACATACCCAGGCACCAGGAGGAAATGGGAGGTGCCCTGTGGAGGTGGAGGTGGCCTTGTTAGGCCACCCCCATTTCCATTTCCCCTTTCCCTGACCCACAAAGGGCAGGTGTCACAGCTTCCTAGTCAACTTGGGGGTTTTTTTAGGAGCGAGTGATGAACTCTTTCACAGATCTCCATGGAAATCTCTATTCCTTCTCTCCTGGGCCAATGTTCTCCATTTTAGGAAGTGTCTTGCCAGTCCCCAACTGAAGCTCCCCTGCTAGTGAGGGAACTAGCAACAGAATCTCATGACTTAAGTTAGGGGTCAACAGCATTCTCTAATGAGTCATTTCACTGCATCAAGCCAAACTCCAGCTGCCCAGGGAGTCCCAAAGATTCCACAGGAGGCAAGCCCAGAGCCCCAGGTAATGATGATGGCATCTACTAGCAAATGCTTACTGTGTTTTTTCTTCAATCCAAGGAAAATAAGTCACTGGGGTGTTGGTTGACCTACCTGGGCTGAGGTGAGGGTCTGACTCAGTTGAGACTGAACTGCAGGCTCATTTATCTCATGAAAGAAAAGGCCACTGTACTCTGAGGCTCCGTCTTGGAATATTTGTTGTCAAAGGGAGGAACATATGGGAAGGATGATTCTTTCACAAGGTAGATGCTATAATCCATAGGAAATCTTGTTTATAGTCATACCTCTCTTTTTCTAGCTGATTACCATTCTCTCTAGAAAAAAAGACACAGCCTCCCTGCCTGTTCAGTATTTTTCTAGCTCCAAGTCTAGACTAGCCTATCGTTTTGTCTGTTGGGTCAGTGACAGATGGTCATGGCAGAAATGGGCCTGGTGTGGCAATGCCACTGACCTGAGTGGACTCAAGGTCAGCTAAATGCTGTTCTTCAAATAGCACTAAGAAATGAAAGCAGAGACCATGCCATTGCTGAAGCTTATGTAGCGATGCCCATCGAAAAGGTTGCACCTGTTGAGGGTGTTCCAACAGACGGCGCCAGTCAGACTAGCTGCGCTGCGCAGCCTCCCTTTCATTTACCAATTTAAACTTTTCTTTGTTAAAAACTCCTGTTTCAGTTTCCTCTTCTCCTTCTAGCTCTTTCGCAGAGTATCTGCCTCTTTGAGGTCCCCAAGGCTTGGGAGTATCTGCCTCTGTGTGGTCCCGAAGGCTTCTCTGTCTGACCTTGCCACCAGATCTTTCCCAGATGCTGGTAGGAGGAAAGTAGATCGTTGATTCTAAGAACTGAAGACTTCTTAGTGTTCCAGCTGCCCAGGTCTGCCACTCGCTCACCCCCTTGGTAGACAGAGTGAGATAATCCTTTCCCATTCCCAGGCAGGGTGGAGCAGGTTGATAAGAAAGTCCCTTTGAGGGCTGTCTCACTGGCTTACCAAATTGCTGACAAGTAACTGAAATAAATGATCTGCCACAAGATACAAGGAGGCAAGAGGCTTGGAATCCAGCTCCTGGTCTACTCAACCCAGAAAGCAAGCTGGGGTGAATTCTCTTAGAATCACATGTGAATAGAACACATATATGTACAAATGACCAGTTGAATCCCAGCACTCAGGAGGCAGAGGCAAGCAGATCTCTGAGTTTGGATAGCAATCTCTGGTCTAAATACCAGTCTCTAGGATAGCTCGTGCTATCTAGAAAACCCTATTTCAAAAAAGGAAGGGAGGGAGGGAAGAAGGGAGGGAGAAAGGAAGAAAGTAGCTGGTAAACATTCATCTATCAAAATCATGCACTTAAACACTTAGCTTAGTTAAGGAAAATGCCTTACTGTCTTACTCAAAAAATTAGGCTCTAAAGACACTCATACGTCATGAAAGAGAATATTACCTAAATGCTTCTGTGTTTATCTATTTTCGATTCTGCCATGGCTTGTTTGTGTTCTCTCTCTCTCTCTCTCTCTCTCTCTCTCTCTCTCTCTCTCTCTCTCTCTCTCTCTCTCCCTCTCTCTCCCTCTCTTTCCTTTTTTTTAATTTTTCCTTTCTCCTTTCCCTTCTTCCTTCTTTCCTTCCGTCCTTTCTTTCTTTCTTGGTGGAAAAGTGCCTTAAAATATAATTGAGTGTGAAAGTGTAAAATCCTAAGCAAAACATTGTGGCTTCAGAATGGCCATTCTAACTGTATAGAAGTTCGTTGAGTGGTATAGAGTTTGGGGCTAGGGAAATGTGTGAGTGGCGCCCTTAATCTAGCTGTGTGATGTTTTTATTTGTGAGTTCCTTACAATAAAGTAAATTTTATTTTATGTTTTAAGTCCACTAAAATTATGTAGGAGTCGAGAAGAACTGGGGAGATAGCCCCAGGTCTCGGTGGGAGACAAAATAAAAATGCAACAAAGAGAGGGGGGACATTCATGCTGAGGAGCAGCTACCACCCAAGACTGAACTCTGGCTTCCACTTGCATTCGTAAACATGTGCATGTAAACTCCCTCAACCACATATACCCACGCATACACACAATAAAAATAAAGGAAACATACATGTTGGGGAAAGGGCACTTGATTTTCTGTTTAAGATGAGAACACTGTTTGCTACTTGAAACCAGGTTCACCTCGATGATTGCACTCAATGACCTTTTCTTTCTTTGCTAATTTAGATTAAAAGCCAGATAATCTATAATAAATTTGCTCGTAAATGCTAAACATAGTAGGTATAGGCCAGCTGTGAGTGGGTGACTAGATTAAGGGTGTAACTTGGGGCAAACCTGTATGTATGTGGTTCTGGGAATCAAACTCAAAGCCTTATGTACACTGAGCTATACCCCAAACCTAAGGTGTAATATGGAAAACATCAGTGAGATGTTAGCATGTGCAGAAATGGAAGCTTCTCCCACCTGCACCATAAAACATTCCCTCCAAAATTGCTGCTCTGCTCTCTCCTCCTAACTTCCCAACATGGTCTACTTGATTTTCTTTTTAATTTTTTCAAATGGTTGGGCCAGGCTGTCTCTGGTTGGTGACAGCTTAGATAACCACAATTCCTTTGGCCTGGTTCATATAAACAGGAGTAGACACAGCCACAGGGGACCAGGGTGCTCTATGAGAAGCCTTCCCCCAGGATGTCATCCCAGTGGGAAGATTTCTGGAGTTAGATGGAGGTGAGATGCAGGAGGTAGCTTCATCCCTTAGGGTTGTGGGCAGGTCCAGCCTTTCAATCAGCTAGTCTCAGATTTCAATCCTAGTCTCTATTGTGACAGTTATCTTTTAAACTGATGGTGGTTAATACTCTAGGATATAGTACTATTAGATTATGATGTATTAAGATAACATAGTTAAAATATTAAATATGATTTTCAGCTTTGGTCAGCACACAAAAGTTCTTTTCCAGATCTCTTGACAAGATGTAGCCATTGGAAGTCTAATGGATTTTCTGTCTCAAAGAACAAAGACATTAATAATAATTAATTAAAGAAGGGAAAAAACCTACCAAATTATTTCCAAGTCTGAATATAATCAGTCTCAATTTTTTTCTGCCTTTTATATTTACATAAGAATTTAAACAAAAATGTTATACACTGTAAACACTTATTTTTAAAATTTCAGTTGACTAGCTAACCAGATCAAGAGTTCACCCACTGCTATGTAGATTAGGTATAAAATGAAACCATCTGTAATTTTTAAAGCCATGAATGGCACCAAGAAACATGCAAACCCATCCAAATGTATATAAACCAAGGATTCCTCTGGGACTCAGTGCCCTGTCTTGATGGTTTTTTTAAATGAGAAGAGCCAAGCTTTGTTCATACTTGAATTATGTACTTTGCATAAGTCATGCAATTTAACTTTAACCCACAGGCCTGGAAATAAAATTAGCTCCGCCTGCAGAACAGGGAAGCCAGGACAAGCAAGAACGTACGTCAGTCAGAGAATCATACTGCATAGCTCTGTCCTCCAGCTTGCTCTTGCCGCATTATTTTTGGAAAACTTGTATTTAACCTGTCAAAGCCTACAATTTTCATGTGGAAAAGGGATTTTCATTTAACTTAATGTCTGTGCATATGCCCTGGAGATGAAGGCCATGCAGTTGTTTTTTTTTTTTTAATTTTTATTTTTTAAATCCTAAGCAAATGCATATCCTCACCACTTGTAATTGCAGCAAAGCTTAAATAATTCAGACATGAGCATGCCTCCCCCCACCCGGTACAAAACAAGATTTATTAGTTGGCAACATCTGCCCAAACAGACTCATTCCTCAGAATATTTACAGCTAGAATTCATGTTTGTTTAACCCAAGTAGGTTTGGTAAATATATCATGTTTGCTCGCTGTTTAGGGGCATCCCAAATAACATTCTTCTTCTTTTTTTTTTTCCCTTCATCTTGACACAAAGAGTGAACAAGGGCACCCCACAGAGAGGTGTGGAAACTCTTTGCCCTGGTATCTGGTTATAAGAAGTACCAGTATACGACCTAACCACAGCCACCACACTGCCCTATAAAGCAGCGGTTCTCAACCTGTGGGTCTTGACCCTTTTGGGGATTGAACAACCCTTTCACAGGGGACACACATCAGATATCACACATCAGATATCCTGCATGTCAGATATTTACATCATAATTTATAGCAATAGCCAAATTCCAGTTGTGGAGTAGCAATGAAAATAATGTTATGGTTGGGGTCATCACAGCATGAGGACCTGTATCAAAGGGTCACAGCGTCAGGAAGGTTGGGAACTGCTGCTGTAAAGGGATGCAATACTAGTCACTCATCTCCAGGAGGCTTGAGATGGATGGCTGTTATTGTCACTGTCATACATTATCCCAGAGAGAGGAGGCAATGACTTGGCTCAATATGGTCACCACTGACACTTTGTGCATGTGTAACATGAGCGTCTGGCCTTGCGATGTCCTTCACTGGGACTATCTTAACAGACATTGAAGGTCATTTGCCTACGTTTTTCCTTTACCCTTCTTCAGCTCTTCTTGAAGGGCCCCATTTTATAGATGACCATACAGTAGCTAACTCTGTGCTTGTAACTCCACATACCAGTCTAATTCTAGACCCTTTGGTAAAGAAGGAAATATCACAAGGACACTCCATTCTAATTTTCTGTCAATGTTAGCCAGAGCTAAGAGAGCCATGATGTGGGGGTGGGGAAGAGGACTCCACCACTGGTGTTAGCAACACCAGACCTACTGTTTTCATTAAAGCCACATTCATTTCTGGAGCGCCTGTGAGAGGGAAGGGTGTTTCAGCAAGAGAACGACTTGCTGTGGATGAGGTAGGACCCACCGTCCCAACAGCCTACCCCACTGACAGAATAAGACCTATGGGCTAGAGATAGACAGGGATGCTTTCCCACAGTCAGCCGCAAATCACCTCCGTTCTGAGGAAGAATATAGAATTCAAACTAGAAATGGTCCAGTTGTGAAGCCTACTACCTAAGCTGATATTTTCAAATGGATTTTCTCCTTTAAGAGGCTTCTAGGGCGCGAGAATGCTTTGCTAACATCATTATTGTCAGGTGATTCTTACAGAAGATAGTCACTAGGAAAGTGGCAAGCCAAGAAGGCATTAATTCATTGTTGCATTGTTAAAATTAATTAACATTAGCATATTGGTGACGCAATTAAAGACTGTGTGAGAGATGAAAAGAAACATATAAAGATTACATATTTAAAAATAACCCCAGAGCATTTCATAAAAAGACTAGCTTATGTCTGGGCTCTAAGGGTGGTGGGTGGGTGTGGTTTCTAATCTGTTTTGTTTTCTTAAAATAAAAGATTTCTTGTTATCCAGCATGTTAAATACTTCTTTTCTGTTTTTAATCTGCTGGTAGGATCTTTTAAAAAAAATAATAATAATCTACCAAGCTACCCTGCTTTCCTCTTTGGAGACAAAGTTATGCTGGTTTTGTAGAAAAATGGTTTTTACTTATGAAGGATTTCTTCAAAATCCTGGATAAGCAGCCATTTAACAATTTTGGTTGTTCCACATGTTAAACGTTTTGTTGCAGTTTGAGCTCCAGGTGTGTGTATGTGTGCATGAGTGTGTGTGCACGTGTGTGCATGCATGTGTACGAGAAGAAGGAGTGCCTAAGAATTCTTGAAGTCTTTTTTTTTAAATTAAAAAATGATTCCTCATAATTATGAATTGGAGTCTATAGAAGGCAACCCCCGTTTATTACATACAAACTAGGTCCCATCAATCCTGAGCAGTGGGGGAGGTGGCACTGGAGAAGATGTGAAATTTGGTGTCCTGGTAGATGAGATTTAATTTTTGGGAAACATTTTATTCATAAAATGGATAGCAAACCTGAGTCATCCCTGGTCTCCTAATGTCAAAGCCACGGTGCTAGTGTAGCTTAAATAAACCTTAAAATAAAACAAAGGGACATCGCCTCGCACACACAATGTCTCTCCCTCCAGTGTGTACTGCCCATTGCCTTTTGGTATTCCTATAACTGGCTTGTTCGCTTTGGAGGGGGAGGGGTAAGACAAATCACTGCATTTTCTATGTTTGGAACACATACAGTGTACAGTGTGCCGCTGAAAATCTTACTATTATTTAGGTCAGTATCCTAAAGATAGCTTTAATTGTTTATGGAGGCCAGCTCTACATCCTAAGGAGCCTGACGTCAATTTCTTTTTCTGTGCTGATTTTATTTGGCTTCTAACTGTAAGAAAATTCCCTTCCATCTTCACACAGTTCTGTCTGCAGCGGCATCTGCCATTCTGTATTGCAGATACATTTAGGCGGATACATTATACTGCCTGTGGTTAAAGGTTATAGCAGAGGGATACAGACAACTGATCATGCATTCTTCCGCAAGCCTGCCGGCACCTTAGGGTTTTGAAAAAACAGTCTACAAATGCTATTCCATTTTTTTTTTTTTTTTTTTTTTTTTTTTTTTAGAATTCATCTTCACTTGGCAGTAGCTTAGCAGGTTTGGTTTTTTAAATTTTTTTTTTCTGCTGCTGCTAGCAATTCTATGAAATGAACAGTCTATAAAATGCATCCCCAAGCATTTACATACTGTATTGCAAGCTTTCTCCAAGAAGAGGATATGACAGTGTTCATTCCAGCTGCTTTTCTTCCTTAGCAAAAGGACTGTTGGATTTTCAGAAGCAGAAGGACTCATTCATTGTGCAGCCGCTCTGCTTAAGTGCATGAAATGCCTTCTACTGCCTGGTTGCAGAATTTGGAGTTTGCTAAGCAGTGGTTAGTGATTGGGCTCATCTTGCATCACCAGTTGATGACATTTCTCTTTGTTCCCTCCTACCCAGTTGAGCCAAGACTCTGAGGCTGACATGCAATGTCACTTACAACATTAATCAGATACTGCATTTAAGGTGAGCTGTCTGTCCCTTGCCTCCTCCTCCTTCCCTCACGCTCGCTCGCTCGTGTGCTGCATGCAGCGTATCTTGCTTGTGTGAGCCTAAGATGGCAGGCAGGATTAGCCGAGCTGTGCTGTGTGTGCGTGCTGTGTAGAATTCATTACATGTTGCCTAGTATTTCGGATGTGAGTATGTAAATGCTCTCTATGCCATATCATCTGGTCGTGAAGACTTGCTTTGCCTCATTCGTTTTTTTCCACATCACCTTCCTTTTCTGATTCATTTGCTTCTGGAGGTTCGCTTTTCATCACATTCGAAATAAGAATCTGTCTTTTTTTTTTTTTTTTTAAAGAAGCCAAATAAATCCCACAAAACCCTAAAACCCAAACAAGAACAACAAAACTCTGCTACCAGATGGTGTCTGTCTCCCCTTTCTTTTTGCATTTGCTGTCTTTTAAATAATGTATGTTGTATTGTTAATTAATGTGAATATCAAATTAAACACTTGAAACTTACATGTTTATTATGCAGGTAGGAGACCAGGTGGACTCTATTTTTAACTCATAGGCTGCATCATGTGCAAGCAACACGGGTTTTAATATTTGTATTTTCAGTGCTGGGATCAGTGGTTTGATTTTCAGCAAATGTGACAGTGGCCTTTGCAGTGGTCAGCACTGAGCTTTGAACTCTCAGAGGAGCAAAGGAGGAAAAAAAAAAAATTGAACACACCACCTCCTTGGTTGCAGCCTTGGAGAATCCTTGGATAAGAAACTTCTTTTTTTCCATCCTGTTTTGCTGTTGATAAATTCAGCCCTCGTGATCACAGTGCATTCAAGCTGTTCTGCGTATGATTTTTGGTGTGTGTGACAATCGCATCTAAAACTTGGGAGCAAGAAGCCAAAGAAATCAGTTGGTCTCCATCGCCTTACATAAAAATGGCCGAGTGTCTTCTTATGCTAACACTGCCCTGAGTGATTCGCACAGGTAGGTTGGAATTTGCATGTTTTACAGATTTTTTTTTTTTCTGAGCCATGCAGGAAAAACATTAGATGCATAAAAATATGACTTTTAAGATTTAAAACTAAGATGCTTGTAGTATGTTGAGGATGGCAATAAACCGGATAACCAGCCTCCAAATACAACATAAACATAAGCATAAACTTATAAAATGATTCTGCTGTGAAAGTGAGATGATTTTTTTTTCCTCAAAGAAATTCAGTTGTATGATAGGTGTGGCGCCACTAGACAAAAGAATTTTTTGAAAAGTCTGGTGATTTGGCTCAATTTTAGCTTGAAACTAAACACAAATGAGTTTCTGAGATAATTTCAAAGAGCGTAAATAAGCTCAATAGGAACTATCAAAAATGTTTAAGCTTTAAGAAGCGGACTTTAACTGCATAGTATGAAATATGAAAATTAAAGGTTAAATTCTTTCAAAATCACATTTTTGACATATATAATGATAAATCCACTATTTGTATGTGCCTGTAGCTGGAGGGTGGGGAGTTATGTTTTTTAAAGAGAGAAATGCTCAGTTTCCACGGCCTCTTAGCAGAAATTGAGTTCCATTAAACGAAGCTGAGCCCCTAGAAAGGCTAGTTGCAGAAAATACAGTTGTGACTCTCTTTGTACAAAACCCTGGCATTTTTCAAAATTATTTCACGAGCTCTTTCCTTTGAGCCTAACCCTTCAAAAATATTTTAGTTTCAAATTAACACTGGGCCAGAACCTGTTTCCTTGGCAACCAACTCGTATTTAAAAATGCAGTAATAGATGTGCACAGAAATGTGTAGGAAAGGAGACACTTGCCAAGTGAGGGTCTTGCAGTTTTGTGTCCCCTCACACAGAATTTGAACTGGCTTTATATAATTTTTAAAATGCAGTCTTGAAGCCTTAATACCTCAACTGCATTTCTAAATCTACAGAGGCTTACTCAGTGACAGCCTTTACCGTCTAAATTACGCTTTCTCCATATGTTCTAGAATGCAGGTCAAGCAAGGTTTGTGCCGAGAGGTGTACTTTCCACCAGCACCTCTGAAACAAAAGCTATTGCAGAAATTCTAAGAATCAGCCAATGACCCTGCTTCTCTACCTTCCTCAGCCCCAGCCCTCCCCGGTAACCTCCCAGCTCAGAGTAGAGCTGGACCCAAACCCAAGCCTTCTTTCCCCATAACAATGTACGGTGAGCCCTCATGGGAGTGTCTTTGTGGCTGCTGTCAGGCCTGAAACCTCCGGGAGGTACTCCCAGGTGAAGAAGTTTGAGATTCAGAACTACATATGCAAATAGTTGCCTATTTCTAGCAATCTGTTTCATTTTCTACAGCTTGATCTGCAGACAAATTTCCTATGGTTGTTGTTTATTGTTATTGTGTTGTTTTGAGGCCAACTAAATTATTGTGCTTGGAATCATCCTGTGGCTCAGTTAAATTAGAACATGTGGTGGTTCATTTTCTGGGCTTGCCACAAAATAGCGTTCTTTCTGCAACACCATTTTTTTTTTTTTTTTTAATCTGCACGGGAGCCATTTTGCTTCTTGCCTGTGACTTAAAATGACTAAGTACATTTTGAATATAGTATCCATCAGATTGCAGACCGTAAGGAAATATCAGAAACCCGATTCAGGATGGACATTTATTTTAGGGCCAGTGCTATTAACACTTTCAGAAGGATCCGGCTAATTGTTGTTACTCACTCTTGAACAAACACAGTGAGCTCAGCATTTGTAGTTAAAACTCTTGCTGTCGAGAAAGATTCTAATGGACTGTCTTCCATCTCATAGACAAGTACAAATTAATCATTTTAAATGAATTTGAATCTTAATTACAAGATTAGGTGGATGCAATGCAGTTGCTTTAGCATGAATGAATGGCTGATAGATCTCATATTCATAGACCGTTTATCCTTTTGTTTTCTACTTAAGCGTGGTTGCGTCATCTTATAGATGTTCATATCTAATAATTTTTTAATGGCATTATTCATTTTGTGTTGCTCTTGTTCATGCCTAAAAGAATTTCAAATATAATTCACAGAACCAGAAAACCAAACAAGACTGTTGGGAAATACACTGCACCATTATCACTCTAAGAAATAGACCAATGGATGGAAGAATAATTATTATTTATTACTTTGTTGTGTGTCGTTTAGAGCGACACTTGCAAGACATAAAGCTTTTCTAAACTTACCCGTTTACAATTAGTATTGGGTTTCCTAGACTAGCTGCAGTGACACAAAGTACCACTTACTCCATCTCGCTGCCTAGCAGACTAGGTAGGCTTAACCCATCTACACATTTTGGCCGAGGTGTTTGCGCTGGGCAGGCCAGAGCAGGTGCGACAGAAGAACATGCAAACTGTCTGCTCTTACCAAAATGAGATGAGCAAATGTGTGGTTTTATACCTGAATGATTTATGGTATAAAATGTTAAACTCTTGTTTTTCTTTGGGGAACAGAGAAATGTTTTTCCAAGCTGTAACTCAGTGGGAACTTAAGGCTTCATCTCTTGCTTCTGCTTCTACACCGCTGTGGATCTAACTTGGTCTTTTCTGAGGACCCCCTGTAGCTAGACTGGCAGCCAGGCCATGGAATAGACTTGGAGCCTCTTTATTGCTTTATATGTGTGTGGTGGTGGAGGAGGAAAATCTAGAAAACACCTAGCATCTTTCTCCTTATTACTAAATCCTGCTAAGTAAACCACTGAGTTTCTAGTCCCATTTGGCTTGTTCTAACAGCTACCTTCCAAGGCTAAAGATCCAGCACATTCACTGAGCGCCTACTGTATACCAGGCATATTCCAGAAACTAGAAATAGCGGAATCAGCAAGACAGATCGAAGCTTGCTTCTCTGTCCCTGCCTCCAAAATGGCAGGGTGGTAGAGAAGTGGCAGAACCAGACACGGGAGCAAATAACCAACAAGCAAGGACAAGAAGAGAAAGTAGCTGGGTGAATAGCACAGGCAAGTAGTTCCAGCACTGGGCTAGCCTGGGCAAGGGACCCTGTCTCAAAAACAAATAAATAAGAACTAAAAGTTTAAAAAAAAAAAAAAGACAAGAGTGATGTGCTATAAGGAGAAAAAATTGAATGGCTGGTTTGGGAAAGCCTTCCTGGGGCTGTGGCACTGGAGCAGAGACCTGCAAGGTAAGGAGCGGGTGGAGCTGCAGTATGCAGCGGATCGTGCAAATGTAAACTGTAAGTGTATCTCTGTGGACCCCTCGGCCTCTTCAAGCCAGGCTTCACAGCTTCATGGTTGCTCCTGCCTTAGGGAGCTCCTGATGTGAAGGCAGCCCAGGCCCCTGTGGTCCGTCACACCCCAGCAGCACCCTGGCTCTACCTGGGAAGGCAGAGTAAAACTCTTGGCACCGCTTCCCAAGTAGAGATGCAATGCTGGTACAGACCTAGTATCAACTCAGAAATGGCCTCTTGGAGCAAGGAATGTTCTGGAACGTAGCTTGTTTTGCTTTTCATAAGGACGCCAAGATTTAAGCTCATGGCAAAGCACTGAGACTTCTGTCTCTTCCCCTCTCTCTTCTTTTAAAGGTGAAGTGCTCGAAGGGTCTACATTTCAACTGGCCAGTAAACAGCCTTTGTCTTGAAAAGTCTATTGGCTTGGAAAGACCTTAACCGACTTTTTCATTTTTCTCCGTAAGAGCAATGGGACTAAGAAAGGTCTTAAGGGCCAGTGCTCTTCCATGTTGTCAGGTTAGTCTGCTTATGTGGATCGGAGAACCAGGATGAGCTGTCATACAGGTTAAATACTATACGGTTCCTTAAAGCCGTCTGAACATTCTAGAAACACTTTCTAAAACCGATCCATAACTTAGCAGATTACACAGTACCACAGTATGAAGCCTGGCTATTTCCTCACTTCACTGGTTTTGCGAAACACCCTCCTGCAGGACAAGCTTGTTCTAGTCCTTGGCTGTAGAGAATTGTCTGCCATGGGGCGCAGGAAGAGATGCTTCAGCAATCTGGTTCACATATTGGTGTATTTGTTGAGCATTTACTAGGTAATAGACACTGTTGTCAGTCAGGCAAAATGGAACATGACAGGGCCCCCATGGGACTCTGTTCAGTTTCTCACACAAGGTTAGATAATGATATGGACAGGCACAATTATGTATCATTCCTGTCGCAGAAAGAAGTCTTTGTTACTATTCCCTGAAATCCATTCTGCAGTTTACAGGCAGCTCAGCCAATGTCAAGGACAGGTCTCTGCTTGGACTGTGCCTTTCTCTTACCACCTTGCTAAGACGTGTTGGCTCCTAATAAGCCACCGTATGCCTGGCTATCCTTCTCCAAGCTGCTCTGCCTACACTGCCAGGTGACCTCAGCAACGGCTGCCACTTTCGGATTCATGAGCAGATGTTAGGTTGAGAAACCCTTGAATGCAAAACTTTGAATTTATGGTGCAGGCAAAACACTTTCCACTTGCTGACAGCAAGGTGGCAGGGAGGCCTGGCTCCTGACCCAGCTGCGCAAAGCTTTCTGGTCAGCAGGTAAATTGAACCCAGTTGCTAAATCACTCATCTCTGTTAGGTGATCCCAGCACGTCCTGTCCATCTGTCACCGCTGTGGCCTAAACATCTCAGTGACCAGAAAACTGCTCTTTGGTCTCACAGCTGATTCTGCATCTTTTCCTTTAATGGCATCTTTGCGTCCAAGGCTCTTTTCCGCTAAGGGATGGAGACCAATATTTGTGTCCACTCTCACTGTGTTAGGCCTGCAAAACGAGTTTGCTTTCTAGTACTACTTTGCTTTTAAAAAACGCCAGGATAAGTAGTCTGTGCTCATGAATGCATGGAGGCTTCCATTGTTTGCTTACAAAATAAAACAGCCATCCTCTTTACCCTAGCTTGTTGCTACCTTGAGACGTCTTTTCCTTCTGCATACTAAAACCCCTTACCAGGTCTGAGGCCTTGCTCTAATTAAGGCCTCAGTATGCTGCCCTTCTCCCCAACACTGAGCTTGCTGCAGAGTGCCTGCCTGAGGGCCTTACAAGCCAGTGAGATGAGAAAACAAAAGCCCCCAGCTGAGAATGTGGTTAAATCCCAGAAGGGCAGTGCCCTTGTAATCCCCACCCCACCCCCTTTTTCTTTATTTCTAGAGCTGAGAAGGGAAAAAAAGAGGATTTTTAGCACCGACAGGGAAGACCTACGCCATGGATTCTTCGACGTATGCAGGGTACTGGGAAGTCGTGTGGAAAGAACAGGGCATCATCTGGAAAACAAAATGTGGTGGCTGCAACTGAGAGGGTAGCGCCAGGCAGGTGGGACCGTCAGAAGGTGGGAACAAAGGGAGGAAGCCAGCAGGCACTGGTGGCAAACAGGGGAGATTGCTTTGCCCTATTCTGAAGTCAGGGATACAAGGTACAAAGGTTTGCTGTAGAGAAAGAAGTCTTGGGTGCAGGGTGCAGGCCAGCTGTACAGAAACTAAGCTCTATGCCATTCTCTTGGTCTTTGGACATCTCATTGACTTTGTTATTTAATTGAGCGGCATAGCCTATTGGGCAGCACCCACTGATGGATCATGCGGTGGGATTTAGGTGTCAGTTGCTTATCTAGGGTCTTGGGCTCTTGAAGGGGGTGTGGCCAGCCCTGTTCAAGTGGAGCTGCTGGGAGCCCCCAGTTTGTTTTTGTCTTTTTGAGAGACTGGATCAACATCTCTCGCTTGGGCCATTAAGTATATTTCTAAGTTGTAGCCTGTTATCATGAGTGTTAATTTGTTCTCCAATAAATATTTATCTTATGTTGGTATATTTTAAGTGAGATTTACCCTCCAGTTCCATCCTAAGGCCAGAGAACACCCCCTTCCCAACTGTTTTGTTTGCTCCCCATCAGAGTTTAAACAAAATGAGAGGGCTTTTAGGACGTGCTGTGGCCAAGTGCTGTTGGATTTCTTCAGAGCACAGACTAGACTAGAGCACTCTACCTGCAAGGTCTGGACAGCAGGAACAGTGAAGGACAGCACAGACTCTATTTGGGAAAACACCCAGGGGGTATCTGTAGTCTATTTTCTGTTTTCTACCTACAGGCCGAGGGTAGGCCTGGGGCAGAAAGGGAGAAGGGGCTGGGAAACATTCCTCTTGCTCCATGGTCAGCCAATGCTGGACAGCTGGAGAAATAAAGTGAGGCACAGGTTACAGAACGTTTGTGAACAATAAACTCTCCTGTGGTTGGCCAGCCTTTACTAGGGGTTGGTAGGAATAGGGAGGTTAAGAAAAACAAGTTATGTTAGCTCTGAGAACTGTCCATTTTTAACCCAAATGAGGGCTTTACAAAATGGTGTGACCATGGCTAACACTCCCCAAAACACCTGCTGTAAGCAGCAAAGCCAAGATTCTTTCCCAAATTTATGCTTCTCTGCATTTGTGCCTCCTCTTGCTTCCTCCCTAGCCTCCCTCCCCTCCTCCCTTCTTCTCTCCCTTCCATTCTTCCTTCCTCACCATCCTGTGTGGTCCCAGTGCTCCTTGCCCATCCCCAAGGATATTCTGATTGTCTGGATTTGTTGGTCTGCAGAGAAACCAGGACAGGGTGGCTGGGAACGCTGAGTATGTGGTCTTCCTTGTGCCTGCCACTGACAGAAATCCAAACCACACTTGACAGGCCCCAGGCATGGTTCCTTTTCTCTCACTGAGGGAACTGGCCAGAGACATGGTCCCTTCTGGAGGTTTCCTGGGGAGTCAGATGTGGCCTCAGATTTGACTCCTGGTTCAATGCTCCGTCTACTGGGCCAGTTGTTTTCAGTTAACAGGGAAGCTTAGCTCTTTTGTCTATAAAAAGTCAGATAGAAAATAGCTGAGGCTTTTTTAATGCCAAGTAAAAAAATTATTAGAAATATGGAGTAGAGTGTTTGCCTAGCATTATAGAGCCTCTGGTTCAGCCCTGGCAATGCCAAATTAAAGAAATAAGCATAACTTCAACAAATCAATTTTAAAGATGGGGTTGATTTTCTCTAAAGATCTGTGAATCAGGCAGCATCTTTTCTATAAAAAACAGCTGCTTTGGGTCTAGCAGTTTTATAAGGTAGCTGGAGAGGGACCACAGGGGTTCACAATAGGTTTCTTCCCTTATGAGGGTTAACACAGAGGGACTTTCTTATCTGGCAGACAGGGCTGGCCTATTTTAGGTTATCTACTGATTTCTTAGAAGGTCAAATACTAATCTAATCCCAGGCCAGTAATTTGGACCATTGGTGTGAGTAGCTCTCCTTTGGTTCACCTATTGGGGTCCACAAAGATCTCTGTATCAGATTTTTATTTAAGCTGGGTGTGATGCTATCCACCATTAACCCCAGCATTCCAGAGGTAGAGAGGTAGACAGAGTTCTAAAAGTTCAAGGCCAGTCAGGTCTACATAGTGAGTTCCAGGCCAGGGTTAAAGTGAGACCCTGTCCAAAAAAAAAAAAAAAAAAAAAAATCTGAGGCTAAAAGCAAATTTCCACAAATTTTATATTGATAAAACAAAATATAATAATATACAATATTAGTGTTGATGAAACAAAATATAATATACAATATTAACCATAACTATGTTAATAAATATGACAATACAGTTATTAACCATAACTATGATGCCTGTGATTGAGTCTCTACACTATTATGAGCAATGAAATTTGAATTGCATATATTTTTTCACCATATAATGTTCTTTTTGACACCCCTCCCACTCCAATCAATTAAAAATGTAAAACTTGGGCTGGAGAGGTGACTTAGTTGGTTAAGAGGAAATAATGCTTTTGCAGAGGCCCCAAGTTTGATTCCCAGAATCCATCTTGCTCACAACTGTCTGTAACTCTAGCTCCAGGGGATCTAATGCCTCTGGCCTACTCCAACACCTAAACTATGTACACGTACCCCAACACAGACACATATTATGAATACACATTATTTTAAAATATTGTTTAAGCTTAAAGAATGTAAAATTATTCTCAGGCCATATAAAACCAGGTTAGATTCAGATTTGAGAATTGGTCCTCCCTCCCTCCCTCCCTCCCTCCCTCCCTCCCTCCCTCCCTCCCTCCCTCCCTCCCTCCCTTTACTGAACGCTTTGTAGGCCAGGATGGATTTAAACTCAACAGTCCACCTGCCTTAGGGATTTCATGCATGGATGATGATTCTGTTTTGTAAATTATAACCTGTTTTGAGGACTAATTGGCCAGACTGTTTGTTCGATTTCTAGTAATAGTTTTAAAAACTGCATGTGTAGGTCCTTACATACTTTCAAGCACATGGCACACTTGTGGAGACCAGAGGATAACTTTGTGTGTGTGGGGGGGTGTTGGGGGGTCAGGAACTGAATTCAGGCTACCAGGTTTGGCAGCACACACCCTTTACCCACAGAGCCACCCCACTGACCCCAATTTCTACTGAACGTTGCCTTCCAGTTTTACGACTTTTTCTTATAAAACTATCATATACATACTGTGAAATAGCTGGATTATTAATGCTTTACACCTATCATTTTAATCTTATCTGTGTTCAGTGAATATTTTAATGTTTTTCATATTTTCCTAACTGATAATACAGCACAAGCATTTTATACCATTTAAAAATCTTTCACAAACATAACCTTTTCAAACTTTACTATGAAAATCTCGAACATGTATAGAAGCAAAGGGGCTTAACAAAGGTCCCCTTCTTTCATGCCAGTTACTTCAAGATTTCAAAGGAAATCCCACTTTATATCTTTTTGTTGATGTTTTCACGATGGCGTCTCTAGCCCTGGCTGTCCTGGAACTGGATCTGTAGACCAGGCTGGCTTCCATCACAGAGATCCTCCTGCCTCTGCCTCCTGAGTTCTGGGATGTTGTTGTCTGGTCTCCCTCTTTTGCTCTTTACTGTCTGGGGTGGGGGGGGCACCACCCAGCTCCCAAATAAGTCTGTCTAGCTGGCTGGCCCCTAGTGTCCTCCCCTTTTGCTCCCAGGTCTCTTTTCTCCCAGATTTCTCCTCCTTTTTATCCTCTCTACCTGCCAGCTCTACCCACCCTTTCTCCTGCCTTGTTATTGGCTGTTCAGCTCTTTATTAGACCAATCAGATGTTTTAGGCAGGCAAAGTAATACAGCTTCACAGAGTTAAACAAATGCAACACACACACACACACACACACACACACACACACACACAAGCAACACATTTTTTGCATCATTAAAGCAAATGTTCCACAGTATAACCAAAATAACACATCTTAAAATAATATTCTACAACAGTGGGATTAAAGGCGCGAGTCGCTATGTCCGGTCTTTCTCTCTGACTCTTGAGTATGGTTCTCTAAAGGAGACAAATTCTAAGAGAAAAAAATGTCGAGTTATGTAAGGCTAAAAGGGAATAATGTCTGAAATTTTCAAATGATTCAGGAGGGAAGGAAAAAGGGGAGAGAGGGGGGGTGCAGGAAAAATACCTGCCAGCATCCTTGCTATTCTTCTGGAAGCTTGAAATATTTCTTTAAAAAAAAAAATTACAACTGTAGGTTATTGAAAATATGTATAGGTGCAGGGCCATACCTTACTGTCACATGCCACCACATCTCACAGGCAATATACGAATTTGTCCAGTTAGGTCACTAAACAGACAAGAACTCCAAGTAAATTCCTCATAGTTCAGCTCATACGACAGTGAATTTCATTTACCCCACCCACTTGCCCCTTTCTCTTTGATCCTTGCTATTTCTACTTTTAAAAAAGTCACAGGTTCCTGTCCCAGAGATGTCCTGTAAATTGGTAGTCTACTAGTTGTTTGTTTTGTTTTTCCAGACAGGGTTTCTCTGTGTAACAGAATTCACCGAGCTCCACCTTCCTCCTGAGTGTTGGGATTAAAAATTTAAACCACCATCAGCTGCCCCTCCTTTAAGGGGTGGGGTCAGCATTTTATCTGTCTTGTGTGAAAAAATCTGATTTGGGGTTTCATTCGATCATCTCATTTCCACTAACAAACTCTCAATTCCTAATCTGGGTGGCACAGAAATCCCCCTGTAGGTCAGGGTCGACACCACTTAAGATGGGTATTTTCACACAGAACCTTCATACAACAGTACCTCTGCCAGGTACCCATTTGCAAGATGACATCTCAACTCTAATTGCCTGCGGTCCATGTGTGCATAGCATCACAGTAATGGGGATGGGGGTCTGAAAGGTTTGAAGGGAAAGAGATAAGCAGAAAGCCGTCAGAAAGGAGGGCACTGAGTTAGAATTGAGAATGGTCATGAAGAGGGGCAGTGCTTGCTATAAATTCACAGAGTTGTGAGGGAGCTGACTTGTGGAGGATCACTTCCATAGGTTTAAAGAGGCACCATTTTAGTCCTGTAGTTGCTATCTCGTAGCCCTATAGAGAAAAGGGGACAGTAGGTGTTAAACTGCCCCCATAGTCTTAATCAGAAAGCACGTACAGTATAACAGAAATTGTGTGGGAATTCAATGAAATGAGACAGAAAACAAAGACAGCTTCCTGGGTAAGGCATGGGAGCTGTGTAGCAAAGACGAGCAGACAGAAATTTAAGAAGAAACTTAGATTCCTTTTTTTCTTTTAAAATGCATTGAAATGAAAATTATTACAAAGACATATAGTTACTTTAGAAAAGAAAATTTCTGTAAAGAAGACCTTTACAGAAAAGTGTGTAATTATGATAAGGTGGAATGTTCCTGTAAATTTCCAGATAGTTCCCCGTACTTAGAAGGATGATTGAGACAGCCTGGTTATAACGGAGGACGGAAAATTTTGAAGGACTAGCTGATTACGTAAGATTTAGGCTATTATTGTGATAGTTTAGTTATTAAAAACAATTTGAGGAAATCTGTTTGCTTTTGGGGAAATTCTTGGCTGGGATAAGACAGAAATGCAACTGTTTGTGAAGGCCCCGGAAGAGACGAGGAGCCTTCATATGCTAAGACACTTGAGGAAGCCAGAGCTTCACTAGTAACAAGCTGTTAATAGAACCAGATCAAGACACCTCCTCCTGGAACACTTAGCAAGGTGAGAAAGCGGACCCAGGAGTCCCACCTGGGTCCAAGTCCCACATGACCTTAGCAGTTCACCCGTGGAAAATCACTGCTAACAACAAACATCCCAAGTTAACCTTCACTATTAACACTCACACCTGCTTGAAATTAGAGTGCATTTACCATGTCAGGTTCTACTGTAAATGTTTCACACATACTACTTAATTCTATTTACAGACAGAAACAAAAACACGTAGGAGGTAGGCATTAATAATAACACTTGTTGCATGTTTGATACCAAAGCTGAAGGTCAGAGACATGGCCTTATAGCAACAAGCCTGGGCTGTCAACACAGGCAGGCTGAATCCAAAAGGCTTTGTTCTCCAACTCCTGCCTGCCAGTCACAGGGCATCACCAAAAGTAATATGGCTTACAGGCTGGCTCTTTTCCTGTGCACATCAGTCTTCCCTAAAGTTTTTAAAATATTTTTAGAGTTTCCAAAAGCCTCAATAGAAACATACAAACATGCAATTAGCCCATGAGTTTCTTTGGTTTTGTTTTTAAGGTCGGAATCCACTATTACCAACAAGTTAGCTCAGGTCTTGTAGACAGTTATTGGCAGTTATGTAGACAAAAACATTTCAGGCTTTTTTTAAGGGGAAGATGAATCATTGCTTAATAAGTGCAGTTCAGTGGAGTTGATCTTTCTGAACACTGGTCTATGGAAAGGCAGAATAAAGGGTTCTTGACATTGAGAAGGCTGGGAACTGCTCGTTGCATGTTTATGCATGTTGCTCAACCCGTGAGCCTTCACAACTCTGTGTTTTTAAATGACACCATTCTTTCCTGCATCATTTAAGATGCTTTACTTTGCATATACTATTAAAATCTACTCAGCTCACCAAAATGGTCACATTCCTATTGCTTGTTCAGGAATTAGGGTGCATAAATATAGGAAAGCACTGTATTCCATGAAAACACCGCTTTTCAAAATCTTAAGGTGTAGCCTGCGAGTGAATCTTTTTCAAAGAAAAATTTAAAGGAAGATTCAATGCTAGATGATTTAAAACAAAACAAACACCTGCACTCAGGTGTGCACGAGGCAAGTAAAGCCCCACGCTGCAAGTTGGTGAAGGAAGGAGGCCAGTGAGCAGTTAATGGTTTTTTATTTGAGGAAAAGGGTCTGCTCTTTTGGGTGGGACAGCTCTTGTACCACGCTGGGAAATAATCTAGACCTCCCCTGACCGCCATGGGAAAGCACGGGTGACACCTCGTTCCCGAGAATTTGGTGCGCTTAAAACTGCAAAGGCCCGCGCCCTGTGGGCAGGGCCTGCTCTGTGGCCGCACAGCCCTACCCCAGCCGACTCCGCAGCGGTGGCACCGGGGGCTGGAGCCTCGCGGGCCCGCAGCCGCCCCGAGGCCCGTGCGTCCGCGCTCTGGGTCTGGAGGCCCTCCGGCCTGCAGCCGGGCTGGAACGGACGTCCTGGCCGGGCCGCCAGCGTCCATTTTCTGGGCGGCGCTGCAGCCGGACTCGCAGGTCCGGAAGCTGCACGGACCCCGCGGGAAGCGCGCGGGCGGTGGAGCCCCGTAAGTGTCCCGGGGCTGGCGCGTCACCGGGAGGGAGCCGGGAGCCAGTGGGCAGCGCTCCGGCCGAGCTGCAGCGGCGGACGCAGAGCGGGCCGAGCAGCCGGCGTCCGTCCGCAGGTAGAGCGTCCCGCCCCGCCAGGCCCAGCTGCAGGGGAAGCGGAGGGCGGGGAGGGGGGGCCGCTGACGCGCACCTGGGGCTCGGGAACCGCTCGGGATTATCGCATCTCCCCTCCCCTGAAGCGCGAGCCCGAGCTGCGTCCTGACCCTACCGGATCGCGATGAGATCCTGGTGCGACGACACCAAGCCCCCGAAATTGAACCGGACGTGCAAAGGCAGGGCCCTGCCCCCAGGGGTTTGCAGCCTCGGCCTCCTGCTCCTTCTGCAGCCGTCGGTCTGTGGGGACAACTCAACAGTCCGCCCTTAGACACTTGTTTGCAGGTTAACTGATAAACAACCTGAGATTTTTGACCTATCTGCGGTTCCTCTCTTTAACTCCTGCTTTGCGGTGGGTAAGTGCCTGATTGCATCCTGAACTTTGGGCCTGATTGAAAAATCCCTTTTAATGATCTAAATGATAGGCGTTTATGTACTGTACCTATTTGAAAGGTTAAAGACTGGTCTCCTAACTGGGAAGCTCAAGTGCTAGGTCGGGTTCTCGTGGCTGGAAAGAATGGGAGTTTTGCCGTGGTTCCTGAGAAACTTAGAGCGACTTAACTGTAACTAAAAGCGAAGAGCAGAGTTTTTGTTTTGTGGCAGGGTCTCGCTAAGGAACCTAGAATGTTCAATATGAACGCAGCCCAGGCTGGTTTCGAACTTGAAGCGGTCTGCTGACTGCTAGGCTTACAGGCTCCTACCACAACCATCTGACGAACCAATGTTTTGCCAAAACCAAAAACGCATTAGAATTCCTTTGGTGGATCATTGCTGATTTTTTTTTTAAGAATTAGAATATATAGTATGGTAGAGAAGACTAAACGTTGCACGTAATAAAGACGAGCATTGTCTAATGAAGCCTCTGTCTTATATAACGTAATTTGTTTAAAAAGGGGGGATCTTAAAGGGTTGGTTTTTTTGACAGTGACCCTTAGAGTGTTCTGTGGCACAGGTTTTGCACTCAAGTTAACCTGGGTTTGAGTTCCAGCACACACTTAACTGTGTAACCTCTAGCAACAGGTTCATGGCAGTGTTTGCAGCTGTAAAATGGGGAAATGTTCCTCCAGCTGAGGGGTATTACAGTGCATGCCACTCAAGGGCTGCACCTGGTGCAGTCTTGACTTACAGAAGCTGGTCCACCTATGCTAACTGCAGTTACTTTTGTGGCTGGAATACTGAGTCCTAGAAATGAGTCATAAAACGCCGACTGTTGCCTTCTCTTAGATCTTGATGAGGAGATGGAAGACTCAGAACCAAGGACCTCCAAGTGATTCCTGCCAAGGCCCAGAAACTAACTGTTGAGGCTGCTCTGTCCTAACTGAGGTAACTGAAATGTGTGTCTTTCCTTAGTCTGCATGAAGTAAGAAATGACAGTTTTTGAAAGGCTCCTGAAGGTGGCTGAATCATGATCTCAACCTGCCAGGTTTGTGTACTGCAAAATTTCCATGACTTTCAAGCAGTCTGTTACTAAGGACACGCGACGTGCCAGGCCACTGTGGTGAGGGAGAACTAGAAAACAGAGCTTCAAAGACAACTGGCTTCTCATGCCCTGCTGTTATGTGAGCTTTTTACATATCTTGATAGATATATCTGTGGCTTCCTCAAGTAGGAAGGACCCTAAAATATGATGGAAGCCCAGAGAATTAAAATGAGTTTTTATTGTTACCCGCAGTGAGTTGAGATCAAGGGCTGTATTTCCCAGACACATAGCCAGCCTCTCCACTCTCTGCTAGCTGCAGGGTGTACAAGCACAAAGAGACGTTTGCAGTTCTCACACAGACTTATTGGCAGCCCAGCACACTAAGCTCTACCTTGGAGGTGGTTACAAAGTCCTAGGTGGTGACAGTAACAACTGCCATTTGTCAAACGGTTGTGTGTCTTTATGTGCCAGGCAGTGTGTTAATAATTTACTCCTCAATGGTACTAAGAGTTGAGAAAGGAGATTTAAAGGATCGAAATGTAAAATGGTGGCAGGTCAAGGAAGGCTTTGCAGCTGCTCACCCTTTTGGGCGTGTACTCTGTATATTCAACAGTGCTTCGCTGGGGCCGTAAGGTTCCCGTTCCCGGTTAAATGCCTCTCCTCCAGAAGCTTGCAGTCTAAATTCTACCATAAGTCCAAAGAGGCAGAAGTGGTGGGCTGGTCCTCTCTGTCATCTAACTACTGCTCCAGCAGCTGCTCACTGCCGTATGACACAGGACAGACCACAGCCATGGCCATTTCAAAGGTCTTGCTTTTCAATTCAAATTTTCATTGTTTTCTCCCTTTTAATGTATACTAAACGTATGCTTTCAATTTATACACAAACACCAGGCCTCTGAATTCATTTATTCTTCTATTTAGCTTCTCTGAGATTCTTGGGTATTCAAAAAAGATTATTATGCTTTTATAATTAGCCGTGGCCAGTATTTTAGCAAGGAATTATTGGTCCAGCTGTCAATGATTTTCTGTTGGTGATCATCTTTAAGAATATTGGGGATTGACTTAGGTCGTTTTCATTTTCAATCTCTTAAAACCTAACATGAAATTTTTCATTTTTCCATTCCTATCACTTGAAATGGAAGCCTTCTTATTTTTAGACGTAGCCCACAAGCGGGGGAGGGGATGCAGACGGACAAGAGAACTTTTTTATTCAAAGCAATCTCTTTTAGCTTTGTAAACCAGAGGACTGTGGTCATTCCAAAATAAAGCAGTTGAAGAGACACACTTTTGTGTGATTAATGCGACAGAAAGAGGCAGCCCCAGGAACGGCGTTAAGCAGAGAACTCCATTGCATGAGCTGACTGTCACTTGTTACAACATAAGTCTCATATAAAAGCAAATGAGGACCATGGACATGCATATGGTTGTGCACTTTACCAAGTTCCATAAATGTTACGCAGCAAATATTTATCAAGTAGTTGCCACAAGCATGACCCAGCTAGAAGGACTGGAGAAATCAGCAGAAAAACAATTGATGCTCCCTCTCAGGCTGCTAATAGAGCTTGAAATAACCAACAAGAAACATACATACACATACACTACTCTGTCTGTCTCCCTCTTTCTCGTGTGTGTGCGCGTGTATGTCCAGGCAATAAAAGTAAAAAGAAATTCTGGTAAATTGAGGAGGCATTTGAAGTAGGAATGGAGAAAGGCTGAGAATGCACGGGCATATTGTGTGAACAGTATCAAGTCCAGTTGAGTTAGAACTGGTCTATACAGGCGTCCCGGGGAAAATAAAACTGGAGAATATTTGTTGCTGAACAATAATGGTCTTGAATGCCAACTAGGAAATTGGAATGTGTTAATCAATGGAGTCATTAAGGCTCTTTGAACAAGGAAATGCCATGGCTGTGCTGTAGGAGCCGGCTCTTGTGTGCAGCTTAGAGGAGGTTGGGAGGAGAGAACACAAGGAAATCAGCTGCTACAGTCCACCAAGAACGGGGCGTTCAGAGTAGACGGCATTCAGTTTGGCTTGCTAGGGGTAAGATGAGAAGAAACCGCAACCAGCTCTCTCACTGGAGAAGGAGATGGCACAGCATTCCCAGAGCCACGCTACCATGGTGACCCTGAGGAGGTGACAAGTTGCATCGTGTAAAGCACTGAAGGTGCTATTTCTCATCTTGATGGCTCTTAGGACCTCACAGGAAGGGGGAGGCCAGTTCAGGAGCTGTTGTTCTTCAGGAAAAGAAGGGAAAAGGTGAGAGGTTTCCTTTTAGAGTACAGGAAGAACATGATTGGGTATTGAGCCTTTTAAGAAAGAAATGATGAGCTGGGTGATGGTGTCGCACGCCTTTAATGCCGGCACTTGGGAGGCAAAGACGGGTGGATCTCTGTGAGTTCAAGGCCAGCCTAGTCTACGGAGTGAATTCAGGACAGCCAGGGTTGTTACACAGAGAAATCCTGTCTTGAAAAGAAACAAACCCAGGGAGACTGAAACCTGTCAGGAAAGCAAAGAACCTCAGAGGAGCATGTTTCCAGAAGCCTCTGGAGCATGGCTCTCACTAGGCCCTGGATTAGGAAGATGAGCCCAAGAACATGAGACTGACAAAGGGTGCATTATGTGTTTGTGGGCACTTTCCTTTGCAAGGTCCCTAATATGACAGTGAATATTAAGTGGTTTTGTTTGCATAAGTTTATACCTTGCACAAATCAAGAATAAATTTTGCATAAATCATGACCCTAGCATGTTCCCAAACATACTTCTCATTACTAAAACTTAGGCTGCCAAATGTGGTTTTGAGAGTGGTGTTAACACCGCATTCCATTATCAGCAGACAAATCAGAGAATCTCTCCTAAAAGAATGAATTTAGAAAAAAAACTTTCTGTTGTTGCAAAAAGTGTCTAATCTGTTGTCTTTTACTACATAGCTATTAAGTAATGTGTCTACTTTTCTGAGCATATGAGCTTAATACAATGGAATGAGGGTACTGGAGTCAGAGAGACCCAGTCTCTCAAACTAGCTGGGCCATTTTCCAGACTTGTGACTTAAGCAAAGTGTCTGTAAGCTGAGTTTTTCCATCCTAAACTTATACTGGCCTATTTTGAAGCTCTTGAGTGGTACTTTGATCAGTTACTACACCTTGGTAGGCAACTGATAAATGATGATTCCCTTCTTTTCACGGCCGTGTGTGCAGATGTAAATTCCTGCTGAGGTGACTCTGCACAGGAAGCTGTATGTCTTCCTGGTTCATTTTAATGTATTAATTTTTCCCATTACACTTGCTCTGTTCTGCATGTGTTGAAGTGACTAGGAGTTTAGTATGGATCAGGCTTCACCAAGGCCATCTGGAGAGATGGCTCTAGTGGTTAAAAACACTTCTTGCAGAAGACTTGAGCTTGGTTCCCAGCACCTACATGGCAGTTCCCAAGGGACTGTCCCTCCAATTCCAAGGGATCCAATACCCTCTCTGGCCTCCACACATACTAGGTATGCATACAGGGCACATACATCTGTGCAGACAAAACCCTCAAATGGTAAAAACAAATCCTTTAAAGGAAAGGTGTTAAAAAAAAATAAACAAATGGGCAAATAAATAAAGAGACTTTACCTGGGTATCTGAAATGTAGCCTTCTGGGCCCCCAGAGTCTGTCTGATTCAGTAGGTTTGGGGTGGAGCCAGAGGATCTGTGTGTTGGATGAGAATTGCCATGTCTGTGGATGAAGATACTGAATGGCAACTTCTAGGAAGCAGAAGAAAGAATAAAGCCTGACACTTGATGTGCTGGTTCATATCCTGTGTCCATTAGAGACGGATCCGTGTACCGAAGCTTTTTAGTTGTATCATCCATGTTGAAGGATCACATTTGTAATCACATATAAATAGGTTTCAGGTGCTCATGAGACGCCATTACCCCACCCTCTGCTGCTCTCTACAGTCGTTCCAAACTTCTGTATGTTTGTGTGACCCTAGAAGCCTCTGATCAGCTCTAAGAGGATTGTGATTGGCTCCCAGATGTAAATGAAGATTTCCTCTTATAAAAACACACTGCACATTCTGCTTAAACATCTTCTGGTCCTGTGGTCCCTGACATGACGCAAATAGCCATCTTCTGTATGGTCTCAGTGCTGAATCACACATCTGTCTGATGGAAGTCTCTCATCCTCTGAGTGTTTCTTGTTGAATCACACCTTCCATATGTGTTCACCCTTCCTACGGATTAATTGAATTTCGCATTTGCTTTCATGGGAAACGATGGAAGGATCACTCTGCTTATGTGGGTGACTGAAGGATAGCTCAGCAGAGTTGTTCCCAGGCTGGACATTAGAGCCCTGGCTGTCCTCAGGGCCTGTGCTAACTGGGGTGAAGAAAACAACCCTGACATTTAATTTTTTTTTTTTTTCCTATCAAGGTCTAGTGACTCCAGAGTGTCTTTAGGCCATACTCACTGTGAGCTGACTTTTTGCACAGATGCACTCTCAGCTACCTGGAAGACACATCCTTCCCTAAACACAAATATACTTCTGAGTGAATTCTTATCCTGCTTTGGAATCTATTTCTCAGAGTGTGTCTCTGTCTTTTGTTTCTGCATATTTTTTTTTTTCCAGGAAACCAATTAAAAGAGGTTTTGGGTTGTTTTTTGTTTTTGGCAGATGTGACTGCTTTAAGACTTTGAATGTCTGGTGAAATACTTTCACATCTCTTCAGACATACTTGTCACTGTGGTTTTCTTCTTTTGTAAAATTTAAATAGGAATTTTCCTTTTAATCCTGACAAGCATCTTGCATTAAGAATAACGTGTTTTTCCCCACGAGGCTTCCCTTGCTCAGGGAGATAGGCAGAGCTCTGGCGGTTAGTAACTGAGGTATTCAGCAAACAAATGCTCTGGGAAACAAGATTTGCGTTACTAGTGAAAAAAAAAAAAAAAAAAAAGTTCTTTGTGTCTGGACTGAGAGTGTCCCCAGAAGGTACCGTTTGTTGTATGCAGGTCCCAACCCGGTGGCCATTTTCTGTAGCTTCCAGGCTCCGCCCACTGTGCAGCCCATGAGTGTGTTTTCTAAAATGAAAGCACAGGCAGAAACTGGCGTAAGTATCATAACCTGTGTTTAGATTATTTTTAGATGAGTACACTTAAAGCACAATTGCCCTAAACAGCATATTGTAGGCTTTTTTTCTTTAATCTGTGACTGGTTTAAAGTGTAGATAAATTTTCCCTAAAACATGTAAACAGGGGAAGTGTTTAAATACCCAGAGTGCCAGAAACATGCCTTCTGAGTTTTGTTGTTGAGAGGTCTCTCAGTGTATGTAGCCCAGGCTGGTTCATGATCTTCCTGCCTCAACCTCCCCAGTGCTGGGACCACAGGGTTTCACTCTCACATATATCCTGCCTGATGCATCTGCTTTAATAAGAGTAATTTCAGGGTGACATTGGCAAACGCCACCCAAATGTAGTTCTTCATCCTCTCCTCCCAATCCCGGCCATTTTTTCCTGTCAATCTCCTCGGTCTAGACAATTATACATCCATCTGTAGGCTGGCCAGAGTTTCTGTAGCCTTTCCACAGTTGAAAAGCCATCTCCTCTTCCTCAGACCTTCTTTGTACAAACAAGCTCAGCAAATCTGCAAATCACCAAGGCTTCCCAAGCTCTAGGCCGAGGTGGCTTTTACAACCTCAGGAGGCCTCAGAGGCCTGTGCCACCATACCTTGCCTGCCTCCAGTGATCACAGTGTTGCTAGCAGTGGCTTACACTGAAAATATGGAGGAGGAATTGTGGGAAATGTGGGAGATGGAAATGTGTGTATAGAGAAAGTATGAGCATCTGGGGTGCAGCCCCAAACAGATGACTCTGTACATTGACACCATGTGTCTAGAATTCCGTGGGAAACCATAGCAAATGTGAGGTTGTCAGTTGAAGGCAGAGAGAGGAGAGAGAGAGGAGAGCCATGCAAAAGCACCAGTCATCTTGCGGGAATTCCCAATGTGTAGTGACCACTCAGACTGTTCTTCAGAAGGGGGTCAGCTCTGTCTCTGTGGCCCCCCAGTATTGCTTTTTGTTCTATGGAGCAGTTGCGATTTGTGTCTCGGTGGATTCTCTTTATTGTCTTGTCCCATTATCTTGAAGCTCTGACTGCCAGGCTCCATTTGCATGGGCTGTCATTTTGTCCTTGTCACATTAGGACACAGTGATGTACTGGAATGATGTCAACTCAGCGTCCTCTAACACGGGGCTGAGCTAAATAAAGGCCGTTACTGTTCCCCATTACACCACCAGCCAAAGATGAGTATAGGCTTCTTTCTGTTAAAGAGAGGGTGGGTAGATCTGATGGGTAGACCCCATCATGAAAACACACAGATCAGGGTTTACTCTCTGTGCTCTGCCTCCCAGGATTCATGCATCGAGAAAGTTTCCCCACAGGAACAGGCAGGCTGGAGGATGCTGAAGAATAACATCTCTTAGGTGCATTCCATGCAGGGAGGCATATGAGCATTCAATGAGGGCTGATCTGAGAGGATGGAGGTAGTTTAAATGTGGCAAGCCAGAGGACATTAGACCTTTTTAATTTAATTACACG
The DNA here is from genome assembly GCA_033318265.1 of Phyllotis vaccarum. Lineage (NCBI taxonomy): Eukaryota > Metazoa > Chordata > Mammalia > Rodentia > Cricetidae > Phyllotis > Phyllotis vaccarum. The sequence continues at coordinate 113,350,412 of JARWLC010000004.1, forward strand.
TATGTTCGTGGGTATGTGCATGTGAATGTAGGCATGCACTTATACCAGAGGACTCTGATCCCCCACTGGAGCTGGACTTGGAGGTGGTTGTAAACCACCAGACGTGGGTACTAGGAACCAAACTTGGGTCCTCTGCATGAGCAGAACCTACTCTCAACCACTGAACAATTTATTCATCCCCATGACTCTTGAATAACACTGTGGGATCTTAGAGACTGGTATGCAGGCCACTGTTAGTTGTGGATTATACCATATCCTGTCTGGGTCCCCATCAGGGTCGACACCATGGCAGCCTGTATAGTCTTTTTCTGTAGCTCACTGGGCTTGAAATTGTCCATGGCCCAATCCAAGGAAAGGTAATGACCTTTCCTTCTCTATGTCACAGCATATAAGTCACCCACTTCCTATATAACTATGCCCATTTCATATGAGCAAAATAGCCTTTGTTAGGCTGCCAGTACTGGGTGAAACAGGAGGAGCCCATTAGAGGAAGTCCTTCCTTGTCCAGGATGGCACTCCCACGGCAGCAGGATGGAGCCAAGCTTAGCTAGCATCAGGTGATGGGTGCCAGCAAAGGACAGCAGGCATCTCCTGACATGAGATTTAAGGTATTGACTTACTCAGCAAGGATGTTTAAAAACTGCCAAGCAGCCACTTTCTGACTTGTCCTGGAATTTTACAAATTGTCTCCTCCCCTTCGATTAACACTTTATTGAACCTTTCACCCTGGAGTTTGAAATGCCCTCTGATCCTCAACATCTCTCAGCGATCCCCATTTTCCTCTTGTCAGTGAATCATGGTGTGTATACAGCATTCGGCACAGAGCCTGGCACATAGAAAGTACTCAGCAGATGTCAGCCTTCATATCACTGGCTTCGTCATTATCTCCACCGTAGTGTTACCATTTCACCAGAGGCAGAGGAATGCCATTTCCTTAGACGTCATTTAACCTGCTTGTAAGGTGAACTGCCACCATCTCCATTAGACATGCGTGAAGACAGAACACATATGTAAGACAGTGCTCTAGAATCAATTTTGTTTACTTGACCTATTTTTAGCATAGTTATCAGTCTTGTTTTGGAACACTGGAATCAGGAAGACAAATTTCTCCATTCTATAAGTAAGAGTACATATGGGGCTTGTGTCAAGCAGGGCTATCAGCAGGGAGCCAGAATGTGGTCGGTCTAGGAATTTGCTTCAGTTTGACAGATGAGAAGCCAGCAGTGAAACCATTCTGTTTGTTTCTCAGTGTAGTCCTTGAACTGGGGACCTAACCTGAGATCCTTGCCTCCCACACTACCTCAGAGTCACTAGGTGGAAGAATGCACCTCTGATCCCTGATGCATGTGAGTTTAACCTTTGGGAAGCGTTGCCACACATGTTCTTGCGAAGCTCAGAGACAAGCGTGTGCAGACAAGCCTGCCAGCTTGCTAACTATAACATGCTTGGGGACAGTCTTGGATGCTATGGGCTGGGTTCTGCTTTAGAAATGCATGATGAAGAATTGGGTTCTCAGGAAGAATCAAATCCTGAAAACTGATGTAATGGTTTCCAAGAAGAAAAATTTCTATTTGGAGGGTCAAAAAACCTTTCCATGTGTCTTGGAAGTGACATAAATGGTTAGAATGAGGTCTTTTAGTGGGGGAATTTGTATCACTATAAAAATGAGGTGAGAAGGGAGTCAGACCCAACTTTATTGCTGGTGACTGGCGCATTACCTGGCCCTAAAGAAACAACTTAACTCAGAAATAATCCCATTCTGCCATGGTGGCTTGTCCAAACTTCAAGTACAAGGGTGGGGAGAAGAGAATGTCGCCATGTTAGAGAGGAAATCTGGGCTTCCTATTGAATTAATCCAGTTTAGAAGATGAACTAAGTCTCTTCACCCTTCAAAGTTCTTGGCTACGTTTTGAAGGTGATGCCGTCACAGTGGCTCCATTACCTTGTGCACTATTATCCTGTAGTACTTTCAGGTGGCCTTTGCCCTGATGTAAGCACATGGGGTCATCAGTCAGCTCCAGGGAGTGTTTGGAAGTGCCGCTGTGTATATGAAGGATCCCTGACAACTGCTAGGGAACTCGGCTTGTAGTTCTGGGTCCGTGCCCCTCTCCCATTCACCCATGTAAGTTATTGCCTTGATGGTTTTACTGGGTTGAATGGTGAGGTCTCCCAAAAGATATGCCTATACAGAGCCTGTGAGTAGGGCCTCATTTGGAAAAACAATCCCAACGATCATCAGAATTAAGGAAATTAAATGAGACCATCCTGGATGGTCGGGCAGGCCACACAGAAGAGGGACATACACATACAGGAGAGAAGACCAGGAGAAAAGGGGCAGAAGTGGAGGCCTACAGCCCAAAGCCAAGGAAATGGTGGGACTCACCAAAGCTACAAGAATCTAGGAAGGATTCTGCCCGTGCCCATGTTTTCAGAGAGATCCTGGTCCTGTGAGCACCTTGACTGGACTTCTGGCCTCTAGCTTGTAGAGAATGAACTACTATCAAAGGTGTTAATTTTTTATATCACCTTAGGAAACTAGTTTAGTGCCCCCAGCTAGCCTGGATCAAAAAGCACCTGGGTACCTGTTAAATTCAGGTTTACTCCTGGCTATTCTAGCTCAGGGTGACAGCAAGAAATGGTTTTTAGTAAGGGTCCCCAGGTGGTTCTGGTAGGTCTGCCTGTCCCTTTCAAGCTCCCTTGAGACTGTTTTTATAACTCAGTTGTTTTTCTTGGCTGAAATCCATGATCACATTCACACCCCCCACCCCATGACAGTGAACTGCAGTTTCCTCCAGCAGCCAAGTCCACTATGGTCTAGATTCAGAGAGAGACTCAGGCTTCATTATCCTCTAAACCAGCTCTTTTCTCTAGATCCCTACCTGTTAATGGCTAATGGGCCATTCATTCCTCTCTCCTCTGGTTTCCAGTTGGCAGGTTCTCCCACCTGGATGGCTTTCCAGCCCTTCTCTTCTCTCCATTAAGTAGTTAGTGCTAAGATTGTTGTGGCTAGAGAGAAAGTCCAAGTCCTCATGGCATTGACACTCCCATCTGGGGCCTGCCATTCTCCTGCCTCATCTCCCATCAGGCCCTGGGAAGCAGCCACCCTCTCATCCATCCCCCTTCAGATCTGTCATCCCATTTCCTGACTCGGCCCTCTTCCTAGAGTTGAATGCTGTCTCCCTTCTTGGGTCTTCCAGGATTTAGCTCCTTCCCCTTTCTCTGAGGGCACTTACAGCTCCCTCAGCCCTGGACACCTATGGACAGCTTCTCAGATCACCATATGGGGGATTCTGCAAACCCATCAATTCTGTGAGGCAGCTCCTCCAGGAGGTGCCCTGTAAAGAAATCAAGGAATCCAAAGGGCCAGAGGAAGAAACAGTTCCGGTTTCTTTTGTTTTTTGTTTTTGTTTTTTTAATCAATAATGTCCCAGATACTGGTTAGTAAAACCAAAAAAAACTAAGTGATCTTAAAGAGTGTATTAAAATGCACTATTAGTAATATATTATACCATTTGGCTGAACATTTTCTTGCCAAGCTATATTTTTTAACAATTATTACAATCCTCTTAGATATTGCTGTCATTTTACAGAACAGATTAATCAAAATGCTATGGTCAAATAATGAAGGATGGCATAACAGAATAAAGAAGGGACCACATGATTTATATAGCGTGGCGATGACATACAGGCTAGCCAACAAAACTTAAAAATGCAGCAGCTAGTGATAACGCAGAATGTCAGAGTAAGCCCAAGATCAAACAAGCTAGTCAAAAGGAGATGATGGTTTATGTTTACTAATGTTGAGATCACACACACACACACACACACACACACACACACACACACACACACAAATATATTTGAAACACAGTGCCATATGATCAAAATTGATTCCCATCCTTGCCAGTTATCTGTATGGTGCTAGGACTTCGGTCTAACTTTCCTGAGCCTCAGTGTCTTTTTTTTTTTTTTTTTTTTTTTTTGGTGGTGGGGGGGATGGAAATATTACCTCATAGCCGCAAGGATATCATGTGAAGGAAAATGAGTTAGTGTGTATGAAAGTGACTTGTAAATGAGACAGGATGAAACAGTATGAGTACAGCTGGGTGTTCTTGCCTTTGTTCTGTATTTGAGTCCGGAAGTTGGGATGGGGAAGGAGGTATTTTTCGTGGTGTGGAAGCTGAAACAATTGCAGGCGGTCTGAATTCCACAGCGAGGCAGAGAACAGCGATGCTGGGAAAGGGTTTGAGAGAATGGAGGAGAAAGGAAATTAGCCAAGCGTTTACTGAAAGAGTCGGCAGAACGATGCAAGACCAGCCCTGAGCTGTACATCACTAGCTCCAGGGAGGGTGAAATCAGGTTCTCTCCTTTGAGGTTGTACCTTGCAGCTCTGTAGCCTTCTGGATCTGAAGTCAAGAACTTACATAACGTGTGTTTTTAGTGTCTCGATTTTAGGTGCATTAGTGTCCAAAGCTGCTGCTAAAGTGCTGAAGTATACCTTCAGCCTCCTCTTCAAGAAGGAGACTCAAGCTCTATCACTCCTATTTTGAAGGATGGAGAAATGTGTCTTAAGGAGTCATAAATAGTACTTACCTTCAAAGGCAGTTCGGGAAGATGCAAGACCATTTCTCTATCTTCATGCCTTTTGGTTATCACCATTCTAACTGGAAGCAGGAATCTGTGTAGCACATTTAAATAATCAATGGATGTCTTTCAGATACAATTAGTGTTCTTCAATATGTCAGCAGGTGAAAAGGGAAGAGACCAAATTAACACATTTAATAGAATAAGAATAAACATGAAATCTGGAATTTCAATTGCAAAATTCAGTCCTGGACTGTTATTTGGATATCCGAGCTGGCGGACAAGGAAAGAAAAGCCCATGTGGTTGCTGTAAAAGCACATACCCAAAATAATAAAGCCAGTCAACTGCACTTGTGTTTGCTGGCTGCTGGTGTGTGCTTATCTCCTATCTGATCCAGCACTCCGGAAGCTGAGTGGAACTCCCTTTCACAGGCTGAAGCAGGCTTCTGGAGGTCAGGCAGTTTCCAAGGTCAGAAAGTGCAGTTCCAACATAGCCATTTGTGGAGCCTGCTGCAGGAAGGCCTGTGAAGCTAGGAGTCTGAGGCCTGCTTTGCTCACCATGTGAGACCTTGGCTTCTCTATAACATTGCCTTCACAAGAAAGTGGCCAGAGGAACTAAGAGATTAAAATAAGAAAAGGAAAAACCCCAAAGGGCTGTAGTTGGGCAGGGGCTGCATTTGAGGATCCCTTGGTTTCCTCAAGTGAGTGGAGCAGCTTGAGTCTCCTGAGCAGGATCTGGAATCAGTAGCAAGTAGAAAATGAGTTCAAGTACAGGCTCCTCCTATGCCTTTGAGCATCTAAATCAAATGCTCTATGCATTCTTTTGGAACAGTGCTCTTGCATCTTCCCTTCTTGTTTTGAGAAACATTTTGGGAAAACGGGTTTGCCAGCTGGGAAGGACAGTGTTTCTGGTCTGTTAGTACCACATGTGGGCATTGCACTGTGAACTGGAAGTGGGCTTTGGTCATCAGCTCTGACACACACAACACAGCCTGAGGAAGTTTCCGCCAGGGAAGGGCTTTGCTCAAGACATGATGAAATTATTAATGAAATTGTTGTGCAGCAAGTAAGTTAGCAGAGTTAGAGAGAAGGCAGCTTTGCCTTCAGAGGAGAAAGGTGGTGGATGAAGGAATGGAAGGCTGGTCCACTCGAGCAAGAAGACTTAGAGTTACTGCATTAGTGCTTGTTGGTGGTTTTGATCAAGGAATTTGATGGCTGTTTGACGAGCAATCTACAGAGTACAGAACTGTGCTAAACCTCAAACTGGATCCATTTTTTTTTGGTTCTGTTTTACTGAATAAACTGAAAGCTAATGAATCTATTAGCACTTAAACTGGAAGAAAGAAAATATTCTGTAAGCTAAAACACAACCAAACTGCTAAGATCTTAGATTCCTAGGTCCCTAGACTGCACTCTAAAAACCCTTCCTGAGTGAGGACAAAGGAGCAGAGTCTGAAAGCAGATGGCTAATAATGAGACACAGTATGGGAAAGGGAAATAGCACTCCCATTACAACATGTATAGAAACCCCAAACAGGTTGTATTTGGACTTGTGGGTGTTAATTCCCGAATTCATAGTCAAATTTAAGTGAACCTTGGACTTAAGAGGGAAAATTCACTTCATAGGAATGTTCTGGTCATATAAGCATTTGCCTCTCTTGGCCTTCTTCCTAACGGCTCATAAGTAGTTATCTTAGAAGGATTGTGTTGCCAGGTGGTAGTGATGCCCACACTCAGGAGGCAGGGGCACACGGACTCTGTGAGTTTGAGGCCAGCCTAGTCTACAGATCTAGAGTGAGTTCTAGGACAGCCAGGGCTGTTACACAAAGAGGTTTAGAAAATCAAAAAAAGGTGTGTGTGTATGTGTGTGTGTGTTGTTGTTGTTAAACTGTTAATGCCTTTTTGCATCAGCCTAGAAGAAACGTTAATAGAGCCAGTGTCCTGCTGCTAATGTTATTTGGCCACTTAAAAGCTGATATAAAGATCTAAGAAACTCACTCACATCATGACAGAACCAGACCTAACACCAAGGTCAGACTCCCACAGTGCCAGCCGGCCTTGCCCTAAATTCTCCTTAGGTAGAAGCCTATCTTATGAGTAGACTACTTGTAGGCATTGAGTGTCTCTCCTTTCTCCCAGTGACTTTCATTTATACCATTCTCTATTACCCCGTCTGTGATACCCTATGTTAGGTGCATTGGTAGGTGGGGATGGACCTTGAAGCAAAAGTATGAAAAATAAAAACTAAAGCAATACTTGACTGCCATATGTTATTTTTAGGCTTATATAGTTTAAGAAAATGAATTAAGATGTTATGGAAAGTGCTTATTTTCCTTAAATGTTCTTGCCAGGGCCACCTGTGGAGTATATGGTATCTTTGAACACAGAAGAGAAACGGCCCCTTTCTGGTGGGTACAGATCCATATGAGGTACATACTTGACCAAGCAGTAGGCTTGGAAGTATGTAGTTTGTACACAGCCTACCACTGTATAAACTGTACCCCTAAAGGTACATGGTAGCCCTGTGTGAGTCCAGGCTACAGTTTACCAAACACATAGTAGAGAGAAGGCTAATATCCTACAAACCTCTGAGATATCAGTCCCCAGTACAAATCACTCTCTGAAACCTAGAACACAAGGAAATAAAAGGTTTTCTTTTCTTTTTTGAGATTTATTTTATGTATATGGGTGTTTTGCCTGCATGCATGGCTGTGTGTGCCTGGTGCCAAATCGGTCAGAAGAGAATTATGGATTGCTCAGAGCTCCAGTTAGAGATGATTGTGAGCTGCCCTGTGGGTGATGGGAATGAAACCTGGGTCCTCTGAAAAAGCAACAAGTACTCGTAATGCTGAGTCATCTGTCCAGCCAGCACATCTGAGTTCTTTGTTATGTCTTCATGTCCCCAAATTAGAGATAAAAATTGCAGTCAGTCTGTGGTTTGAATCCCAGCTAGATGATTTTAGCTAAGCTCCACAGCCTCTCTGACTCTCAACTTTACCATTTATAAAATGAGATTGTCATTGGGATTAGAAGGATGGCACAGCAGGTAAAGGTGGTTGCTATACACGTCTCACACCTGAGTTAGAGCAAAGCTGGGTGCAGTGGACACATCTAATCCTCATGAGATGCGAGGTGGGATAGGAGACTTGCCACACAGCTAAAGGGGCAGCTGGCCTAGAGTAGCAACAGCAGAAAACTATAAGGGAGGCTCAACCACAAGGTGTAGAGAGAGAGCCAACTCCCAAAAGTTGTCCTCTGACCTCCACATACACACCAATGTGCACACAAATAGTTAAAAAAAAAAAAGCTACAATGAGGTTTACTGAGATAATGTATGCAATGTGTACAGTGGTGCCGCACACAAAGATTATGTTTGGTAGGTGTTAGGCACAGTGTATGGATATTATATTTACCTGATGGTCTTCTTGTAAGTAGACAAGTTTTCAGTGGGGATTTTGATGCATTGTGAGGAATGTGAATGCTGTTCTACAGTAATACTCATAAAAGATACTGAGCAGAGTTCCAATATAAACAGGCAGCAGACATATTCACTTATTTAATGCCCTGAAGGATATGTATAGCAAAGAGCACACAGTAGGACATAAGAAGCATGATGGCCTAGGATCTATCTCCCAAAGCTCCAACACAACATCAGTGATACTGTTGATTCTTTTTGATGTCCCACTACATCATCTATTTGCACCTTGTGCTAAGCACCACCCTGGTAAGCCTGTATTACCATTTGTTGTGGAATATTATTTTAAGGTGTGTTACTTTTGTTTATGTTGCATTTTTTACTTTGCCCATCTTAAACACCTGATATATTTTAGATAGATGGTCTTCAAACACTTCAAAGACCTATAAAATATGGCATTTTAAATGTTTTGTTAACTTAATTTTTCATGACAGTGAGACACATCTTCTGGCAGCACCAATTTACATCAGAGAAGATGATGAGCATTGAAGAAATTCCTTGTGGAGTTTGCTTTCATTGTGGCAAGCTTATCCACTGGGCAAAGAAACTGTTCTTGCATTTGACTGCTGACAATGTGCTGTGCAGACTGGACTGCAGGACACAGAGAAAAGTAACTGATAAACTTTGCTAAAACAAGTCAGGGCAGTTCTTCAAAATTCCTGCTTCACAGAAGAGTCTGTTAAACATTCTGCAGGACACAGAGAAAAGCAACTGATGAACTTTGCTGATACAAGGCAGAACAGTCCTTTAAACTTCCTGTGTCACTGTTTCACTAAGAAGCCTGCCTGATACTCTAAGCCTGTAGTCTAAATATGAATATTCCAATGTTGCAGAAGGAACTTTGGGTGACTCTCCATGTAGTCATTGCTAGGGTTTTGGAAGTTGTTTACTTTTTGTTTACTCAGATAATATCCTTCTGGGGCCTTTGATGGAGTTGAAAACTAAATAGTTAAAGTTGCAGTTTTCCTTAGTTATGATAGAGAGTAAAATATATATAAAACTTCAGATTCACTAAGATAGGATAGATAATGGAGTATCTTCTTTTAATTTGCCAGACAGAAATGAACTGGAGTTCATTACATTGTGAGTGTACTCTTTACTTGATAATTGTTTTTTATTTTATGTTTAAGTTAAAACTTTTTTTTTTTGACAAAAGGGGGAAATTTTGTGGAATGTTAAGGTGTTTTCTTGTTTATGTTGCATTTGTTTAACTCAGAAGCTGTATTACTTGGCCTGTCTTAAACACTTGTTGGTCTAATGAAGAACTGAACAGCCAATAGCAAGACAGGAGAAAAGATAGACAGGGCTGGCAGGCAAAAAGAGAGAAAGAGCCAGAGAGAAGAAGGGCTCCAAGGACCAGCCACCCAGCTACACAGCAAGCCATGGAGTAAGAAACAAACAAAGGTACACAGGAATAGAAAAGGAAAAAGCCCAGCGGCAAAAGGTAGATGGGATAATTTAAGAAAAGCTGGCAAGAAACAAGCCAAGCTAAGGCCAGGCATTTATAGTTAAGAATAAGCTTTTTTGAGTGATTTACTTGGGGTATGGGTGATGGGCCCCCAAAAGAGAAAAAATATTTAATAACAGCCATGTGTTTTTCCATCTTGCTGTTGGTTGCCTCACAGGGAATGACAGCTCACATGTATCTTTAGGGTAAGTCACATACTGGGCACTGGAGTGCACAGGAACCCACAGTTTCATAACCCAGAAGTAGGTCACAGGCCCAGCACCAGCACCAGATGAACTGCTCCTTAGTAGAGAAGGTAGGAACTGTGGTCAGGAAGGACAGAAAAGATTTAAAAGTGGTTACAGGGAGTGGCAAGCTGGTGAGCGCCAGAGGGAGGATGCTACGTGGAAAGTTAGTCCTTTACATACATCTAACATCAATGACATGTGTGTGCTGCCACCTTTACATGTTTAGTGTTAAAGAAATCCTTAAAACTTTTAAGACAGTCTTACTGTGTGACTCTGGCTGTCCTGGAGCTCATGAAGATCCACCTGCCTCTGCCTCCTGAATGCAGGGGTTAAAGGTGTGCACCACCACACCTACCCTGGAAATTGTTGTCAGTTCATTGTAGGTATCTGAGACATTGGGCAGTCCCTGAGCTTTAAACAAAATGTCACCATAGAACTTAAAGGACTGATCGTTCCTTCCTCTGAGTGAAAGCAGTGATAATGTCAGTTGGGATGGAAATGGCCCCAAAGGCTCACATGTTAAAGCCATGTGACAGGCTGACAGGCTTTGGGGAAGCAGTTGGATCCTGAGGGCTCTGACCTCAGAGGCTGAATCCACGGATGGACTTCTAATCTGATGGCTTGCTAGGAGGAGGTGGGGCAAGGAGACGGGCCCGGAGGAAGTAGGTCAGTCAGCATGCTCCCTCTCTCCATCACTCTGTCCCTAACAGTCTTTCTCAACCATGCTTCTCTTCCATGATGGCAGCCTCACCAAAATCAGTCTTCCCTTAAGTCCTTTCCTCAGGTTTCAGTACTAACACTATGATGTTTTTCATCACTGTAAACATGTGCATTTTAACTTGTGTGGGTAGGATATCTCTATGGATTGTGTAGAACCACGCATGTCACATGTAGCTCAGCTCTCCAAATGTAGCCTGACTGGCAGGTCCCCAGAAGTGCTCATCTGTGGAGGTGGTGTTGTTTTTCCTTTGTACAAGTCACAGCAGCCTTCTTGACTGTCTTACTTGGGTGTTTTTCCCATGGTAGGAGATAGCAGAACTGTCCACGCTGCCTCAGTGCTGCATCCTGAAATCTGGGAATAGAACCAGGCATAGCTGCTTAATGCTGGTGCCAGGAAATGTTAGTGGCATTTGCAGAGCTAACCAGTCTGGGAAACAGTCTCGGCCCCCCTCCTAGAATCTTTACTCTGTAGTAAGGCATACACTTACCAAGTAACTTTTAACTAGTCACAAGTACTAAAAAGATGTGGGGAGAAGGCTGCATGCCAAGAGTATGCAGCAGATGAGTGGTTTGTGGGAGGAGGGAAGGAGGTGTTGGAGACTAGGTGGCTTGCTGTCTGGACTGGGAGGTGTTCTAGCCTCCGGGAGCAAGGGATAGGTTACATGGCAGAAAAAGAGGGAGCTGTAAGGGACTTAATAAGCCTTTTAAAGATACCAGCATTCAGGACAAGAGTCTAGCTTCTCATTGGCCAGAAGTCTCTCTCCTCTCTCCCTTGGAGGTTCACACTACAAGTTGGCCTCCCCTTGCAGGATCTCTATCCAGCATTCTTCTGAGGCTTCCCACAGTTGATCTCACGCTGCACTCTGACTAGCCTCCACATCACTGGCCTGTAAAGAGAGAGTCAACATACACTTTTGTTCCTAGGTCAGGGGATACACTCAAGCTCACCTCCCTGAGGCCTTTCTTCAGATCAAAAAATCCTGGCTATGCAGACATTTTCCTAGCTGTGGAGCAAACTGACTGAGTACATGGCAGGCTACCCCTGGAAATGTCTATGGTACAGTTTCTGTATACACCCGTTCTGCTGGGAGGGTTCCTAGGCCCAGACCCATCATCAAGGCAGGGTAACTCTTTGGTGCTCACCCTCCACTGCTCCACTTGGGGACTTCTCCAGCATATCCTTCAGTACCTTTCAAAGGTTTTTCTGACCTGTGACTCTAAATGCACTTATGATAGCTCTTCTGCCTAGAGCTATAAGGGCCTGTCTCTATAGACTCGGCAGTGGCCTAGTGTGATAAATTTGCAGTTTGGACTCAGCACCATTTTGTGTATAGAAAAGTTACCTTCTTGCAAGTCTGCAAGTACCATCCTCCATCAGAAAACATATCCCCTGGTATACATGAGTAACTGCTATGGGTTTGATTCCCCTTCTCCCCCGTGGGCATGATAATGATATCAGCTTCTGTATCTCAAGATTTGCCTCTGTTCATTCATTTAATCCTATCAGTATATAGTAATCCTTTCATTTTGTCTGGCAGAATCCTAGGATTGTGGAGGGCATTAGATGAGTTAATATGTGGAGTGCCTCACAACCTGAAATGTATGGAGTAAAATGATCTTATTCAAAGCAGATTTGGATCCTGAAAAGATAGTGCAGTGGTCAAGAACTCCTGAAGCCAGGTGATACTCCAGTTCCAGGTGATCCAACACCCTCTACTGGACTCCATAAGTACTGCATGCATATCTTGCACATAAACTAATGTAGGCACACACACATATGTATAAATAAAGGTAAGCAACATTTTTAAACTATTCAGAAATTTAATATACTGTACCCCAATAATCCCTACTTCCCAGTTTTCCCAGGTCTGCCCCCTCCCTCCCATCCTTGTGGCTTCCTGGCCACAAAGAATAGATTTTTTTTTTTTTAAAGTTCAATTTGTGTTGTCCTTATAGCTACTAGAACAGTCATAATTTTATAAAACAAAGTGAATTTGGAGAATTTAGAAGATAAAAATTGTAATCAGCAATAATTTTTTATGTAGTACTGATGTATCTATTTCTGGTACAAATTATTTAGTTCTTTTAGTAAATATTTATGAAGGGCCTTCTCTGTGTCAAGCCCTATTCTAGGTGCATGAGAAACATCAGTGAGGAAGTAAAAGCTTGCTGAACTCTGGGCTTAAATTCTGGCAAGCAGACATGTGCAGTGTTGGAATGTGCCATGTGCTGTGGGGGTCAGAAAGCAGTGGGCTAGATGGAGATGAGTCTGCGGGAGATACCACATGCTTTGTCCACAAGGTCTCCTGGGCAGCTCAGGCTGGCCCCAGACTCCCAGCCTTCCTCCCTCAGCCTCACTAGGGTTGAAATTACAGGCAGGAGCCACCAACCCAGGCCGCATGGGTTGGATTTTTCGTCAGTTATAGCCATCTTTGCTTCAAATGGTCTTCTTTTTCCTCGCCCAGCAAAACCTGCATGACTTCCATGTATTATGAGCAGCGATGGTAAAAAGGCTTGTTTATCCGAGAGTTTACTTCCTGGGAAGAAGTGTAAAGAGTGAGCATAGTTCCCCTTATTCAGACTTTGACTTTCTGTTCGTTCAGTTTTCCAAGGTCAGGTACAGTCTGTTCATATTTAATAGAAAACTCTAGAAGTGACTTAGGAATATTAACTTTCATTATTCTATATTTGTTAAATTTTAATTATTGTTAATGTCTAATTATGCCTAATTTGTAAATTAAACTCTATCATAAGATAGATACATACATACACATATTTATTTATGTACGGCAGGGATGGCACTGTCTGGGCCCTGCAGATAGGAAGGACTAGCATATGAGTGATAATTGCAGGTTGAGGTAAGCAGTGCAAAGGCAGGTGCCACTTTGTCACTGAGAAAAAACATCCAAAGAAGCAACCTAAGGGAGGAAGCGTGCCCAAGGAAGGCATGGAGACGAATGAGAGCTCAGGATGGCCAGCACAGGCTGCTTGCTTTTATGGAGCATCGAATTAAGGAACAAAGTGGGTACTTGCCATCAGCAACCCACTTCAGCAAGACACTACCTCCTAAAAGTCGTACAGCCTCCTAGATAACACTGCCAGCTGGGGACCAAGCTTCATACATGGATGGACTCGTGAGAGGCATTTCATGTTCAAGTCATAGCAGAGGGAAAATAAATCGAGAGCGTATAGAAAAGTTAGGCCTGCAGCGTGAGGAAGCCACCCTAGGCAGTGCCTGCACAAGAGTACTATAAAGGTTCCAGGGCCAGAAAAAACTTGCCAGATGGGAGAAGCAAAAAGAACCTATGTATGGGACAGGAATGAACAAGTGAGTCAGGAGAACGGGCCCCTGGGTAACACAGTGCCCTCAGGCTGCAGGGAAGCTTGGATTTTAGCCCAAGATGGGGAAAGGCCTTTGAAGGCTTTTAGCATGGATTGGCCAGATCTCTTTGTATTTGCGCTCTGTACAAAGGTTAGGTACATGAGCACTTCATCACAGTCAGTTTAGTCCTGTAGTTATTTGCTGACATTCAGCGAACCCTACTGTATGCTAAGTACTTGCTTGGTTGTGCCATACTCTGTGGTATACTTGCTGATTTATCTGTGACACATTCACTGAACCCTTTACTCTGTACTTACTGATACACTTGATTGTGTGTGTGTGTGTGTGTGTGTGTGTGTGTGTGTGCAGCATGAACTGTGATTTCACTGTCTTGTGTTGAATCCCCAGAACCAAGTGCAAAACACCTGGGGAAGGTCAGGAACAATGGCAGTAGATTAGGATTGGCTAGCACCAAGGCAGCAGCTGGTGTGCTCTGTCCATTTTAGGATAACCTGTCCTTTGCACTAGTTAAATGTGCGTTCTTGTTCAGAAGCCAGAACGTGCCACAGTTCTTCCCTCTGCCCCCAGGCAGTGGTAGTAGTCAAGTGAGAAAGGAAGGACCATCCTCCATTCAGCCAACCCTTTAAGTTTACTGGAAAATATTATCTGCCCCTTTAAAACCAACTATCTTAATAGACGGCTCATTCTTGCAGTGACATTTCAGAGAACAGGAACCCGTCCTAAGGAACAATATTCAGATTGAAAATGCCTTCAACATTTGGGACTATTGCTTGCTGGTGTCAATTTGCTGAAACAAGGACATAGAACTGAGGGCTTGGGAGACAGCCTGTGAGCCTGTTTGCCAGGTTTCTCAAGTCAGCAGGTGTCTGGGCAAGCTTGATCCTGAGATGAACCCCTGGTAGGCAGGCCATCCTAAACACTACTCTGTTTCAGAAAAAAAAAAAAAAAAGAAAAGAAAAAGAAAAAAAAAAAAAACCCACGAACCTGTTCCCCTTTCATCTTTGCAAGCAAGCACCCCAAAACATTTAACTGGGTTCATCATTCATGAATCTGACAATACCCATTGTCACGGTCTGTGCACACAACTACAGATCTGGAGGCTCATTATTTACCTCCTCACCATAATGGCTGAGGTTGCCCCAGCCAGCCGCCCCTGTGTGTCACGCTGTGTTACCTTGAATCTGATTCTTTCAGTGTATTGCAGCCTGGCATACACAGCTTGTCCATGCCCCTGCTGGAACCCATTTTGAAGACAGTCAAAAGGATTTTCCTCTTCCTAGACACAGTTCTGCCCTATAAAGGGCTTCTGTTTTGTAATCTGTTTTTGAGATCTGGTGCTTGTGTTTCTAACACTCCATCACGTGTGGTCTGACGTAGACCTCACCATGACTGTGAGCAAATGCACTGTAAGGGTGTGTGTGGGATGGCGGAGCCAGCTCCCTGCAGCAAACCGTCCTTTGCCAGAAAATTCCCATAGGGCCTTGCAACCCCACACAGTGGATTCTGCTTCCATAGGCCGGCCCTAGCTGGATATGGAATGTGAATGTGACTTTCGCAGGATTCCAGGTCAGTATCCTCATACAGAGCATTCTTTTTTTAGTTAGGGTTGATTTCTAAGTTTCTTTTTATAGAACACGACTTGCAGTAGAGACGAGAGAAAGTTGTTTGTCAGTTCAACTCTGTTATTTTATTTATGTTAGGAGCTGAGTTGTCGGACTGCTGACAGGAAGGCCCGGCCTTTTTTGATCAGAGGGTTTAGAAAACTGGAGTCCAGACTGGCTCTAGAGAGCAGCTTTCCCCTAAAAAGGGCCGCTTTATTCTCCTCTGTTAGGTCTTAGAGATTTACCGACTTCAGGGGCTGGGGAGATGCCTCACAGGATAAAACGTTTATTTTGCAAGCTTGCAGACCTGAGTTTGGATCCGCAATACTGAATGTGGCATGAGCTTGTAACTATAGTGCTGGGTATGGGGGTGGGGGTGGGGGGAGATAGAATGTCTAGAGTTCACTATCTAGCCCTTCATATTCAGTGAGAGACCCTGTCTCTAAAGCAACAAGGTGGGGAGAATTAGAGGAGGGAGGAGGTCCCCTGACCATTTCTGGTCTCTTCATGTGTACAGATAGGCACCATGTGTTTGCATATATGTGGGTCCCCCCAATACACACACACGTTTACGTGGGAGTTAAAATTCTAAGTGTTTTATGTCTGATAGAATTGTCTTAACTGAGTAGAGGGAAAGAAGCTTTAATAATTAAGCTGTAGATACTGGAAAGTAATGATTGCATCATTGCCAAGAACTGTTTTCTTATTTTTAAATTCAGTCTGGGAACAAAGACATCCTGAATATGATGATGTGGGGCCTGGTTTTTAAATAAATGAGGGGACAAAGTTATTTGAATAGGAAGATTGTTGTGACCAAAGTAGTTCTTGAGACTTAGAAAACAAGAAGCAAGCAGCAGTAAATTGTACAAACAGAGTAAGACGGCAACCATGCCAATCAAAGAAGAGCTTTCACTGAGGCAGTCCACCAGGCCCCCTGGTTCACCCAGCTGCTTAGCCATACTTAAATCCAAAGAGAACACTCACCTCAAGATGGGAAACAGTGTGCAGCTGTGACGTGGCTCCATCCCTAATTCCTCAGTCTCTCCACCTGTCTCCTGGGGACTTCTGCTTTGTGTCTTACTTTCGGTCACTGTGTTTAATTCTTCTAGGCATACATATGATTCTCTTTATATTGAGTAAATAAAATTAAATTTTTAGAGGCATAAATTATTTCAAAGTATTATGAATGTTGCCTTACAGATTAGCACAGTAACTTCAGAGTTTTTGACTTCTGATATACTTACTCTTTCTGTTTATGCATATAAGTGTTTTGCCTGCATGTATGTATATGTGCCGCTTGCATGCCTGGTGCTCATGGAGGCCAGAAGAGGGTGTCAGATCCCCTAGACCTGGACTTATAGATGGTTATGAGCTGCCATGAAGCAAGGTCCTGTGGAAGAGCAATTGCTCTTAACCACTGAGCCAACTCTTCAACCCCTAGACTGATTGGAGATCATAGAGGGCTTTGTTCATCTGAGGCCTGTCGCTCTTTACCATATTCAAAAATTCAAATGCGTATTTAAATACTCATGCAAAATGACTTTGGTCAACCTAATTAAACAATAAAGTAGCATTTTACTTAAGATGACAATTGTGTGAAATAAACCAGTAAGAAGAGTTGTATTATATTTTGTCAAATATCTTCAATTTTGGCTTAGTAGAAAGACAGCTTGATTTTCACATCTGTTCCTACATCCAGTTGTAATTCAGCGTGTTGTATTAGTTGTGATACGTAATGAAATTCAACTTTGCACAAACAGCTAGTTGGAAAGAGGGTCTTTCAATAATAGCCTTTTTAGTTAACTGTGGGTAGACTGACATTACACCAAAATTTGACATGACATCTCTTAAAAGTTAGTTGCAAGAAGGACTTTGAACCATCCATATTTTATTAAGTCTTCTAGTTTCTTTTGCACTTTTTAGCACATGCACTGGCCATTAGAAACTACTGGTCCCTGGAGTGAGGCCAACCTTCTAGATTTGCTAAACAATATCCAAAACAACCATATTCACTCATATCACTCTCAATCTCATGAGAAAAATCACTCCGAATTGTAAAATTTAACTTCCAAAATTTAAATGTCGTATGAAAACAAAGCTTATTATTGATAGCAAAATACCTATGCCCATAAAATGACAGGAAATCTTAGTCTGTTTTCAAAACTCTAAATAGCTGCAGTCCATCAGTGATTCTCTCAAAATATTCTGCGACAAAAGGTTAATATGGTTAAGCCCACAACTCAACTCTGCCCAGTTGCTTTTCTTGGAGGCAATTCTGTTTCAATATGCACTTTTAAGTTTTACATATACCACTTAGTTTTACCACACAGATGCTTACATGCACATGCACACACTCACACAAACATACACATACACACCACACACATGCATATACACATACATGCACACACACCACACTCGCACACACACCACACACATGCACACACATACACACATGCACACACACCACACACGTGCACACACCACACACATGCACACACATACACACATGCACACACATACACACATGCACACACACCACACACGTGCACACACACATGCACACCTGTCTCAAGGTTAAAATGATTACTTTTTACTCCTCCTATTGTCTGTGGCCTAGTGTCTGCTGAGGCCCCGGCACCTGCCTGCCGGCACTATTGCACTGTTCTGTACTTCCCAATGTGCTGAAAAACAAATATCTCTGTATCATTACAAAAGTAGTTTTGACCCCACAAATCTAGAATATGTCTTAGGAAACCCGGAGGCCTTTAAAAACTGCCAGGCTAAAGGCAAAAGAATAAAATTGACAAGAACTAATTTTTATTTTCCTCTTACTTTTGCTCCGGCCAAATAGAATCTGGCTCACTTTGGTCTGGTTTTTAAGGCTCTCACTCAGGAAGTTCTGTTTGCACAATATGTAAATATAGACATTTGTTTAAATTGCTCTCTGATCATCAACACAGCATGCATTGTGCTGTAGGTACAAAGATGGGCAAAATTGCTCCTGTACTTTGGGGACTCATCAAGAAAGATGCATGTGAACAAACATATTCCCAGAACCTCAGATGTGGGTATAAACACACAACCATAATCCCAAAAGAGGGAAGCTGCCCAGGTGAGGTATTACTTGAGATGGGTATGTCTGAAGACTGCCAATTAGAGCTTCAGGCAGGAGAAGCAGACATTAAAAGACAAGCATAATGCACATAGGAAGTAGGTCTTCCAACACTATGAGGAAAGTGGTCATGAGAAGGAAGATATACTAGTTGGACCTCTGGATGTGGGGCTGGGAAGGAGAAGGGACTGCTGTTCAGACTGTTCAAATATTTACCATGAGCTGAGATTTATTTTCTTTTTTTATGAGGCAGGATATTCTGGAGCACTGGCTATAGCTCAGTCAGTGGAGTGTGCGCCACAAACATGAAGACCTAAGTTTGGTACCCATTCCCCACATAAGAAAGTCAGGCATGCTTGCAATCCTAGTGCTAAGGATACAGAGTCAAATAATAGCCCTGGGATTTGCCTAATCTAAAACAGAGCCCTAAGTCCCAGTGAGAGACCGTGTCTCAAAAATCAAAGTGGATGGATCCCAATGAACAACACCTGAGGCTGACCTCTGTCCTCCATGTGGACATGCACACATATGTCATGTACACTCCCAATATATGCATCTGCACACACATTAACACATACACAAAGTAGTTAATTTTGAAAGCAACTATAGCAGAATAACTTTATTACTTGTATTTACTTATTTGTTATATCTACCCCCCCCCCTTTTTTTGAGACAGGATTTCTCTGTGTAACAGCCCTGGCTGTTGTTCTGAAACTCAATTTGTAGCCCAGGCTGGCTTCGAACTCTCAGAGACCCACCTGCCTCTGCCTCCTAGTGCTGGGATTAAAGGAGTGTGCCACCACTGCACAGCTCTATTTTTAAATGGTCTCTCACATATAGCCCAGAATGGCCTTGAATGTATAGTATTCTTGCCTCGACCTCCCAAGTGCTGGGATTACAAGTGTGCACCGAGACATCTGGCCCTGCAAAGTGATGTTAGTCTAACTTAGGTGCCCACGTTTGTACTATATGTATTTTTGTTTATTCTATAGAGCTCAAGTATAGCAGGGGACAAAACCAGCTGAAAAGTTTAAGTATGCTGATTAGCTAGAATTTTCCTGAGACAATCGCATACTCATACAAGATGTATTTTATGTTAAAACACAAATAACTTCCATGTTGAATTTCATAGAGCGATATACTTGTTTACATGTTTATGTATGTAAATATAGGATGACCATCTGTTGGGGGAATAGTGCCAGTATGGGCTATTTCTCTGGCATAGTTATTGATTACACTTCTTTCTCTCTCTAGTGTCGTTTTGGATAATGAATTATTCACCCTATTTCTATATCTGTACTTATAAATAGAAGTGTATTATATGTTCATATATTCATGTGTTCACACATACATGTATCTATATACATGTATTTAAAAGTGATTTTAAAAACTATTCTAGTTAAAATACAAACTTAGGGGCTAAGGAGATGCTTCAGCAGTTAAAGGCACTTGTCAGGCCTGTGGCCCGAGTTTAGCCCCTGGAACCCACAAAGGGTGAAGTGAAGTAATAATTCCACAAAGGTGTCCTGACCTCCATGTGTATGCTGCTACACATGGATGCCTCTTCCTACACACCAGCAACATGCATGCATGTGTGCCTGTGCACCACATGTGTGTCCAGTGCCCACAGAGGCCAGAAGAAGGTGTCAGATTTCCCCAAACTGGAGTTAGATAATTGTGAGTCGCCACATGGGTGCTGGGAATTGAACACGAGTCCTCTGGAAAAGCAGCCGGTGCTCTTAACTGCTGATCCAGCCCTCCTCCTTTAGTCTTCTCATGTTTCTCTGTTCCTTTCTCAGTAGCACTGCTAAGAATAGTGAACTTGTTGCATGAAACTTTCTTAAGAAAACATTTTAGAAATTACATGTAAATTAAACCTCATCTTCTGACTTATACTTTTTGTTCCAAAATCTATAGGGGGCCTCCCATCCCCAGAGGCTCCTCTGACGTCTGTTTTAAGTGACTCTCCAAACAAGTGTGGAGGGTTTGCTGTGAAGTGCTTACATCTCTGATGTCAGAGAATGCCGATGTTGGTGACAATGCATCTTCCCCTTTCTAAGTCCCCATTCCTCTACTTCCTATTTCTTTTGCTGCTGCTGCTGCTGCTGTAGCAAAGCCACTTAAGGGCTGGTGAGATGGTCCACTGGACAAAGGTGTTTGCTCTACAAGCCTAGTGACCTCTGTTCAGTCTCTGCAGCCTGTGTAATGGTAGGAGAGAACAGTCCTCCACATGCATGCTGTGGCACATGTATCACCCTCCACATCACACACACACACACACACACACACACACACACACGCACACGCACACGCACACATACACACACATTTTTTTTTAACTTAAAGGCAACATAAGAGAAAAAGGATTCATTCTAGCTCATAGTTCAAGGAGTCACTCCATCATGGAGGAGAGAGAAGCATATGAGAGCTTAAAGCAATTGTCACAGTGCGTCCATGATCAGGAAGCAGAAGATGGTGAATGCATGCTGCTGTTCCCAACCAAAGAATGGTGCCACCCGCCGTGTGCAGATCCCCCACAGTACAGGCATGTCCAGAGGTCAGCCTCCCAGCTGATCATAGATTTCATCAAGTTGAAGATAGTAATCATCACACTTGTTCTTAATGCCCTAACCACAGTTACTAAGAGAAGCTACTTGGCCATAAATGATCAGGGAGCAATAAGTGTATGCAGGGGACATAGCTGCATGCACCAGTCCCTGCCAGGCCACTGACAACTCCAATACCACCCAATCCTTCCTGCTTTTCAAGAAGAGACATGTCATTTTCATGTGTGTGTGTGTGTGTGTGTGTGTGTGTGTGTGTGTGTGTGTGTGTGTGTGTGTGTGTGTGTGTGTGTGTGTACACATACAGGGAAATTAAACAGGATAATATAAACCTGTGGGGAAATGCTCTCCATTTTTACTGGCAGAAACAATCCCCCACAATTCCAGAAAAGACTCATGAAAGATTAAGTTAGAGACAAGGCAAAGTAGAAGAGCTAATGTAAAATAAATAAACTGAAACTATGATCATCTCAGAAACCCCAGCCAGGAGAGGCTGCGGTAAGTAACCAAAGGCCTAGGCTTCCTTGTTTTAAGAACTAAAGCTGGTGAGCACATATGTAGTTTGTCAAAATTGAAGGATTAATAGGAAGGTGCCCTTTTCCTGTGACAAAAGTGATACAAGAATTTGTCCAATGATGTTAAAGAGCACAATGGGGCCCAGTTTATAACTCCCTTTACAAAAAAGTTAAGAGGCATTTTCGTGTCTAAAAGAATAGATGTCATGAGCTAAACGCTATACTCCAGGACTAGCAAAATATTGCCATTGGCAGCTAGAGAAATATTGCCAAGTTCACAGCTTTCTGGCCACTACATATACTGATGGCATAGAGAGGCCAGATAAAGGTTGCATGGTTAGTATCTTGTAGACCAGAGCAGGGTGTGACTTCACATTTGGGTGCAAGGATGAATTGGCAGAGGGTGAGAACAGTGAGTTGCTGTCTGCGTTTTTTAAATGGAAGGTTCTAGGACAGAACAGATTGTGTCTCATGAAGTCAGGGTATTCTTCTCATCTGGGCCTTAGGTCACTGTGTGTGTGTTACTGTGAGTAAGTGTGAAAACCGCTACTCTGCCACTCGGGTGCCAGTACTCTCTGGCCATCTCAGGTTCACAGTAAAACATGCCACCCACACAGTGACATCCAAACGTGTGGTCTGTCTTGTAAGCTTGCTTGGTAAAGCACGGCCCAGGATGTGCCAGAAAGGATAAAAGGGAGGGCTCACCTGAATATGGGAGGCACCAGGCTGGGGGCTTGATAGAATAAGCAGCAGGAGGAGGGGGGAGCACCTAGCCGGGTTCCTTGCCTTCTCTCTCTCCTTCCTCCTCCTCCTCCTCCCACCACCGCACGGGGGCCGCCCTGCTCTGCCACACACTTCCAAGATCAACTGAAACCTTTGAACCATTTTGTTCTTGGACATTTTTCACAACACCAGCAGGTCTAACTAGAGAGAATGAGTTGTGAGTGCTGCATGCATGCAGTCCTTAGACCACAGAGCCACCAGGCCTTTGTTCTTAGTAGGAAGCTGTGATGGGACTCATTGACATAGACTTAGAAACATACTTTCCTGGGCTAGTGTCTTGTCATCTTTGTCTGCCTTCATTTTAAAACCTCTAGACTGGTTACAGTAAAGGGGAAATCCAAGAGTGGGTGGGTTCTCAGCAGAGGACCCAGGTGTCCCTGGTGGTCATCAGAGGGATGACTTAGAATGGCTGCTTCTCTGAGCAGGTTATCTCACATAAAGATATCACTCACTCATGAGAAACTTTTTAAAATAAATGATTAATTTGTGCTTTATGAATTATGCTTGACCCGATTATTAAGATTATCTTTGAAAACATATAAGATAGGCTGGGAGTATGGCTCAATGGTAAAGCCTTTGACCAGTATGTAGAGGCCAGAGATTTCGTCCTCAGCAACACACACACACAGTCAAATAAAGCCAGGAATATTGGTGCATGCCTCACTCCCAGTACTCAGGAAGCAGAAGTAGGCCTGTCTCTGTAAATTCAATACTATCTAGCCTGGCCTACATATCTAGTTCTAGACCAGCAGGGCTTGGGATGTGGCTCACCTAGCATGAGTGTCACATAACCCAACTTTAATCCCCAGATTCTCTGTGGGAGAGGGCATTTCAAAGAAGGCAGAACAGGTAGATCTCTGATTTGATGGTCAGCTTTGTCTAGATAACAAGTGTAAGCTAGCCAGGGCTAAATAGGACCTTGTCTTAAGGGGATGGATAGAGGATGCTTCTAGAAGACCATGATGCCGTTCAGCTCGAGTCTCAGAGCCTCAGCCTTGAGTGGGGAGACTCTTTCTGCTTGGTCCTATAGAAACCTGCCCTCCCCGTATTTGGGGACACACACACATAGCCAAAACTTTGCAGAAGGCTGGGGAAGGAGTCCTGGGAAGAATTGCAGCTGGGAGCATGAGAAACAGTCTGGGGCAAGAAGGTTGGGCTCCTAATGTTGACTCAAGTCTCAGGAGGAGCGACAGGATGAGATAAAAGTTCAAATTTTCATGTGTTAAAAACAAAAACAAAACAAAACCGTTTTCCCCAGAAGTAGCAAATAGCCTATAAATGAACAAGTCACTGATTGAAGGCCCCCTGACTGTTTGTTTTGTTTGTTTGTTTGTTTCAGATGACAGTCATGTCCCTCTCCAGGGACCTCAAGGACGACTTTCACAGTGACACCGTGCTCTCCATCTTAAATGAGCAGCGCATTCGGGGCATTTTATGTGATGTCACCATTATTGTGGAAGACACCAAGTTTAAAGCCCACAGCAATGTCTTGGCTGCCTCAAGTCTTTATTTCAAAAATATATTTTGGAGCCACACAATCTGTATTTCCAGCCACGTCCTGGAGCTGGATGACCTGAAAGCCGAAGTGTTTACAGAAATACTTAATTATATCTACAGCTCCACTGTTGTGGTCAAGAGACAGGAAACTGTCACTGATCTTGCAGCTGCAGGGAAAAAGCTGGGGATATCATTCTTGGAAGACCTTAGTGACCGCAGCTTCTCAAATTCCCCAGGCCCCTATGTAGTCTGCATTACTGAAAAGGGCGTGGTCAAAGAGGAAAAAAATGAAAAAAGGCATGAAGAACCAGCCGTTACTAATGGGCCAAGGATCACAAATGCATTTTCCATCATTGAAACGGAAAACAGTAATAACATGTTTTCTCCACTGGACTTGAGGGCAAGCTTCAGAAAGGTGTCTGATTCCATGAGAACAGCTAGCCTCTGCCAGGAGAAGGCCAGTGTCTGCCACGAGGCAGAGCCTGTCCGCACACTTGCCGAACACTCATATGCCGTTCCTTCCATCACTGAGGCTTACAGGAGCCAGCCTGTACGGGAACATGACAGCAGTTTATCTGGTAAAACAGGAGAAGATGGTGAAGCTCTTGCCACAAAAGCGAAGCCATGCCGAATGCCAAAGACCCAAACCCAGGATTCTGACTCAACCACAGAAAATATACCTCTGCTTCCAGTAACCAACCCAGAGGTTAATCAAGAGAGAAGACCACAGCCAGCTCCAGTTCTGCCACACTCGAAGCCTCCAAGCAATGAAGGAGATGTCCATTTTCCCAGGGAAGAGGAAAACCAACCCTCTGATAGTGCTGGTCCAACAGTAGCAGAGGTCCCACCCCTTGTTTATAATTGCAGCTGTTGTTCTAAATCCTTTGACAGCAGCACGCTGCTCAGTGCCCACATGCAGCTCCACAAACCAACTCAGGAGCCTTTGGTGTGCAAGTATTGTAACAAGCAGTTCACCACCCTCAACAGATTGGATCGGCACGAACACATCTGTATGAGGTCCAGCCACATGCCCCTCCCAGGAGGAAACCAACCGTTTCTAGAAAACTATCCTACCATTGGACAAAATGGAAGTTCATTCACAAGTCCAGACTCCTTAGTACCAGAAAATAGAATTGGTGAACTTCCCAGCACTGGGAGTGCCCTGCCAGACACGGACCACACGGTGAAGTTTGTGAATGGGCAGATGCTCTACAGTTGCACAGTGTGCAAACGTAGTTATGTCACTTTATCCAGCCTCCGAAGGCATGCAAATGTTCACTCATGGAGAAGAACATACCCTTGCCATTACTGCAATAAGGTCTTTGCACTGGCTGAGTACAGGACGCGACATGAAATCTGGCATACTGGAGAGAGGCGGTACCAATGCATATTTTGTCTTGAAACTTTTATGACCTACTATATACTAAAAAACCATCAGAAGTCCTTTCATGCCATAGATCATAGACTCTCTATCAATAAAAAAACAGCAAACGGAGGCTTGAAACCTACTGTCTATCCATATAAACTTTACAGGCTCTTGCCTATGAAATGCAAGAGGGCACCTTATAAGAGCTTCCGGAATTCTTCCTATGAAAGTTCTCGAGAAAACAGTCAAAGGAGTGAGTCTGGACGGGACACATTTGTTGTTCCAAATTCACAACGCTCTGAAATGCCCACACTGAACTTCCAAGATGGTGGACACACCTTGACCAGCAGCCCCTCTATCCCAGTGGAAACACCTTCACATCAGGGCGCACCCACCTCTGCTAAAGTAAAAAGTGCAGAAAGCATCAGGTGGGAAAAGGAGGCACCGAAAACTGATCTTGTCAATAACTTTGATTCAACTGAGATATCCGTTTCTTCCACTGAAAACACTGTCGGTGCCATCTTCCAGGAAGCGCCCACAAGGGTTTCATCTGTGGGGAAAGGCAGTGAGCACCCGGCCTCTGTGATCAGCTACAGTGGTTCCGTACCCTCTGTAATTGTACACAGCAGCCAGTTTTCATCAGTGATCAAGCACAGCAATACGGTAGCTGCCCTGACCAGCAGCAACCACAAAGCCCCATCAGAACCAGTTGTCAGCCCATCCCTGAAAGAGGATAGCAAGCCGGAGGTGGGTAAAGCCAATAAACTTGCAAGCAGACCCAAAAACATTAAGGAGAAAAAGAAAGCTGTTCCATGTAACAAGGGAGAAGTAGCAGAGGAGGCAAAATACATTGCTGATCATGGAGGGTCTCTGGGCAAAACTACGAATGTTGTTGAAGAAACCAGTAAAATTGAAACCTACATTGCAAAGCCTGCTCTGCCTGGTACCTCCACAAACAGCAGTGTTGCACCCCTCTGCCAAATAACGGTGAGAATTGGGAATGAAGCCATCGTGAAAAGGCATATCCTTGGCTCAAAGCTGTTTTACAAAAGAGGGAGAAAGCCCAAGTATCAAATGCAGGAGGAGACGCTGCCTCAGGAGAGTGACCCAGAAACCCATGGGGACAGCCCCCTTGGGCTTTGCCAGGCGGAATGCATGGAGATGAGTGAAGTATTTGACGACGCAAGTGACCAGGATTCCACTGACAAACCGTGGCGCCCATACTACAATTACAAGCCCAAGAGGAAATCCAAACACTTGAGAAAAATGAGAAAAGTCAAGTGGAGGAAGGAACATGGGAGCAGAAGCCCCAGCAGCAGGTGCAGATACCCAGCTGAACTGGATCGTGCAGAGGTGAAGCCACCTCCAGATAAGGCTTTTGAAGAAGAAAATAAAGAGATGCCCAAGCTACAGTGTGAGCTCTGTGATGGCGACAGAGCAGCAGGGGCGGAAGCCGAAGGTAAGCCCCACCAACATCTCACGTTGAAGCCTTACATCTGTGAGTTTTGTGCAAAGCAATTCCAAAGCCCCTCCACACTCAAGATGCACATGAGATGCCATACTGGAGAGAAGCCATACCAATGCAAGACCTGTGGGCGGTGCTTCTCAGTGCAAGGAAACTTACAGAAACACGAACGCATCCACCTGGGTGTGAAGGAGTTCATTTGTCAGTATTGTAACAAGGCATTCACGCTGAACGAGACTCTCAAGATCCATGAAAGAATCCACACTGGGGAAAAACGTTACCACTGTCAGTTCTGCTTTCAGGGTTTTTTATATCTTTCCACAAAAAGGAATCATGAGCGGAGGCATGTTCGGGAGCATGATGGGAAAGGCTTTGCTTGCTTCCAGTGCCCCAAAATATGCAAAACAGCTGCTGCCCTCAGAATGCACCAAAAGAAACATTTATTCAAGACCTTAACTAAGCCGGAAAAAATCGATGACATGTGCCATGAAAACTCAGACCTCTTAGAGAGTCAACTTTGTACTGATTCGGAAGACAGTGACCAAAAGGATGATATACAAACCTTTGCTGAAAATGTCGATGTCGAGTAACAAGTTAGAAAAGTCTTCAAAACGTTGTTTGTGAGTTGGTTTTTTTTTTTTTTTAAGTTTTGTTCATTTAATAGTCACAAATGAGGGGGAGAAGATTAATTCTCATTTGTGTAAACTCAAAAAAATAAAAGGATCCTAGCACTTACTTTGGGTTTTATCATTCACTTCACACAGAGTGCATAAAAACAAAATAGCCGAATTCTCTAAAGACCCAAGTATTTTGTGAAGGCTAATGAAGTTCTTAGCTGTGGTATTTTGAACAGTGAAAAAAAGCAACTGAGTTTTAGCCTAATTTAAAACTTTCTCATGAGTGCTAATGAGGACTGCTGGACTGTCGTTAGTCACTGGAGAAAATAAGGGTCAGAACCATGAAAATGGCATCTCTGGAATGTGTTAAATGTAAACGAGCGATGACAGTATTTATTCCCATCCAGTTTCTGCACTATTAATCTTTGTTTAAATTAGTGGGTATTTACAAAATACTTAACAATATAACTGAACATATGGAATGGGTAGCCTAAAGTAGGACATTCATACATCATCTAGAACTACCTTCCTATAACATAAACCTTGTAAAATACATATGAATCACTATGACGTTTAACTGCCCACGTCCCTTGTAGAGAATTACAATGAGCAATAGAATCTGCAATACTGAGAACTGGTGTCGAAACCAGTAGAGCATTTGGAATCTGACTTATGAGCATGTGTGTGCTTCTCGATGGAATGCTGTGTTGTCCTCTTAAAGTATGGCTGAGCTGTTACTAGAACTGGTCTACTCAAGTCACAGAAAACATAAGTCATGCCTTACCTATGGGGAAGCCTTCCCACAGCTTACCTGAGCTTACCTATGCCGCATAATCATTTGCAGTGGCCTCCCTCAGACGATGAAGAATGGTCATATTTTTCTGAACTCTGTGCAGTCTTCCAGTCATCCCAAGGCCATGGATGTTGGAGGCTATTCCACACCAACCTAAGGGTCAACTAATCCTTATGTCTCCCACTCTACTGAAGGAGTATGCAAGAGGTTGAGCTGAAGACACATTTCTGTGGAAATGAAGTCTCAGGCACTTGGAAACAGCAGAAAGCCTAATTCCTCAATTGTACTACTTCTTGAAGATAATGCAGCCCACAGGTACATTCTAGCTAAAAGGACAACAGGCCCCTCCCCGACTGGTGACATGGGGACAAGGGGACGTGATGACCTTCCTTGTCTCAAACAGCAGCATCATTTTTGAGTGATGGGGAGTTAGGGTATGGAGGGACAGGTTCTGCCCGTTACTGATATGACTCAGAAGCATCCACAAAGCCAGATGCTCTATCCTCATATTCACAAACATATAGCTCCCTCTTGAAAGCCTCACATTTCTAAATTTTTTTATATATATATATATTGATGCAAACTGTCGACATACATTGCCCTCAAAAGTCTATTTGATCTTAAGGCTCTTCTTTCATGTGAGCTAGGATCCTCATGATTCTTTGTTAAAACTGCCAGAATAGGAGGGAGGAGAGCACAGTGCTACCCTTCCTTCCATCACCAGTATGAGCAGAATTCTGAACAGTTCGAAAGTGGCCAGCAACCACTCCTGTTCACTGGATTTGGTAGATGGAAATCCAAGGCTGGAAGGTTGTAATCAAGAAGTAGCTCAGAGGACTCCAGTTTCTTGCAACAAGTATTGTGGTGTCTCCATGAAGAAGAGTTAAGTGTGGTTTGGGGTAGGCAAGAAAACATTTAAACACCCAGGAAAAAGGACATGTTTCAGGGTGACCTTTTTAAACTATAATTGTTAAGCAACTCCAATATGGTATCTGCGTTTATCATTCATTCATCTGCTTTCACCTATATACAGTATTATATACTAGAGGAAAATGGGGGAGGTACAAACAAATTTAACTTTATTTTACCCATTGTATATATATATAGATGTATATGTACACTCACACCATCCACTTGTGTTTGTTAAGGAGGTAATCACAAAGGGCTTATGAAAAATGAACTAATAATTAGATGATAAGCAATCCTGTGATCCACTAATTTGTCTTATTTCAGTTATGATTATAAAACAATCAGTTGTGTATTTGAGTTGTTTTGATTTAACTACAAATATAAAGTTATATGTACTAATGTCTTCTGGCCCTTATATGTGCATATTTTTTAAGTGGACTTGTATGCTGATAATTATAGACCAAAGTAAATATGGCAGAATATTTATACATAAAAATAATTTTGCAAATATTTTCTACAATTGTATTATTCATTTAAAATGTTGATAGCTTGTGTTAGTTTCAGGGAGGGGTGTATATTTTGATAATACTTGACTTTGTAATTCTGTATATCCTACACAATTTATAGCAGAGCTGTTTTAAGATAACTGGTTACTTTTTTGTTGACTGTGAAAATATTATGAGTGATGTTTAAGTATGCATCGAGTACATAACGACCAAGTAGAATTAAAGCAAGTGTAAACGGTGAATATACTGTATGATGTAAAAGATATACTGTCATTTGCTGTTTTAGCATCTGTATTTTGGTTAGAAGATATTATTAAATGCAGATGTTAAGGATCAGAAAGATCTAATTTTATTTTTAGAAATAAATAAAAATTTGTTTTGCTTGATTAAAATAGATTATTCCTACATTAAGTCTCTCTTTTTAATGTCTTAGTGTTAATTCTTTTATACAGTTATTTCATTTTTATGAGTCGCGGCTTTGTTACACACACTACTGATTCAGTGTAACTGCTTCCCTGATTATGCTTCATGGAACCTACATGCTTAGGACTCAAAAACTGTGATTATTAGACAAAATGGGGACCAGACTTGATGGCCAATGCCTTTAATCCCGTCACGCAGGAGACAGAGGCAGGCAGATCTCTGAGTTTGAAGCCAGATGGTTTGCATGAGTTCCCTGCCAGCCAGAGCTTCCAGACAAACCACCACCAACAAATAAGAGACATTGAATGCTTTTAGGAAATGTTGTGGGATAAGCCTGATGGGATGATGATATCTCAGAGTGAAAGACTCACTTGAAAGTAGAATGCTTTTAGGAAATGTTGTGGGATAAGCCTGATGGGATGATGATATCTCAGAGTGAAAGACTCACTTGAAAGTATTCCTAACCTTAGCTGACCGTCCTGAGGCAGATACAGTCAGTCACAGAAGGAAATGTGGGAAGGAGGCTCTACGGATCAGAGAATACAGTTCACCAACACAAAGAAATTCAGATGTTTTTAAACACTCCGCAGTGGATACTTGGTGCATCAGTTTTCTGTTGAAGGGCAAATAAACCATATTTATACCCAAATTTAACTGCTATGTGCTAAAAAAAAAAACCCAACTGCATTATCTAGTAGAATATTTTAAACAGCGAAAGAGCTTGTAGCCAGGCATGCATGGTGGTGCATACCTTTTATTCTAGCAGGGAGGCAGAGGCAGGTGGATTCTGTGAGTTAGATACCAGCCTGGTCTGCATAGTGGTTTCCAGGAGAGCCAGGGCTATACAGAGGGACCCTGACTCTCTGTATAGCCCTGTAAGAGCTGGTAGCAATTAAGAAAGTATACACATTTAAAAGCATTTAAAACAAGTCAGGCAAGGCAACATCGTTGGTACATATTTTTAAAAATTCATATTTCAGTCACCATCTCAGTATGGCTGCACTCCATTGGCCATCACCTGCAGAGGCAAGAATGCTTCTAGTTTGGGTTTTGTCCATATCTAAGAATTCTTTACCCTTCCTCTCACCAAGCCCTGGCTATCTGTTGCCTTTTCCTTCTGTAGAGCATTTTCTCTCCCTAGTTTGCACCCTTTGGGCCTAACCCTTCAAGAAATATATGGCCACTGAGCAGGTATGTTGGCATACACAAATCTCTCTGATTAGAGACAGCGGATGGAAAACCTAGTGATATTAGAAATGTTCTATTATGCTCAGCTAGTCACAGCACCTGCAACCAAGTCTGACAACTGGGTTTAGTCCCTGAGACCCGCATGGTGGAAGAAAAGATTCCAGCAGATTGCCCTCTGACCTCCACACATGAGCTGTGGCAGAACACACAGGGAAGGTTAGTCTTCTGATAAAAGTTAGGCCTTCTAGCAGTGCATGGTAGGACATGCCTTTAGTCCCAGCACTGGGGATGGGGAGGGGGGCAGAGGCAAATGGATCTCTGTGAGTTCAAGGCCAGCCTGGTCTACAGGGTGAGTTCCAGAGATATACAGAGAAACCCCTGTCTCAAAAAAAATAAAAAATAAACACAAAACAACAAAAAAACCTCAGCTATGCCTTCTGAGTAACTTTAGGGGTAGGTATTTTTTTGCCTAACATAAAACTTCTGTAGGTAGAGATTTTAAAAGCTAGATCAATACTAACATAGAATTCATTTCAAGCTATTGTTTGGTTTTCATTTGGGGTTTTTAAAACAAGTCCTGGCTATGTAACCCAGGCTCACCTCAAGTCCAAGATTCTCCTCCTCCTTCTACTCTTCCCATGCTGTGATTACAAGTGGGCCTTAATGTTGTGGGATATTTATACACTGTGTAAAGATATATTGCTGTGATTGCTATAATAAGGAACTGAATGGCCAATAGCCAGGCAGGAAGCACAGATGGGACTTCCCGGCAGTGGGAGGGGGGGAGGAAGAAGGAGTAATCTAGGTGTAGGAGGTAGTCGGATATACAGAATGAAAGGAAGGTAAAAAAGTCACATAAAACACAGATGAATAAAAACAGATTAAGTCATAAGAGCTAATACGAGAAGCCTAAGCTAAGGCCAAGCTTTCATAATTAATAAGTCTCCATGACATCATTTGTGAGCTGGAGACGCAAAGAAAAATCTGTCTACACCTTAATGTACTTAATTCTGACTATTGTGCATTTATTTTTATCTAGGCTTAGGCCATAAGGATGTAAGATGCAGCAGGTATGTTTCAGGTACTTAAGTTTCATGAAGGGGGTTGATGTAGCAACAAATAATTAGGAAATTGAGTCTGAGCTCCCAAGGGTTCAAAACCAGAGCATAAAGAAATTCTGAGGGGGCCTTCACCTTAAGGGTAAGGTTCATGTTGATATGATTAGAACAAAGGAGCCATAGCTGGATATAAACTGTTCCAAAAGGCTGTGTTTGGTAAGCCTGCTGGACAAGCAGGCAAAGGACACATAGCAGGTCTCTGTGGACCTTAACATAGCATTGAACTTCTTTCTTTTCTGACACATGGAGCTGGGGAGGGACTGCGTGGGAGGGGATATAATCAGAAAGGTATCAAAAGTCCCAAACAGGGTGAGGCTCTTTGGAGCTTGCATAGACAGGGAAAGGATCTGGTGCATTTGAGACAACCAAATGTAGTGAGACCACCAGAGAAGACAAGGCTGGAGCAGCACAGATGAGAGGTTGAGAATGGGTGTGGAGGTGGCAATGACTTGGATGAGGCTGGAAATGGAAGATAGAAAAATGTTAGAAACAGTCAGCACATGTCATACTCTGAACATATATTTTTAGATCTTTTGATGTAGAAATTTTCAAATGTACAGCTGCCAAGGACCCATAATCCTATGCCAACAATTTATTACCAATCATAGTTTATCTGCACCCTCTCCAGCTTTCCCTCTGTTTTGTATTATTTTGAAGCAGGGCCTGGACAGCATACCATTTCATATGTACTAATGCCACAGCGTTTATTCTAAAACGTAAATAGTAGGCTAGCTAAGAGCATTGTCTGTTCTTTCAGAGGACCTGAGTTCAAGTCCCAGAAACCACATAGTAGCTTACAACCATCTGTAACTATAGTTCCAAGGGATCTGACATCGTCTTCTGGCCTTCTCAGGTATGGGTGATGTATGTGATGGTGCTCATACATACAACACTTATATACATAAAATAGGAAATACATTTTTAAATGTTTGTAAATTAATAGTTACCAGCACAGGAGGTAGCTGTCATTAAAGTGCTTCCTACTCAAGTCTGGTGATTGGAGTTTGGATTCTGAGCATGCATGTAAAAAGCTACATATATGCACCTTCTTCCTGTTCTGGGGAAGCAGAGACAAATCGATCCTCCCCAAGACTCACTGGCCAGCCAGCTTAGCCAAATCAGTGAGCTCCAGGTTCAGTGAGAGACCCTGACTTAGAAAGTAAGATGAAGACACCTGACATCAACCTCTGTCCTCTGCATGGGAGTTCACACTCATGCATACGTACACACACACACACACACAGAGGCATGCAGCATGCAGGTGTGCACTCACATGCACATGCATAAATATCAGATACACACACACACACACACCAAAAATGTTACTTCATATTAAATTCCATCAGCTACATTTTTTTTTAAATCTTGGGCTAGCAAGATTGCCATGACCTTCATGACTTTGGATGTGACCTGGCTGGGGTAACAGGGAAAGAAGAAATGAATAGATACACATACAAAAAAAGCTGGGATTGACCAGGTGATGTACCAGCGAGAGTTTATTAAACATAACACAAACATGGAGTGAGTTAGCTAATAAGTGGGGTTCTTTGTAAGGCAGCAGTCTGACCTGGAGTCATCTGGGAGAAGGAAGCCATAGTAGATATCTTCTGCACACAGGGTCAACATCTTCACTCAGACCAGAAGACCTTGCCACCCTTGGGAGCCTGACCAAGGAAGGCCTTGCATTTCCCATGGATCTGAGGCACTAGAGTCCTTGACGGAACAGTGCTCATGTGAACAATACATTCACTCAGTACTTCTTCTGGTCCCCACGGAGATGGTTTAGTGGTTAACAGCATATACTGCTCTTGAAGAACGCCC
Organism: Phyllotis vaccarum; assembly: GCA_033318265.1. NCBI lineage: Eukaryota > Metazoa > Chordata > Mammalia > Rodentia > Cricetidae > Phyllotis > Phyllotis vaccarum. Next base: position 113,384,510 of record JARWLC010000004.1, read on the forward strand.
AAGTTGGATTCCCAGAACCCACATCAGGCAGCTCACAATCACTGTAGCTCCAGCTACAGAGGATCCACAGCCATGTCCTCTGCAGGCACCTGCAATACTCTCTCTTGCCCTGTCCTATATATACACATAACTAAAAATTATAAAAATAAATCTTTTCAAAATACTATTATCATAATTGTCATGATTTTTTATAATTCAAATCAGAATCCAATGAAGCTTATGCTATAATTTTCTGATCTGTAGGACCCCTCTCTACTTCTTCTTTTTTAAATGTAGTCGATAAGCTGTCCATAGTGTAGGTATTGGCAAGAAAACTTCCTCTGTGGAGCCATATTCTTCCATTAGAAAGCACATGGTGTTGAAGACATCATGAGTATCTTGATGATAGAGTTAATAGTTTTTGTTGCTGTTAAGGTATCAGGAGGTAAGAAAAATGCATCAAGAATGACAGTTTCAGCCAGAGAAATTGGAAAGATGGTGTTAACTACAGCAACTAGCCACACGGACAGAGATTCAGAGGGTGAGGCTGGTAGCAGCTGTGCGGAACTGAGAATACAGGAGGAGAAGCAAAAAACAGTTTTCACTATCCAGTGGGAAACACACACACACATACACACACACACACACACACACACACACACACACACACACACACACACACATACAAGTAATTACAATCACTTTTAAATGCTATGAAGAAGAGGTTGGAGATTCTAGGAGGCCATCTAATGGGCAACATGTCCAAAACTGACCTTGAAGAAGAAGCATTTGAGTTGAGATCCTAAAGATGACTAACAATGAGAGAGCCTCTGGGCCTGGGGCTGGTGTGTGCTGAGGTCTGTCTGCCTCTGGAGAGAGCCGGTTGTGACCAGAAAGCAGGAACCATGAGTTGCAACCAAACTGAAGGATAAAGGGCTATAAAATCCAGAGCCTTTCAAGTTGTGCTAAAGATCTGGGTCTTGTATGTAGAGCAACATGGAGGCACTGAGGTTGGAGATTGGCTTAGTGTTTGCCTAGCATGTGTGAGCACCTGAGTTCAAGCCAGAAGGAGACAAAGAAGCGAGGGAGGGAGAGAAGGATGGCGAAAGGAAAAAAGAGTAAGCGAGCCAGAGATTTTACACAGGATAAGACAGGAAAAGTGATATGTGTGTATGTGTCAAGGTCAGAGATGACCCTGAGGTGTTGTTCCGAGGGCATTATTCACTTCGGTTTTTTGAGACAAGGTCTCTCTCAAGCCTGGAGTTCAGCAAGTAAAGTGGACTGGCTGCCAGTGATCCCTAGGAATTTGCTTGTCTCTGCCTCCCCAGTGTTGAGATTGCAAGCATGCACCACTACACTTCCCATGCTTCAAAAATACATTTTCAATTAAAATAGAATTAGATCACGTTCCCTTTCCTTCGCTCCCTCTGTGTCCTTCTAGGCAACCCTCCCTCCAGTGCCTCCCATGGGCCCTCTCTCGAACTGATAGCCTCTCTGTTATTATTATTATTAGTGTTGTTACATATATTATATATATAATATAACTAAAGCAATCGCACTATCAATAGGCATGCTAATGTAGAAGGGGGACATTTTCATGGGGTCCCATCCCCTGTCAAAACAAAACACAGGCAACTGATGACTGCTGGGGCACGGATTAGCCTCTCCCGGAAGGAAGCTCCACTATTGGTTATCCAGTTTTATCTTGCTTTTAAAATGTGGGTCCTAAAAATCTAACTCAAGTCCTCACGCTTTTACTCAAGAACCACATTTTATCTAGTGGGGAAAGTTCCCAGGCCCAGGGAAGGCACTTTAATCACTGTCTTATTATAAAAGAGTCTCTGTGGTTAGGTGCCATGATCCACTCCTTTAATCCCAGTACTCAGAAGGTGGTGGCTGGTGACTGAGTTTGTGTCTAATTTGATCTATATAGTGAAACCTTGTCTCCAAAAAGAAAAGAAAAGAAAAAAGTCACTGTGTCTGAATGTAGGAAATGCCTTGGAGGACTCTGCCGTGGTCAGAAACAGCTGTTAGAAAGTGACCGATAAAGGTGATGGTGTCTCGGATTCTACATCTGCAGTGATGAGGAGGAGAAAGGGGAAGAGCTGAGAGATATCTAGAAGGTAAAATCAGCAGGACTTGACGTCAGGTTGAGACATGAGGGTTAGCGAGGGATCAGGGATCTACAATTAGCATGGAAAGACATCCCCCATGAAGCTTCTCTGAGAAAGACGCCAGAGTTCCAGAGAATGCCGACAACCGAAAGATGACTCAAACGGTTCACCTCTGGAGAAGGCAAAAGTTTAGAAGAGAGTCAGAACCTATGGGACAAGCCAGTGTTTGAAGAGGTTGAGTTGTTCAGTGCACTCAGGGCAATCAACTACACTCACACACATGCTGGTCCCTCTAACGGAAGATCAAGGAAATGATGTCACATGAGCTGCCAGGCATTGCCAGCATGAAGCTGACTCTTTTCTGGAATGGCTGCTTTCTCCTGACACTCTACCCACCTAAGACCGCATAGTGGAAGAGAATAGAACATATTTAAACAAGACCTTTAGGCCTGGTTTATAACTTTTACACATTCAGACACACGATATACGGGATTCCATCTGTATATTTGTCCCTGTAAAATTGGAGTTGGGGAGGAATTGGCTGTCACCACTCCCACAAACACCTGTCTTTTCATCACTCCATGTCTGTGTACAAGCTCTTGGCCATATTGAAATGTTCTCCTATATCCTCAGAGTCATTTCTCAGCATTTAATTTGAAAGGTTCTACCTTGCAGCACTATTGAGAGATGGCCCCTCAGATCCCTGCTATCTTTGTCTGGGACCTCACTGCTACTCTGTGGGAGTGGATAAGATCCTGGATGAATGTATGCTGTTGACATGACCAGAGCCACACTAAGAACACCAGTGCTCAGACCCATGTCCTTGTCTTTGTGCAGATGTTGCTAATGTGTGCAGAAAAGTATGGACTCCAGCTTCCTTCTCCCCAATGTTTACAGGTCAACAAAGCTCCCCTATAGAGACCTCCTACCAGGCTAAGCTAAACCTGCCTCCTCTCAGATATACCATCTCCTCAATTCAGATGTATAAAATAAATGCACCAAGTTCCTGGGATGCTGCTGCTGTGTCTTCACCAAAGCATACAACCCACCTGACCTCATGCGCCTGTCCTTCCTTTATTCCCTCATTGCTCCAGTCACATCAACCCTACAGCCATTCGGACCTTGACATGCTCTGTTTGGAAATCATCCTCAGCTGTGCCTCTGAGTGAAGCAGAAGCTCGGGTAGAGTGGAGCCCACAGTCGGTGTCCTCAACACTGTAGAATGACATCAAGGTGAGACAGCCACTGAACATCTGACCTGCCATCCAGGGTGACCACTGTCCCAGTTTGCCCAAGACCGGAGCTGCTCCCAATATGCAGGCCTTTCAGCACTAAAATTAACAGGGGTCTAGGCAAACCCGGATGCGTGTTTGGTCACTAATGGGAAGCCTCTCTAGAAAAGTGGGATTCAGGGGGAAGGAACTAGCAATCATAGCAGAAGGAGAAGTAACTGGGGAAACGTAAATCAACCAGAAGCAACTGGGCCACAGAGAAATGTGCCCTGGCTGGGAGAGTAGGGGGATAACCCCAGGGCTCACTTGTAGATCCTACTGGAGTCCTTCCATTAACTCACATAGGTCCACCTGCTCCCAGTTCTCTGAGGGGCTCTGGCAGTTTCTGGCTGCCCACACAAGGCTTTTCCCTCAGAATTTTTAAGAGTCCAAAGTTCTGGCCTTTCCAAGTCTTCTCAGTGTGGTAGATACCTGTGGGTTTTCCTGCTGAGCCCTTTCCTATATATATATAGGAAATATATATATATATTTAACAAGGAAAGCCCCTAAATTTCCTTCAGAATCCACCCTCACCCTCTTCTTCAGCAGGCCCACTTTCTGAGCCTATCTGAAATCAGGATCAGGTGACTGGGGCCTGAGTAAGATCTCACCAAGATCCTCTCAATTGCCAAAGACAGAAACCATTGTTCATCACAGGGAAGGGACAGGCAGACCAGTGTCATAAGATTAACAACATACCAAATATGGATTGAAGCTCCACAAGAGTATAATGGAGATGAATAATTCTTCACACTTAATGACCTAATAGCCATCAGAATATCAAAACCCAGTGTTACTCAGGGGTTTATGGTGAATCTGGGCAAGCACTCCTCCGTCACTAACACCTGTGTAAAAATAGAGCAACACGTTTCTGTGTGGTCCACAGTACTTGATAATAACCATAAACTACCGGATCAATCACTTTCCTTATCACATGGCCACGTACTTGACAGAATTAAGGAATGGGGATTTATTTTGGCCTATGAGTTCAAGGGCTAGGATCTATCATTGAAGGGAAGACGGGGGAACTTACGAGTGGTTTGTCCTTACTGGGTGGATCAGAAAGCAGAACGCTCTCAACTGAAACAGTTTTCACAGGCCTACTCCCAGGAGCCCACCTCGGCCAGCCAGGCCCCTCAGTCTCCTGAAATGGAACCACCAGCTGTAGTCTATGACCCTATGGAGGACCCCGGATTCAAATAGTAACAGCTGAGTTACTGATTAATCCACCTGCCATACTATATACCTTATGGTTATTTTAGAATGTGTATGTGTGTATTAAAGTTGTGAAAATATACAAGGCCAGCAGAAGCCTCTCATGTTTACCATTTTTTTCCATGTATCAAGAGGCCACATCCAACAATCAACCAATACTGTTTAATTTTGTGCACGTATGACGTTCATGTAATGGTGACATATCTCAGAGCTTATCCCGTCTTTAAATGATACAACTCATCATAGGCTTTGAGCAAAGCTGGATTCAAGGACTCACACAGAAATATTCTCACTCTTTCCATCTCTGCCCACCCCCTTTTCTTCCTGCTTACTTTCCTTGGGGCTTGGCGTCAGTAGAATGCTGCTTCTCCAAGTTTGTGGCAAAGATGTCTATACCTAGCACAATCAAGCTCTCCGGTCAAAAAGAAAACATCCTTCAGAAGAAGTGGGAAATGGGAAAATACCACGGTGGAGAATTAATTTGAAAGCCTGGACACCTGAATCACCTCTTCAGAATCCACAAGAGAGGGAGGGAGCTGACTCCCGTATCTGTCTGCTGCCTCCACATTTGCTCTGTGGCGTGCGCATGCTCTGTGCTGGTGAGGTTTTTACTGTCAACACAACCTAAAGTCAAGAAGAAGAGTTGCCCATTTCAGTTTGGGTGTGGGCATGTCTTTGGGGGGTTATCTTGATTGCTGATTGATGCAGGAGGGCCTGACACTTTGCTGGAAGCACCATCCAGATGACTCTGGACTGTATAAGCAAGCCAATAGGAAGCATTCTATTTCCAGTTTCCTGTTTGAATTCCTGCTCCGACTTCCCTCAATGATGGGCTGTAACGAGTAAAACAAAATAATCCCTTCCCTTCCCTAAATTGCTTTCGGTTATGTATTCTATCATAGCAACAGAAAGGAAATGTACCATCACCACTATCACCACACGATACACACAAATAATAAATTAATTAAAATAATATTAATAGAGCTATATGTGGTAGCACATGCCTTTAATACAAGCACTTGGCCGAGACAGATGGATCTCTTTGAGTACAAGATCAGCCTGATCTACAAAATCAGTTCTAGGTCATCCAGAGATACATACTGAAACCCTGTCTCAAAAAAAAAAATTATTTTAAAATCTTTTTTTAAACTCAAGAATATTGTGGCAGCACACACCTGTCATCCTAGCACTCAGCATACTGAGGCAGGAGGATAGGGAATCAGAGGCCAAAGGAAGAGGAAGTTCACTGTAAGACATGTCTCCTAACACTGTCAGAAGCTACACCCAGAAAGTCTCCCCAACGTGACTGCCTGAATGTGGGCTGAAGGAGGACAACACCAAGAGACGGGCTAAAGCTGAGAGGGAAAAGCTGTGAGGCCTCAGCTCTACACAGAGAACTACAGACAAGCAAGGAACACCCCAGGGAAGAGTGCACCATGTCAACCAGTACCACGTGGGTCAGCCCTGAAAACGTGTACAAGTAACATTATACAGACTAAGCAGGGTATATTTAGAAATGCATACAACAATCATCAATGGGAAAAAGAGGCCATGAATTTGAAAGAGATCTATATAGGAAGGTTTGGAGGAAGAAGGGAGAAATGATGTGATTCTATTTATAATCTCACACACATACACGAAAAACAGACCTATAATAATAACAACAAATGAGGCACAGGCTGCAGGGTGAGATCCTGCCAACATCATCTACAATAATACTCAAAGAGACACTGCTAACAATCTCCTCAGAAACTGAATTCAATCACAGCACGGCCAGCATCCTAGCTGACGGTCACCCAGTGTCCTCTGATGGAAATGGTATAGCCTCTTTTTGGGACATGTGAAAGGCTGATCAAAATGAGACCAAACATTCAGCATCAGCCAACTAATCCAGGCTTTGCGCCAGGTGCTTTAATCTTCATTTAAGAGAATCTGGGGGAAAGGGTATTATTTTCACTAATTACTGAATGCAGAGCCTGCAGGCCCAAGCCAATGCGTCCATTGTTCTAGGTGCTGAGAATGCACTTAGAATTCAGACCAGGAGCCCTGTTCACTTACTGGGCAATTCCTCAACTTCAGATATCAACTTCCCAGTCCATAAACTACACCCTTCCAAATTTCACTTTGCGAGGAACAAGCAACAGTGAACTTTGATGTTTTTCTACCTGATTGTACTATTAATCCACAGATAAGAGAAAATGCATCAGGAAAGGCAACTCAAACAGTGTAGACAGTTACAAAGACCCACCCAATTTCCAGGAACTCTTAAAGGTAAGAGAAATGTCTACTATAAAGTAAAAATCCAATAAAGGTGAAAAGCAGGCTAGTACAGTTGTGTGTACATGTGTCCGCTGTGTAGAGTGAATACATGTACATAGGAATATTTTTTCCCATGATACAGTCATTCCCTGAATGCCAATGAATCTCTACGTGTGTATGTGAATGAACCTGTATATTTTTATCCTTTTTCAGAGTATACCATTGCACACATCACTAGAGTTTCTTTAAAATACAGTGTGGGAACATTCTATCCATCTTGTTCTTTCTCTATCTGCCTAATGTGTATGTAAGGTGAATAGTTTCCTAACGGTGAGCATTTATTTTTAATCTTTTGCTTTTGTTCATACCTTTTAAATAGATTCTTAAAGCAAATATAGAAACAAATTGGAGAGAAGGTTTTCTGTTTCTTAGTCTCATTTAAACACATAGTCCTGCTAGACCAAACCCCATCCCATTATGAGATTTCTTGGTGGTTTGCATGAGCTCATCAAATTCTCAAAGCTCTTTAGAATTCTGCTCTGTATCTTAAATGACAGTTAAACAAAAGCCCGTGTCTTCGGGAACTTTCCTTGCTTAAGCAAAGCTATGGTGGAAGGGAAGAGTAATATACGATAGAATCCAAGGAGTCTTGGCAAAAATTGCACTGGAAGCAGAAACATCTCCCCAAGACATCTCATCTCGGCTGCATCCCACTCGTCAGTCATCTTTCTGTGGGGATGAGCCTCTCTGCTCGCCCAAGCTGCAAGTGGAAGAAGCAGAGTCATAGTTGCCATGCAAGGGAATGTTCCCGGCCGCCATGCCCCCGTGCGAGGATAGGTTCCTGCAGGGTCAGGAGTTAGCCTCTGGCCCAATGAGCTGGGACGACGGTCAGAGTCCAACGGTGAAGATGGCCGCAGAGACTCCACCCACCGGCGAACCTCTGGCTGGAAAAGGCTCTCAAGTGCCACCCAGTGGCTCTACAAAGAGGTTTATGAAAATATATGTTTTTTTAAAAAAATTATTTAATTAATTAAAAAAAAAAAAAAAACAAAGCAAACAAACAAAAAAATACCCTGCAGGATACTGGAAGATCTTCAGTTTGGCTGCCTAGCTTCCGGAGCTGGAGTCCCACAGGACAGATGTGCCTGGACACTTCATCTGCTTGACTCAGGGCTAATGCGTCAACGACCCGCTGATTTGGGAGTTAGATGAGGTGTAGCGATAGGAGGCGTAAATTTGTGTATCTATAAATGGTGCCTCGGCGTCTGGTCGCCCAGGGCGGACCGGAAGAATAACTTACTCAGTGTTCATTTCACTTTGATGTGCTGTAGATATGCTGGGGGTTTTGTTGATGGTGATGTTTCGTTTTTTAAAGAAAGTTCGGGCAGGAGTGAGTGGTGGCACGTTAATACCGGCCTTGGGAGGCAGAGTCTGGGGGATTCTTGTGAGTTCAAGGACAGCTTGGTCTCTATAGCAAGTTCCAGGGCAACCAGGAGCCAGGGTTACATAGAGACAGAGTCTTAAATAAAATAAAATATAAATAAAATAAAACAAAACAGACCAGATTTGTTTGGGTAGTGGTACTTGTTTTTAAGGGGTTTTCCCCTTATATTTGTTTAATTTGTGTGCGTGTGCACGAGTGTGCTCGTGTGCATGCGGAACATGTGCCGCTTCACACTCATGTGGATATCAGAGGACAACCTTAGGGAGTCAGTCAGTTCTCTCTTTTGAACAATTTGAGTCTCAGAGAGTAAATTCTATTATTCGGTTGATCCATCTGGCCGGCTCCCTTTGTGAGAATTTTGCTTTAAGATTCACTTTTTATTTTGTGTCTGTGCATGTGTGTGCAGATGCCTGCAGAAGTCAGAAACACTGGATCCCTCCAGCTGGAGTTACACTTGGTTATAAGGGGCTGGTGTAAACTCAGGCTCACTGCAGGAGCAGTACACTTTCTTAACTCCTGAGCCATCTCTCCAGCACACTTTTTGAGAATTATTTTAAAATAAAATATAATTGTAATGAAAGCAAACAGGCTTTGAGAGGAATTCTGTGGAGGCTAGGAGAAGAAACTTACTTGTACTTCTGACAGCTGAGGCACCAAATAAAAGTGTTAGTTGGGACCCCCCACAAGCTCTGCTTTCCCTCAGTGCCTGCAGTGTGGCATCTCAGAAGGCACTATCTTGGAGGGGACATTAACCTCTGTGCACTGGGAGAGGAAAATTCCACCAGCAGAGGTCACTGATGTACCAGCTCAGAATCTGCAACACCTCCATATGCGCACCATGCACATGCCTTGCTCCCTGCTCGGCACTTTGAAAGGACTCCATTCAAAGTGTGTGCATGCTGTTGGCAGATTTTTCTCAGTAGGGCCCACCTTTGATATCCTCAATCTAAGGCTGTTTATTTTAACATTGATTTAATACTTAAGGCAGCTTTGGATTGTACATCATCAAATTTAAACTGGTCCAGGAAGTAGTTATATGTGCTTCTAGCCTGGAATTTAAAGAAGGCACTACCTTCCCCAACACACACAGGTGGGGGGAGCACTTGAACATACACATACAGGTGGCTTGAGTTTGCAGATAAAAACCCTACTGAGTAGGGATGGATGCCATGATGTGACACGGAGGAGTACAGACACCAAGAAAAGGTGTCTGTGGACTGTGTGCATCTGAGCCACTTAGTGTCGGAGCTATCCATGAACAACAACTGTATATAATGCAATGACCTCTTGAGTGGTCATCAATCTCCAGTCTATTAAAGGAGGTGGGCGAGCAGCAGGGCAGCTAAACACCACCAAATCATCACAGAGCAGGAATCACCTCATATACTGTCCTGGACAAAGGTGCTGTCAACTTCAGAGGTCAGGTGAGAACACCAAGTATAGGAACCAGGCTTGTGGCCTATCCCCCAGGCAGGCATCTGGATGACTGGGTGACCAGGTAACTACAACTCAAGGGCACGAGGCAAAAGATGGTGATGACCCTATGATAGCAGAGGGGTGAACAGAGGCATGGCCCGGGGAGACTTCTTGGAAAGGAAAAGATGTCTTTTGCTGGAAAGAACTCTGAGAAAAATCATGTGACCTAGGCTATGCATCGTACTTCTGTGGTCACAGATATTGGTTCGTCGAAGGAACCAACGAGGACGATGGTAAGAGAAAGGGCACATTTCTCCCCCCAGTGAACCTGTTGCTGAGGGCATACAGATCTGGAAAAAGACCCTCTATCATGCCAACACAAAGGAAAACTCAGAACTGAGTGGCCGCTTTGGGGCTTGTGAACTTGCCACAAATTAGAATCACGTGAGTAGGGAGCTTTCCTGAGAAATTGTCCTGGTTACCTTCAGTGATTGGAAAAGACTCACCCCAAATGTGGGCGGGACCTTCTGGGAGCACCCCAGATAAAAAAGGTGTGGCAGAAGGAAGGTTGTTCACCTAGCTCTCTTGGCCTTCCCTCTTGTTAGTGAGGTGATTTACCTTGCTGCTACTGCTGATTTTCTTCACTGATATCAGAACCAGTGTTTCCAGGCTTTCATTGTTGACTAAGATCTAGAGGTTCTTCCAGAACCTTCCAGGTTTTCAGCACCAGAACTTCTAATGCACAGTAAGTCTTATTGCCTCTGTTCTTCTAGAGCATTGATTCTCAACGTTCCTAATGCTATGACCCTTTAATACAGTTCTTCATGTCGTGGTGACCCCAACCATAAAATTATTTTCATTGCTACTTCATAACTATAATTTTGCTTCTGTTAGTATAATGTAAATGTCTAATATTCAACCCTTGTGAAAGGGTCATGTGACCCCTATGAAAGGGTTGTTCAACCCCCAAAGAGGTCATGACCCACATGTTCAGAACACAGCAGAGCCTCAATGTGCCTGGAAATTGAGTTCCAGGAGCATTGTTTGAGCACCAAATCAAGCCATGCCTGAAGTTTATTTTATACATGAATTTTTCAGTGGGCCAGCGAATTTTTCCTTTGCTGATTAGAATTGCATTTCTGGTCCTCCTTGGGTAGGAAAGACAAGATGGATGTTTTGACACTACCTTTAAGTTTCCTGTTCATTCATTCTTTTCATTTTTGAAGATTTACTTATAGCCAGACATAGTAGTACACACCTTTAATACCAGCAGCCAGGAGGCAGAGGCAGGTGGATCTCTCTCTGTGAGTTCAAGGTTAAACTGCTCTACATAGCAAGTTTCAAGCCAACCAGAGAACTATAGTTTGTTTGTTGGAAAAAAGGGTTTCTCTGTGTAGCCCTGTATGTCTGTCCTGGAAGTCTCTTTGTAGATTCAGCTGACCTCGGACCCACAGAGATTTGCCTGCTTCTGTCTCCTGAGCGCTGGGATTAAAAGCATGCATCACCACCACCCAGCTGACATCGGCTTTTGAAACCTCAAAGCCCACCCCTAGTAATACACCTCCTCCAATAAGGCCATACCTCCTAATCCTTCCCAACCAATTCTGCCAACTGAGGACCAAGTCATTCAAACATATTAATCTATGGGAGCCACCCTCATTAAAACCACCACAATGGTTTAAGAGCATTTATTTGTAGTTGGAAGTTTCTTTTCCTCCAACAACTACCAAATACCCAGAAGCCTCTTTCCAAATAATTGACTCGGAGGCTTAATACTATAGTAAATGTTGGGCCAGTAGCTCAAGTATATTACTGACTAGTTTTTTCACAGAAATTACCCCATGATTCTTATCTATGTTTAGCCACATGACTTGGTACCTTTTCTCAGTTCAGCGTTCTCATCCTGCTTTCTCTGTGTCTGGCTGGCGACTCGTCCGCCTTTCTTCTTCCCAGAATCCTCATAGTCTGGTTGCCCAGTCTATACTTCCTGCCAGGATACTGGCCAATAGCATTTTATTAAACCAATATGAGTAACAAATCTTTACAGTGTACAAGAGCATTATCCCACAACATTGATTGCTTTTGTAGAATACCTGGATTTAGCTTCCAGAACCCTAACTCCAGTTCCAGGTAATCTGGTGTCTTCTTCTGACCTCTAGGACCATATATGGTGCATATATGTAAGCAAAACACTCATAAACATAAAATAAAGTAATAATGACTACTATTATATAAAATAAATAAAATAAAATAAAAATAAATGACTTAGGCAATTTCTTGTAGTAGTGGGTTTTCTCGGGTCCCGGACGCCAGAGGTCCCGGACCCACAGACCTGCCAGGGACCGCTTATCCGCCCCCCCCCCCCCCCCCCCCCCCCCCCCCCACCACCCGGGTCCCCAGAAACGACTCAGACTCTTCTATTAACTTCATGCTGTTTGGCCTATGGCTCAGGCACATTGCTAGCTAGCTCTTATATCTTAAATCAACCCATTTCTATTAATCCGCGGGCCACGTGGCCCGTGTGGCTCACCCGTGCCTCCTTACATGCTGTTCCTTCGGCGGCTTCAGCTCGGTCTGCCCCGACTCCGCCCTGTTTCTCCTACCTAAACTCTGACTCTCCTCCCACTTTCTCTATGGTGTCTGCCATGGCTCAAAACAGCTCCTTTATTTAAAGATACAGCACACACAAATGCATTTCCACATCAATTTCTTTTTTATTTTTTACTTTTTAAGTTAATTTAGAAGAACGTTCCAAGTAGAGTGGAAATCTTGTGTACAAACTGATATTTTGACACATATAAAACAAAAGATTTGACCTCTCTAGGCTTCCTCATTGTTGAGTGAGTATTGATGAGGCTGCATATATTGTCCTTTTCCCATAAACTGTCTTCCCAACCAGTTACATCCATTCTGCGTGTTTTGATGTAGCTGCAATTGTGTATGTCTTTTACCCCTACACGTGAGGCAGAGGCACCAGCACAGTCAACACTGAATAAATCATTCTTAGATTCTAGGGGTTCTTTGGGCTGGCTCCAGAGGAATCTAGCTTTGGATGCAGGAAGAAGGGGAGGCTGTGAACCAAAGAGCCCACAGCCCATAGTGTTGCTTCAATCAGCACAGTAGACATGAAACCCAGCCAAGAGACCCAGAAACCCCATCAGCAACACAATGAGAAATATTCACACGGAAGAAGCTAGACAGACTTTAATGAGTGAAAGAGATAGAGGAAAGGAAGGTAAGAGGGAGAGAAAGAGGAGAGAGGGGGGGAGAGCATGATCTCAATTCTAAACCCTTGAGGGAAAGAAAGAATTAAATATAATATACAGTTCTGGGGTAAGGTGCGGTTGAGTTGGAAGCAAAGGGGAATTAATTCTCTGGTCCTTTAGCAAGATACTTATTGTACAAGTCCATCTCCATGAAGCAACAAAGTCCTCGGAAGTCCTCTGGAGTGCAGTATCCTGCTGAAACTCTAACCACACCAGTGCGTTTATAAATGTTTTCTAAAGAGTTTGTTTTCTATCTGACCTACTGAGGAAATGCATGCATATAGGCTAGGATGCCCTGGACAGTGACCTAAAGGATAGCACATGAGGAATCCCAAAGTGGTTGTTTCTAGAGCTCAGTTATACCAGTAAGGACTTGGGCTTTTATTTACCTCTCAATTCTGTCCTCATGTCTGTAACTTACAGGCAGAAGATGACCCAGTGCGGTCCAAGCATCAAGATCTCACCAAGGCCAATGGAAGTAAGAAAGGGCATCATGCCAGCACATTCTGCCTTCCTCAAAAGTCCTCACCAGTCCACAACAGTCAAGTCCTGGAAAGGCAGAAGTATATGACCACTTAAAAGATTACCCTCTGGAATAACTACAAAACCAGGGCTCTGTGAGCAAGCACTTTAGGAAAAGGCATAAATTACGGGTGAATTAACATGTTTGCCATGGAATCACCCCTTTGGCAAGATCTTGGCCATCATCCAGTCCTACCCAAATACAACCAATAAATTATTCAAGTAACCCATTTTCACAGTAAAATTGTATCACAGCCATTGACTAAGCAAGCAAGGGCCCTGTGTGAAAAGTTCCGGTGGCTTCCAGAAACTTGATGACAATGAGAGCCTTCTTGGTCTGTTTACCTCATATTCTTTGCAGCAAATGAAGAGGCTTGACAAGTGTGCTTGGCCTCTTCCTGAGCAAAGGTCACAGGCAGGAGAAAGCAGCTTGTTGTGTGGCTTAGCAGAACAGTTACCATTTGTTCCTTCTCAATGAAATGCCACAGTCTGGGAACAGAACTGAGCACCCTTCAGTGCCTCTCTTCCAGCCCCACCTCAAGAGCTCACCCACATGAACTGGATAAATTACTGTAAAAGAATCATGGGCATGAGGCATGGATAATGACCCCGAAAGTGGCCAAGGTGAGGGCAAAGGGTGATTTCCCAGGAAGTATGAAAAATTTCACCTAAGAGCCCCCTCCACTAACAATTGGCCTTTTATTCCCACCCTTTCTCTCCAGTTATGTGAGGCCAAGTCTACCCTGAATGGGGGTGGGAGGGATCTGTGTATTGTGTGAGTGGGAGGGAAGGGGCAGGGCCAGAGGCCCAGAAAATGAATTGTACCTGTTATGATTATAGCCTCAGGATCACTCCAGGCCCACGGCCTGTCACTCTTTTTCTTCCTCCCATGGGACCAAGTGCATCTCTGACTTCAGAATGAAGCATGTTTATGTCCATGAAGAAACTGAAGTATCAGTCACAGAATAATGGAAAGGCATCTGGACCTATACAAGTACGGCTGCAACTCAATAACAAAAGACAGCCCAATTGAAATGGGAAACTATTAAAATGAGGTGTTGTATGTGCATATGTTCATGTGTATGCACGCAGGTATTTGCAGGGCATGTGACTGATAATGGTGTCTTCTATTGTTCTCTACCTTTTTTCTTCTTTTCTTTTCTTGAGAAAGTGTCTCGTAAACACAGAGCTCACTGATTTAGACTAGCTGGCTAGTGAGCCCCCAGGAATTCTAGAATGCGGGTACATGCCATCATTCCCAGATTTGCTTTATGTACATGCTAAGCATCCAGACTCAGTCCTCAAGCTTGTGTGATAAGCAGTTTACTGACCAAGCCATCTCCCCAGCACCTAAGTTAGAGTTTTCCTAAAAAGGTCGACACATAGATAGTGAGCACATGATGTTCAATATCATTCATTATCACAATTTCCTTGAAATACAAATGCAGACCAAAACTGTGATAAGATACCACCTTACAACATTAGAGTGTTGTATTTTGCTCTTTAAAGGGCAGTATCAAGAGCCAGAAAGGATACAGAGAAGTTTAAAGTGAATTGCTGGTCGGAATATAAAAATGATAGATTTGCCTTGAAAGATAGCCTAGAAGTTCCTCAGAAGATAAAACATAAAGTTATCACATGACCCAGTAATTCTACTCTTGAATCTATGTCTGGAAATATGTCTGTGTCTACACTTATCGACTGAGTATTGACAGCAGCATTATTCATAATGGCCAAGGAATGTGAATAACCCTAGAGTCCATCAACCTATAGAGAGGCAAACTAAGTGTGTTTTGTACATATTTGGGCACAGCAATGGGCAATAACGACAGTCAAATTTATAGTTATAGTTACAGGCAATTCTTAGATGTGAAGAGAGGGAGAAAGGGAGATGGAGAAAAGAGGTAAGTGATTTCTGCTGACGATGGGATTCCTTTTGGAGGTGAGGAAAATACAAAATTTTGGTGATGTCTTATTCCGAATAAATAGTACAAAATGCACTATATTCTTTAAATAATAAATTGTGAAGCTGGGGAGATGACTCAGCAAATAATATACTTGCTGTGAAATCCTAAAGACCAAAGTTCAGACCTCCAGAATCCACACAGATACCTGGAAACATCTGAACCAGGACCCCAAGAGCCAGACTATCTAGACTAGATGAATCCATGAGTTCTTACCTCCAATGAAAGAGCCTGCATAAGTAGCAGAGTGGTAGAGGAAGACGGGCAGATCAGTGTCAGGCTTCCACACATGAATACCACACACACACACACACACACAATGAACATATTGAAAAGTATTCAGCAAAACTAAGGACAGTGATCCCTGTTGTACGCATTCACACTTGAAGTTCTACCCATCTTAGGAAGACTGAGGCAACCTGCCTGGTTTCTGTAATATTCCCAAAGCTGCTTAGCTCTGCCTAGCTCTGAGATCCAGATCAGCAGTCCCAAATTTCCAATGAAACACAAAGAAGCTTATATTAATTACATGCTGCTTGACCTATGGCTCAGGCATATTGCTAGGTAGGTCGAGCATCTTAGCCCAACCCATTAGTCTTATTGTTTAGCCAAGTGGCTTTTCTCAGGGCAGCACTCTGGTCTTCTTTCTTCTGTGTCTGCTGGCATCTCTGTCTGACTCCACCCTCGTTCACTTTATTTATGCTCGGATTTCCTGCCTGCTTCTAAGTTGCCTTGCCATAGGCCAAAACAGTTCCTTTATTATTCATAGTGTATAAAGAGACATCCCACATCAGGTTTCCACATGGGTGAAAAAAGAGAACTCATTCCTGAAAGCCAACTTCTAGCCTTCATATACACACCCTGGCATGCATGTGTGCATAAATCTGCACACACAATAAAAAAGTAAACATAAGCTGGGTGATGGTGGCAGAGGCCTTTAATAGGAGCACCGAGGCTGAGGCAGGTAGATCTCTTATGAGTTCAAGGCCAGCTGGGTCTACAGAGAGAATTCTAGGATAGATAGGCAGGGCTACACAGAGATACTTTAGCTCCAAAAATAAACTAACCACCACCACAACAAAGCCAGAATAGTAAACATAAGAAATTAAAATAGATAGCATAACTTCTTGTAGTTAGACTTTTTCATCAGGACCATCAGTCAGGACCCCAATAATGACATGGAGACTAATTATTAGTTATGAAAGCTTGGCCGATAGCTTAGGCTTGTTTCTAACTAGCTCTTATAGCTTAGATTAACCCATATTTTAATCTACATTATCTTGTATGGATTGGTCACCTTTACTCTATACTGTATACTCTATACTCTTACACTGTACACTCTTACTCTTACTCTATACTCTACATTTGGCTACTGACTCTGCCTTTTTCCTCTGGGCCATCTCTCTCCCCAGAAGTCCTGCCTATACCTCCTGCCTGGCTATTGGCCATTCAGCTCTTTATTAAGCCAATCACAGTGACACATCTTCACACAGTGTAAAGGAATATTCCACAACAGCTTCTCGTCAAAATTACTTATTTCCTCCAACAACATGAATAACATTCATAGATTATCGTGACAATCACAGAATTTATGTTGAACTCCGTTTTTTAATAATAAGGGTTGATTTATTTTGCTATGCCCTTCTTTTTCTTTTTTCACTTACTTATGTTTCTTTATTCATTTATATGTTTATTTTGAAGACAGGTTCTCATTGTGTAGTTCTGACTAGAACAAAGACTACAGTGGGCTGGGCACTTATGCATAACTGGTAATAAAAAAGATGCCCCCACAGGTCCACTTGCTTCTGGCTCCTAAGGGCTGGGAGTGTGCCACCACACCCCATAATGCACAACATTTTTTTTCTTGACTTTCTTAGAGCTATAAAGGCAGTTAGTATTCAACCTTGACCCACTTTCTCAGCCCATGGAACATGAACTTGGGATGCACATCTCTAATGATACAATCCATTGCAAAATATGGGGCTATCTTAGGAGCCTTTTTTTTTTCACCCACCTGTTGCCATTACCAACTTTTGCCTTTGCATTTTATATATTAGCTAATTTTCTAACTTGGATTAAAGAGTCTTTGAATTCTAACTGCTCAATGAGCCTGATTCCTTTCTGGTGTATTTTGAGGAGATTTCCCCTATTTGAACCAACTTTGATTGTCTTATGTTCGGTCATTTGGAAAATAATTGATGGGCATGAATGATTCACATTGAGCCTTTTGAGTGCTTTGTAAATAAAAGGCCAGATATGTTTATAAGTGTAGTGGCCGTTATTTATGTCAATGTTTTATAGCTTCTTGGTATTGGTGCCTAAAAAAGAAAGGAAAAAATCTTGCTAAATAGAAGATATAAAGGCTGTGAATCCAAGCCCCAATAGTTCTGCATTAGGAAACGGCAAAGTGATTCTAATAGTTCATCTGGAAGAGCAAGAAAGAAAAGATATGAAAAATTATAAAGAAAAAATAATGAGGAAGATTTCTATATTAATAAGCCGCGTGTGGTGGCTCAAATGGGGAGGTAAAAGCAGACAGATCTCTGTAAGTCTGAGGCTAGCCTGGTCTATATAGTGAATTCTAGGACAGCCAGGGCTGTGTAGAGAGACCTTATCTCATAAAACATAAAACAAACAGAAAGGTATGGAATAGTTTTCATGGTTAAAACTGAGAGCAATAATTAGTGCGGTGCTTTAGGGACCAAAGCGAAAGTCATAAATTTGTACTCATGCATCAGACTAATTTATAATAAAGGAAAGAACGCAACCCATGTGTTCTAGTTTGATCTATCAATGTATTAAACACCATGACCAAAATGGGAGGAAAGGGTTTACTATTAGAGTCCATCACTGAGGGAAGCCAGGGAAGGAACTGTAAAAGTAGAGGCAAGTACCACAGAGCAAAGCTGTTTACTGGCTTGCTTTTTAGCTTGCGGTTAGCTAGCTTTCTTATAGCCCAGGCCTCCCTGCCTGAGGATAGTACCACCCACAGTGGACTGAGCCTTCCTACATAATTAGCAGACATTCCCATGGGCTTGCCTACAGGCCAATCTGATTCAGGCAATCCCTCAATTGAGACTCCCTCAGATAACTCTGGGCTGAGTCATGTGGACAGCTGACAATATCTAGAAGACCATGAAAAAGCAAATAGTCTATTAAGCAAAAGGTGCTGAGGTTGTACTTGAAGGAAATATATGACATTTGTTTCAATAATATACATAACTTCAAATGAATTAAATCACTTAGAAAAGTTAAACCATAAAAGCAAAGTAAAACCAATCACATATGTACCTGATATCTAGACAGGAAGGAAGATAAGAAACCATCTCAAAGGACCAGCTAGGTTTGACAGCCCATGCCATGCCTTTAATCCCAGCACTTGGGACAGAGGCAGATCTCTGAGTTCAAGACTAGCCTGGACTTGCTACAGAGCAAGTTTCAGGACAGCTAGGAAAGCAATTAACACAAAAGAAAAGGTTGTCAATTGTACTATACAATTCCTACCTCTGCTTAATTCTGTTTGTCATAATACAGGCACACACACACACATATTCTACCTCTGTTTAAAATATTTTGTATATTGATATATATTAGAGATATTGTTGTTATTTTGCGCATTTCTACCTCTACTTAAGATGTTTTGCATGATTGTCATACTTGAGGTCATTTTCCCTATACTATATGTCTGTTTGTAGACTATCTACTTTTATAACATAAACCTTGGTCCTTAGGTACTTAGGTTGATAAGAATTACAAGTTATAGTCACCCGTGTTTGTCATACTATAGTCATATTATAGCCATGTTAATTATGTTTTCTAGATGTATAATAAGATAAGTCATGGACCTAGAAAATATGGCATTTAAATGTCTTATTAGTCAAAATTTGGCTGACACAATTGTGGGACACAATTGCTTCTGGCAGCATCATTCCTTTCCTGAGATGATGTTGGGCATCAAAGACTCTCCACATGGAGTTAGTCTTCCTTGGCGGATAATGGTATGTTGGACAAAGAACTGCCCTTGCCTCACCTGCTGGCATTAAGCAAGCTCTCTTATCCCGATGAGCAGGATGAAAGATAGACTGCTGAAACCTACCAAGACAGGATAAGTCAGTCTCTCAAAATGCCCTGTTTCTGAATATGTCTGCAGATATTCTAGGCCTATAGCCAACAAATTAGATGTCCCAACTTTGCAAAAAAGCTTTGAGTGACTGTCCAGGCAGCCGGCTGTTGCTATCTTCTCATACTATATTCCAAAAGTTACTTACTTGCACTTCCTGCTAACTCAGGTAATATATCTTTCCTTCTCAGCGTTAAAGACTAAATAGTTACAGTTATGACCACCTCATTCATATCTTAGCTAAGAGCATTTAAGTACTAGATTCATGTTATTCAAGATAAGATAGTTTTAGAATAATCTCTGTATTTTGCCACTTACCAACATTCTCGATGTTTAATATTTGCTTCGTGTTTGTTTCTCTTGTTGGCTGTAATTTCACCTTGTTTATATTATTTACCTTTTCCCTCCCCTAGACATTACCTGATAATTGATTGTATTGTATATAGTTTTATATTTAAGCTTAAAACTTTCTTATTTGGGCAAAGGGGGAAATGTAGTGGCGAGGAGACACCATCACCTTGACCCAGAGGTGTGGCCTCTTGGCGAACATAGACCTGGAAATCACCTATGGCCTTGGGGCCCAAGTATTCGGGTGTGGCTGGAGGGCCAGTTTAAGATCCAGGCACAGGTATGGAGAAGCCCCTTCTGTCTGTTCTCTCTCGTGCTCTTGGGCAGAGGACTTGACCCACTGAGTGAAGCCTCATAGCCCAGTCCAGCTTTCCAAAAACTACACAACTGTTTAATCTTCTTATCAGCAAGTTTCCTCTCTAAACACCTTAGTAGATAACATCCTACTTTATCAGTTGCCAGTGACTTGCATTCATAATTATGGATACACAAAACTTGGCTATTTTTGTTTTTAAAATACCACAAATAAGGTGATGAGGGAATGTAACTCAGTGGTAAAGAATTTCCCTGGCATGTGCATAAATTCTAAGTTCAAGCCCTAGAACTATCCACACTTTTTTCTCTGGAACCACTAAGAGAGCTCACCAAAAGTAGGAACAGAAGATCATGCTACTAAGAACCGATGATGGAACCAGGAACCAGAAAAAGAAAAGAAAAACAAAGAAAATCTAAAACTAAAAAAAAAAAAAGACTTTAAAAAGGTTTGACAGTCAGTCCAGAAATAAAAACAAACAAGCCAACAAGTCTCCATCTTTAAGGTCACGTGGTAAAAGTCATGAGGCAGCCTGAAACAGCGATAACATCACTTGAGTCAGAAAGCATTTCTCCTAAGGTAGACAAGATGGCCAAGGTATAACATGCTTTCTCTTGTGATTTTAGAGACGTATCAGCTGTAAAGTACAAACATTAATGTCGTTAGCCATGATTCTACCAACTATGATTTTCATAGCTTTTCAAGTATAATAAATGCTCACAGTAATAACTGCATGTCTCTGGAATTTCGGCTCAGCACTCTTATTTCAATACCTTTGCTGTAGCACGCGTTCCTACCACAAATATCAAGTGCTCCATGCATGGCAGACAAGGTGATCTTAGTAATACTTCACTCCCTAACTACTTTTGTATAAGAGCTGTTTCACAATGTAATATTATTTATCTGAGAAGTGGACCACGAGGTAAAACAAATCTAGTATTTAAAGGAAAACAGTAAATTAAACAGAAAAGGCAAAGCCCTAGATATTAAAAAAAAAAAAAAATTAAAGGCCAAAGAAAATTCTAGGTGGAATTTTCAAGTGAAATTACATGTTTCTTAGTAAAGGCTGGGTTTTCTGTTTGATCCAACAGGTGGCACTATGCTAGCACCAGGCCTCAGGGGAAGAAGTGCTAGTAGCTACTAGCTAGCTGCTACCAGGGGCCATCACTTTCAGGCCAGGATAGAGCATCAGTTTGTAAGCTCATCCTATTTAGTTAAAAAATAAAAAGCTAAAAACAAAACACCCCACAGGATCGAGAAAGTGCATGTCAAACACTCCTTCCCCAAGCACACCCACCTATTACTGCCAAGTTTACTGAGGACTAAAGTGTCTGACCCAGGTGCTGTGCTGGAGTGTCAGCCGTGAGGAAAGTGATTAGCTTGCTCTCACACACGTTCTAGTGGGAAAAACATGAACTTCTGAAAGCACAAGTTAGCAAACTAATCACAATTTGTTCTGAGTGATTCAAATGGAAAGCACCAGCCAAAGTATTGTACAGATACCAAGACAAGATAAATCAATGACAGCCCAAGTTCTGTGCAGGTGAGAGAGAAACTGTCGAAAATGTTTAAAGTCTGTCTGTTAGGAAATGTCTGTGGCCCTCTGAAAAATCACCCTCTGTTCAGGGTTGCTAGTAGACTCAGCATTATACTTCATCCAAGTCTGGGATGGATTCCAGCTTTCTCTCAAATGGCTTCTTCTTTCTAGCCTTTCCTCCTCACAGCTCAGGAATTCCACCAGAAGCTGCATGTTAGCCTGCACTTTGAATTTCCAGAACATGATTTTTCCTCTCTTGCTGGGTCTTTTTTTTTATGAAGCAGCCAGAAACTCACTGCCTCAAAGCTGACCTGCTGCTCTCTTATCCTGTCACTCGGATCTCAAGAGCCTTCTCCAACGGCCTTCCAGTCCCGTCTCTCACAAGCCCTGTGGACAGAGACAGACACCTGCCACCGCTGGAGACATCAGCCACCCCCCTTCCTGGCCTTTTCTCCATGCATTTCAGCTGTCTGAAGTGGATTTTGCACTTGTCCTTAGTAATATCCTCTTAGAAGCTGTATTTTTAAAAAAAGATGTGAAAAATCCTTTTTAAAAATTATTCTTTTCCTTCTTTTCATATATATGTAGTATGCATGTGTATATATATATATTCAAATAAGGGTGTGTGGTGTGGTGTATGTGTATGCAGTGTATGTGTGTGGTGTGTGTATATGTGTGCTGTGTTTTATGTGTGCGTGGTGTGTGCGTGCTGGTATGTGGTGTGTGTAGTGTGTGTATATACAGTGTGTGTGGTATGTGTAGTGTATGTGTGTGTGTATGTGTGTGTGGTGTGTGTAGTATGTGTGTATGTGTGTATGTGGTGTATGTTTGTGTGCATGTATGTGTGGTGTGGTGTGTGTGTAATGTGTGTGTGCATGGGTGTGTATGTGGTGTGTGTAGTGTGTGTGTGTATGTGGTGTGTGTAGTGTGTATGTGTGTGGTGTATGGTGTGTGTAGTGTGTGTATGTGTATGGTGTATAGTGTATATGTGTGTGGTGTGTATGGTGTGTGTGACTATGTGATGTGTGTGGTGTGTGTGTGTGACTATGTGGTGTGTGTGGTGTGTGTGTGGTGTGTGTGTGTGGTGTGTATGATGTATATGTGTGTGGTGTGTATGGTGTGTGTGACTATGTGGTGTGTGTGGTGTGTGTGTGTGTGGTGTATGTGTGTGTGTATGGTGTGTATGTGTGTGGTGTGTGTGTGTGGTGTGTGTGTGTGTGTATGGTGTGTATGTGTGTGGTGTGTATGGTGTGTGTGACTATGTGGTGTGTGTGGTGTGTATGTGTGTGGTGTGTATGTGTGTGGTGTGTGTGTGTGTGGTGTGTGTGTGTGGTGTGTGTGTGTGGTGTGTATGGTGTAATGTGTGTGGTGTGTATGGTGTGTGTGACTATGTGGTGTGTGTGGGGTGTATGTGTGTGGTGTGTGTGTGTGTTTAGGCCCAAGGTTGATATCAGGACTCTTCCTCATTCTTCCACCTGTTCTTGTTCTTAGACCTTATTCTTTGAGATTAGGTCTCTCAGTCAGACCCAGAGCTGGATGATAAAGCTAGTCTTACCTTGCTCTAGGGATCCTGTCTTCATCTTCCCAGGCTGAAATTACAGGCGGGGCCCCTCACTCTCCTGCATTTTCATGGGTACTGATGATTCAAACTCTTGTTTGCATGGCAAGAGCTGTAACTGCCAAAACATATCCACAACCTATAAAGGTCTTATTTTAATTTTTATTTTATGTGCATTGGTGTTCTGCCTGTGTTTGTGTGATGATGCCAGATCCCTTGGAACTGGAGTTACAGACAGTTGCTAGCTGCTATGTGAGTGCAGGGAACTGAACCTGGGTACTTGGAGGAGCAGCCCGTGCTCTTAACCCTTGAGCCATATCTCTGGCCCCAAAAAGATCTTTTTAAAAACAATAGAAACACTAATGATATAAAAACACAAAGTGATTCTGTTTAAATAAACTTACCTGCAAAATAAAAGATTGTCACCCTATGTTATTCCTTTCATATAGACTTTGTTTTATTAATCTCTTGAAACCAGACCTAAAGAAGTCTCTCTTTAAAGAACCTGGCCTAACTGGGTTTGTGAGGAAATTTCCCACACTGGGAGACTGCTCGTCCTGAGGCTCCAGACTCAAGGATGGCAAAGCACCCCTTTTCCTGTGTGTCAGCCATTATCCTGAGTGAGCTGGTTTCCTGTGTGGGGATCTGTACTTCTTCCAACCATTGCCTGGTCAGATGTGGTCTACCCACAGGGCTGTGGTCTCAGCCCAGAGGCTTCAGTGGAACATCTGCATTAAAGCATGATGTGTGGTAGGTGAACTATAAAGTATACAGGGTGGCTAAACAGAGCTGAAATGTCAGAACATGTGGCTTCCTTCCTCTTTTACCATAGACCGACCCTCCCTCCCACCTCTGAAGGTCTCGGGCTGCCTCAGTGAGGCTTAGAGCTGTTACAGAAGGAATGCAAAGAG
Organism: Phyllotis vaccarum; assembly: GCA_033318265.1. Lineage (NCBI taxonomy): Eukaryota > Metazoa > Chordata > Mammalia > Rodentia > Cricetidae > Phyllotis > Phyllotis vaccarum. The sequence goes on from JARWLC010000004.1 coordinate 113,408,747, forward strand.
GGAACAAGGGAAGGAAAAGTTAAAATCTGCTATTAAATACAATTTTCAGACAATTTAGCCAAATAGTAGTTTAAACAGCTGAACTTTGTAAGAGAGAAAGTATGCTACACAGTCACAGATTCCTTTTCCTTACTTGTTGGCAGCAGAATCAGTTAATCTCAGAGTTCTATGTCAGAAGTCCTGGAGTGGACAGAAAGAGGAAAAGCTTATCTTGCTATTTCTAGTAAAATCTTTGGGAAAAGAACAAAGAGATGAGGGGGTTACCATCTCACAGAGTACTGTCTCCCTTCTCCTGAGCCTCCCTAAATCAGCTGAGGGAAGCTGGAGGGCTCCTGAAGACCCCATCTTTGGGGCTCTGGGAGGGCCTACCTGCCGTGTTACCTGGCCCCTAAGAGTGGCTACAAGGTTCTTTAGGGAGAAGGGTTGAGTATAATGCCTTGGACTGCCCCCAGGACCATGGAAGAAAAGTAGCTGAGCTGACCGAGCTGAGAGCCAACAGGCCTCAGTGTGCCAAGAGTCACAAGAGAAAGGTGACTCACTAGCAAGGTGGGGGTGAACACTCTGGGGAAGAGCCAGATGGAGGATGTGGGGTCAGAGTCCCAGCCAGAGTAGCACTGAGTCATTAGGGAACACATGCAGGTCCTTCCAAGCCAGGAAGGACCAGACCACAGGCACTAGAGACACTGCCTCAACAGCAGGTGCATACAAATAGCTTAGGAACAGATTCACCCTCACCCTTACAGGTTAATAATGATCCAGACCCACCCACCTAGCAAAATTCAGCAAAGATGTGGAGACTAGGAGTGGACCCATGGAGCCCATCCTCTCTCTGTCCCCAAATAAACTAAGAATATTTTATGTTTTTTACGTGGCAAGTAAACAAACTATTTACTTGATGTGTCTAAGTTATTTCATTCAAATGCCCCCCCCCCATTCTGTGGTTGGAGATCCAGAGAAGAAGATGATTTTAGAGAAACAAAGATAATTACATCATCTTTGCACATCTGTGAGTGGGGTGACAAGAGCCTGCAACCTTCCTCACATTCATGTGTTGCTGGTCCTTTCCATCTCCTCCCGCTGCTAAATCGGGTGCTACTTGGGCTGCTCAGTTCCTCCCACCCACCCACATGCAACTGTGCAGACGAGCTCAGAGCGTCCAGATCAGCTCTCTGGGATTTTGGGTGCAAAATGGAGGGAATGGGAAGAAGGCTGGAAATGGATAAGCCACGTGTGTGGGCTCTAAGGGGGGGTGAAGAAATAACGAGTCTGTCTTGAAAGAGCCTCTAGAGAAGAGAGGACATGAAAAGCGTCCAAAGGTATCAGAGTGGGAGACGAGGGCAGCACGTAGAGATGACAGAATGTGCTATTTTGGGGAAAGGGGGCAAGGGACCCATTGCTGCTGCACTTTAGAGAAAATACAAGATGGATTTGGATAGGAGTTGCTGTGGACTCCATTCTTGTATCCTTGAGATTTAAGGAGTTCCTATCAAGACTGTTTCTTTGAATCCCATCCAGTCACCAAGGCACGGAGATCTCAGCCTTGACAGCTTGACAACTACAGTGCTCCAATGCTTTATGGGAAATGACTAATCAGGAGGAAAGACTCTCAGCTGAGGGGAGGGGTGATTTTTGTTTCCTAGAGGACATTGGAGACATGGTCTGATGTATCCCATTCAAACTCATTATTAAGCTGACAATGACCTTGAACTTCATTTGCTTCTTTCTCTGTCTGCTCCTGAGTGCTGAGATTATGGGGACACTTGTGCAGCTCTGGGCACTGAACCCAGGGTCTTGTGCATGCCAGGTAAGCACTGTGACAACTGGTTACATCTCCAGCTCCTCAAGACATTTCAATTGTCACAACTGAGATGTGCTAGTGACACATGGTCAGAGGCTAAGGGCACTGCCAAGCACCTTGCACTATATACAGGATAGGCCTCCACAGCAGTGTCCCAAATAGAAACATGACCAAGAAATGCTCGTTTCCTTATGTCCCCTTCTAGTGACAAAAATAAAAAAACATCTTTTCTCATTTTAAGCATTATTTCACATTTGTGATATTATTTTTTAAAGTGTTTACTATATTTATTTATTTGGCATGTGTATGTGTGAGAAAGAACACAGGGAATGGGGAGGGAGCACACAGTCACAGGTACAGGGTACTTGGGAATGTCAGATGACAAGTACTTTGGGGTGTGGTTTCTCTCCTTCTACCAGCTGGGTCCTGGAAATCAAATTCAAACTGTCAGTGTCTTTACCTTCTAGGCCACCTTACTGTTCCTTCATATCCATTCTTATCTGGTAATCTACATAGAAACTGGGTTTGTAAAAACCATGAACATGGAAGAATTCCTGTTTAATTCCAGACCCTGTAGGGGAAAAATAGATTTGAAAAAAAAAAGTTATGGAGACTTTTTTTGAATGTCTATACACATGTTGTATGTGTCTGCATATGTGGGGTGGTTCTGTGTGTGTGTGTGTGTACATGTAGAGGCCTGAGGATTACCTCAGGAGTCTTCCTTTACTGCTCTCCATATTACCTAATTTCCACTAGTCAAGCTAGTCAGCTTGCCTCAGAGATATCCTACCTCAGCCTTCTGCCTTCCCAGAGTTGGACTTGTAGGCAGGCTGTCATGGCTGCCCAGCATTTTGTGGGTTCTTGGGACCCGAACACTGCTGAGCCATCTCCATGGCTGTTACCAGTATAGAACAAGCACACCAGGTAAACAATTGTAAGACATGATCACCATGGAAAACACGGCTTCTCCTTTGCTCTCTAAAGAGAATTCCCAGAATCCAACTCTGCCTGGTCCCTCCCCCACACACTTCCATACAGGCACTAAGCACTTGTTTGGTTTTGTTGAAGGCGATACATTCACTAAGGATTATTGGGGTAAGGTGTTAGGAAATGGTGGCATATTTGATTTCAAATTTTTATTCTAATCTCTCTGGCTGGGTTCCCATCAGCCCTCTCTATTTCTATGCAGACAGCCCTAGCGAGGCTTCAGTAGAAATCTATACCATATAGCTTTAAAAACAACAAAACAAACTAGAATGCTTACATTTTTGGTAGTCACTGGTTCAATTCTTTCAATAGGCTACAAATTTATCCAAATGCCTATTTCTTTTCTGCCTGTATATCCTTGTCTTTTCTCTGAAATGTAGTCCTATGTTTAGGAAATAAATACTACCATCTCATCTAGGAGAGCCAAGATAGTGGCTGGCTTGCTCCTGGGCTCTACATTTCTCTTTAGGGACATATCAAGTCAAGGGCCCAGATGCAGAGCACAGACATGGCCGGAGGGCAATTGCTAGCAGGCTTGGTGTTGCTCCAACATCATGGAAAGCAGCTGCATTTATTGCTACTACTGCCCTTGGTGGAGACCTACCTCTTTCCTTCAGTAACAACAAAGAGCAAGCAGGGCCACCCTTGATGACTCCAGACCATTGTCCATCAGGTGATTTGTGAATGAACAACTTGGCCCTTATGAAATGAAGTCACAGCGTCAGCACATAATGTGCAAAAGTTAAAGCTGTAACCAAGAGGAGCATGCCTCAGGGTTCAGTAACTGACAGATGGTGGCTTAGACAGAGGCAGTCTCAGTCTCTCTCTCTCTCTCTCTCTCTCTCTCTCTCTCTCTCTCTCTCTCACACACACACACACACACACACACACACACACACACACACACACACACACAAGGACTTGAGGAATGAGTCCACACATAGCTGGTATAGATTTCAGAGTCAGGGTTCTCTTGAGCTTTTCTCTTTGATCACAGGGTAGCTGTGGAATTTTCAGGCATTTGTCCTCAATCAACTAAGAAAGATGGCAGGGCCACAGGAGAAATGGTGAGAGCCTATGTGTCCTTCCCAGTGGAGAAAGCAATGCCTTTTGGAAGTTCAAAGCATACTCCCTCTCAAGTCTCACTGAGTCATGTAGCCAGCCCTAGCTGCCAAGGAGACGGGAACACATAAGGGAGAAGTAGGAAAATATTGGTTGCTTTGACTATGACACAAAGTCATACCTGTAGTCTGGCACCTTAGAATGATGTTGTCCTGATGGGGTAAGAGGGGAAAACTCAGACCTGAGAACTGTTTACAAGTCTTTCAGCCCACAAAGTGTTACTTGGAACTTAGAAACGGAAGAGTGACTATTCTTGCCAGCTTTGCTGATACCTGGATGCCCCATGGGTTCTGAAACATGATGCTCTTGCCTTGGGTCTTGACCTTCTTGTTGAAAGCATCACAAAACAGCGAGAGTCCCATTCTGTGTCACAAGAAGCCAGGGCAGGGAAGGAAGAACATAACCACTCTATCTACCTCATAACACCAAGATGTCGATGGCAATCCCATGGCCCTCCTGGGAGTCAATAGCTGAGGAGAGATTGAATTACTTGGACAGGTAGTGGCAAGATGGGAAACTCTGGATTCATTTGTAGCCACAGAATGATAAGGCTACCTGGACATTTCTTCACAAGCCTGAAAGTAGCTCACAACTTTGTATTCACTTTCCTATATTTTGCAACAACCCACAAAAACGGAAGATGTTTTTCTATCTGAGCCACTGCTAACAACAGCGTGTGGCCAGTGAGCTTCTGTCTTCCTCTGCCCCCTCTACTAAATATGAGTTGCTTGTGACACATAGCCCAGCCCAGAATGAGGACTAAAAACCACAGATCTTGTCTCTTTCCCCCTCTTCTTCCTCACCTGACTTCTACACTCTGCCATTCCTCTGCCCCTTAACTTTCAGCAAAGGTATTGCTTGGCCCCTCTGGCTCTGTGATGGGCTCCAGTTTCTCTGACCAGCTTTAAGTTCAGAGTTCTGGCACATTTGTTACCAGCTTCTCTGAGCGTCCCACCTCACATCTTTGTTCATACACTCATTCTTAAAACATTTAATTGATGCCTCCTGTGTCTGTCTTGTTTTCCATGTACTTCTGAGTCAAAGACATAGTACTGTCCATTTTTTGAGAGCTGCACACATCTCTGAGCACTACAGGGAATGTCTGTGTACACAGGGTATTATGCTGACCCAAAGGAAGAAGAGGCGGGTTTCTGAGGTACATTAAGAAAAATAACCTTGGGTTGTAAAGTGTCAAAATGTTTTCAGTTGAATATAGGCAATAAGGTTGGAAGACATACTGTGGTGGACAGAGCTCTCTGACTTCATGGTTACTGTTCCCCTCTTTTACAGTATAAAACATTTATTTGGTTCAAACTACCTGGTAACAAGGAATGCAGGTTACCTGATGGTGAAGTGCCTGTCTTCAGGACCATTACTATGATTAGACTAAGAAAGTTCATGTATTCAAAAATGATTGTGAGTCTTCAGGAGAAAATCCTTGTCAGTGTACTCCACTATCAGATGCAGATGTTTCCAGCTACAACAGCTATCTTGTGACTGTGAACAAGAGGCAAGAAAATTACAAAGATGCTAACTCCACAGGGGCACCCCAACCTCAATAATATATTTTTCTTTTCTTTTTCCCCCACAATTTTTAAATACATTTAACATAAAATGTGTTATCTCAGGGCTGGAGAGACAGTCATGCTGCTCTTCCAGAGGATCAGGTATGGTTCTCAGCAATCATATGGTGGTTCACAGTCACCTGTAACTCTAATTCCAAGGGAATCAAACATCCTCCTCTGGCCTTGCAAGCACTGTATGCACTTACATATATGCAAGCAAAACATTCACACTTGCAAAATAAAATTGTTTTCAAGATCATCATCTTAATATTCATTGGTAAACATATAGTTCAGTAGCAAATACATTCACATTGTTATACAGCTTTTACCACCATCCACTCCAGAGTTCTTTCCATTTAAAGAAGTCAAACTCTATCCATCAGACGGTGTGACTCCCCATTACTCTCTTCACCCAATCCCTGGAAAATCTTCTTCTCCTTCTGTCTGTGTGAACATCAACCCCTTAAGTACAACATATAAGTAGAATGGCAGTTTGTGTTTTGTAACTAGCTTATTTGCTTAGCACAATGTCCTTGAAGTTTGTCCATGTTATAGCATATGTCAAAACTTCCTTCTTTCTTACAGTTGAGTAATATTCCGCGGTATGTCTACACTACATTTTGTTTTTTCCATTCATCTTTTAGTGGGTACTTAGTTGCTTCCACTTTTTTGGCTACTGTGAATGATACTGCTGTGGAGATTAATGAACAAGCATCTCTTCAAAGACTCTGCCTTTAATTCTTTTACCCAGAAGTGTAGAATTGTATGGTAGTTCTTTTTCTAATTTTTGTAACAGGGAACATTTCTTCTCTATAAAAAAAAAAGTATGATTGTTTAAGACATTTCTGGACATTTTCTGTTAGTTATAGCCTACAGTCAGTCTCCTAACTCATCCATGAAGGATGAGTCTTGGAAAGTTGTACAGAGGAAGTGTTGTGGACAGAGAAGTGCATAGAGACACTAGGCTCATTTAGGGGGTTGCAGACAGCTTTGCACATCAGGTAGTGCAGGGATGTATCTCACTTTACTTGAAGCAACTGAAACACCTCCTTACTAAGAAACGAGTGCTTTAAATGTGATAGCTATCTAAGAATCCCTTGGAGCAGTAAAGAGCCAAATTGCAAAATTTACCAGTCAAGACCAACACCCAGTTTACATGACCAGTGTGTACATACACTATGATCTGTGTAGGAACAGGAGCCCGGGGTTTGGTGGCCTCTACATGAAATCGCTCTGAAACATCATACCAACTTCACCTTCAATGTAACTTTCTCCAGCCCTGCCTTCTTCATAAAAGTTGCATATGGCTATAATACTGTATGGGGAAATCGAGTTATGTGTATGCATCCCAGTTGTGAGCAAGACTTTAATCTTGACAAGGCTTCTCTCAGGCCACAAATGTGTGACAGAAACTCAGGGACATTTTACACAGCAGCTGACATGAATCCACTAAGAATATCATGTAGGCGGAATGTACTCAGAAGGCACCAATACCAGATAGATATTTATTAAAATATAAACCAACACTCACGGTACAGGTAACAGATTACAGTAGCACCTGAACAGGGACTGGAGTCTGGAACGGTGGACGAGTGATGGACGGACAATGGATTCCGATCCTCTCTCCAACAGCTAGGAACCAGGAAGAGCGCATCTCGTGTTCCAGAAGCCCCTTTTCAATGGGCTTTCCCCGCCCCCTTCAAGGGCCCCAGGCCCTGGATAGGTGCCTTTTGACCTTATCAGCTGACACCTGAATCCCACAACAATATCAAGTCTTGCCAAACTAGATACTTCGGCCCTACCACCTAACATTCATGGTACTGGAAGGTGCTCTGTGTGCTACCATTGAAGGGTAGTCATCAATCCAGTTACAAGCCCTGTGACCTACAACAGTGGGCTGCCTATGAGATATGCTGATGCAATAGTGGCTCACAAATGTTGTAGGAGAAACCAACCACTCTCTGATTGCATTTAAGGCCCACTCTATGATATGGAAGCCATGCTGGACACTGCTTGGGTGGCCAACAACCTGAGACTAGATAGGCCATGGGCTTAGGAGAAAACCAAATGTGATTGCTTTGCTAAGGGAACACGGAAATAAAATGACTTGTAATAATATTCTGCTAGATCCCTAGATCAATGTCTCACTCAACCATCATCGTAAATGCTTCTTGTGGGAGAGGAGAGCTGACACAGAAACTCATAATCAGACAGTGTACAGAGAATGAGAGACTTTAGAATACTCAGTCCTAAGTGGAATGTCTTCATCAAGCTCTATCACTGGGCTTAGGACGTACTCAGAAGAAGAGGAAGAAAGATTGTAAGGACTGATGCACATATGAATATAAAGTATCTGTGGCAGCATGCACAGGATCTTTACAAGTTCAAGCCAGATGAGATCCCAGCACCAAGAAATGGAAGTAGACATGGGTTCCCACTCCTAACCAAGAAGCTGTCTGCAACTGATATCTCTTGCAAAGGAAAAGTTAATTTTCCTCAATGGAGTCTCACTGGTATATAAACCACACTCCAGTGTAGGCATCATGCCACTTGGATTGTTTCTGTCCTAATGGTCTTTTGTTTGTATATTTTAGTTCCTGGTTTTTGTGTTCTTGTGAGGTGGCACTTTTGGGTGTGTGTGTGTGTGTTTCTTGTGGTTTTGTTTGTTTTTTGTTTTTTTAGAAAGAGAAGATATATGTAATGTAGTTGGGCCACTGGGGGTGGGGTGGGGAGGATGTTGAAGGAATTGGGGAAAATGTAATCAGAATCTATTGTATGAAAACTATTTTTTTCAATTAAAAAATATCAAGCTTGATAAAGGCAAGGAAAAGTTGAGGAACTGTCCCAGATTAGAAGAAACAAAGACATCCAGTGGATGTCATCCAGAACCAGGACTTTCTTTTTCTGTAAAGATGATTACTGAGTTAACAGGAAAGTGAATAAAGCCTGTAAATTAGCTAGTGTCCTGGTAATGCTGATCTCCTGACTTTGGAAGTAGATGGCCCAGGCTTTCTCAGTGGAATGATAGCAGGCCTATTGACATATACCTGAAAGCTGGGCCATTCATCTGTTTTCCCTAGAAACAGAAAGTTATTCAGATTCCATCCAGGCTTTAATGGGCCCTGGACAGAGAACCTTCTGGAGGGAGTGTCCCTCTGTGCTATCTACAGGTATTTAGAAGTGGCCTTGAATTTGACGTAGAAAATACTTTGCCTTCCTGAGTCTCTTGGTCCCAGCCTAATGAACTTCTCACCATACCTCCCCAAAGATCCTCCTTTGGTGCTTCAGTTCTTTCTTCTGATGTCTGGGGTGCTAAGTGGCAAGGTGAACCTTCTTCCTGTTGATTTGCCTGAAACAGAACAGGACAATAGCTGCCTAAGCATCTCCCAGTGTGTGTGGAGGACCCCTGCCGTGATTTCTAAGAGTCTGAGGCCTGCGCTGGGTCTTGCGTTAGACTCCTTGCTAGTCTCTTGTAAACGGTGAGATGTTGCTGGAGTATGAGAGAGTAGAGGCATCCCAGGGCAAGAAGCTGAAGCTCCTGCTCTAGCCGACTAAGAGGTGGACAAAAGTGCAGAGAAGAGGAAATGTCCTGGGGAGAACCCCTCCCCACCCCACCGCCATCCCCCCACCCCCACCGGGACTGAGCAGGTGGGGCAGGCTGAGGAGATGTGGGAGACTGGTGTTGGTGATTGTCAGCTGGTGAATGGAGTAGATAGGACTATGATTGCCGTTCAGAACAATGTCCAGGTAACTTCCATCATTGGTACATGGACAAGGGAGGCGACTCAGAGAGAGCACTGCTGGAGTCTAAGCAGCAAGGCCAGGTCATACTAAGGTCTTACTAGGGCCATTCTTCTATCCCTCTCCTCCTGGACCCTGCCTCACCTGGAGAAGACGGAGAGTACAAAGGGAGGCCACAAGTAAGGCAGGAAGTCAGCAAAATCCTACCTCAGCTCTGCAGTTAGCCTCCCAGCTGGTGACAGGCCTGATTTAAGGGAGAGGGGAAGTTGTAGCTTTAACTGTTATCCTCTACAAGACGTTAAATTGATGAAACTGAAATCATATGCTGGGGCAACTAAGAGGCTGGAAGGGTGGTGAGAAGGGTACCAGACCTCATTTAGAAATAGGAAAGAAGTAGCGTCAGGGAAAATAAAATTGGTTTGTTGCCTATATAGAGCCCAGCTTACAGTTGGCTACCGCAGAGTTGCTGGCTCTTTCCCCAAGGATCTGGCCTGCTCCTCTAGAAGGGTCCTTTTTCCCGGAGGCCTGTTCAGACTCGGGAGCAGCTTGTCTACTTCTCTACTCAAATGCTTCTCTTGCTTCTCTGGGGCTAAACCCTCATTCTGCCTTTCCACAGGAAAAATATCATGGAAGCGGCTCAATTGTTGCACTGGCCATCAGACACGACCGTTTCCCAGAACTGGCCTCCCCCAGTCCTCAGCACTGGAAAACTGCCCAGTGGGCAATGGAGCTTCTGAAAATGGTAAGGAAGAGGGCAGACTAAGACTGTGCTTGGCAGTCAGTGTGCATTGATTCAAATCCTAGGGATTCTGTGGATCCGCTCTGCTCAGAGCCAGCACAGTAGCATGGAATAACAGTAATAAACACTGCCATTAGTCCTAAGACGTTGAAGAGTTTAGTGTGGCATGGACCATAGACAGACCTGCAGAGACCCATTTGAAGAGCCTGGCTCAGTATTCACAGCTAGCACGGCTTCCCGAGATTCTGCAAAGAACTCCCCTTCTGCCTGGATCCTTGACTCTCAGACCTCATTGTTGATCAATTTTTACTCCATTCCAAGCTTTGTTGCAAGAGGGACTTTGGGATAGCTCTTTAGCTAGCTCTTTTTAAAAATTAAGTTTTATTGTAAGGGTGTTTTGTTTGCACTGTGTGCATGCCTGGAGCCCAAAGAAGCCAGAAAGAAAGTGTTGGATGCCCTGGAACTGGAGTTACAGACAATTGTGAGCTGTCATATGAGTGTTGGGAATTGAACTCTAAGTGATCTGGTAGAGCAGTCACTGCTCTTAATCATTGAGGTATCTCTCCTGCCTTATTAGCCTCTTCATTGGCTCCACTTTCTTTTTGCTGAGACTTTAGAAGACTTTGAAGGTACCATTTAACCAACTACCATTTCATTGTTTTCCCGAGGCACTGAGGAGGGGACTAGAGACCTGGAACTTTCTAGCCCTGAAGGTACCCACACAGATGTGTGCCAGCCAAGTTAATGGTAGGGCTATTGGGATATCTTACTTGTATCTGAAGAGCATAGGACTCAGCTGGACCATGACCTGCTGAGTTTGGAGAGGCTGCATGGCCTAAGGTACTGTAGCCTAACTCTTACCAACTGAATTACTAGTGTGTGTCTCTAGGATTTTTTGATGAATAGATAGATCTGCCCAAAGACGTTTCCTGGCTTGTAGTAGATAAAAACAAGTGCATAGTTGCTCAACATTACCAGTTTTCTTTTCATAACTGTTGTTTTATCAGTCAAAAGTGACAAGAAGACACTGGAGGAGGGGTGAACGCGGCATCATAATTCAAAAGGAAGGAAGCCAGAGGACACCTGAAGTCACTCTGGCCAAAGGGCATATGCTGCCTCATGTTCCAACAGCCAGTCCTGAGCAGCCTCCTCCAGGAGTTCAATGTATTTAAAAGTATTTTAAATAGGTAAGCTGGAGCTGTCAGGATAACAGTTTGTCCACGGTTTTTAAAAATCAGTTTTATCATGGTCTTGTTTAGTTCTGAAGTAAAATCTTAAAAGTTCTGTGAAAAAAAGTTCTCTTTAAGGTCTTCCATCACCTTCCATAATTTCAGCGTTGCTAAAAAGAAACATGCTGTCTGAATTTAGAGGTTTAGTGAACAACTTGAATGCACAGAGTATTCAGATGAGAAGAACGGGGAGGGAGGGGGGACCAGATCATCACTGATAAAAGGAACTTGCTTCCCAACCAGTCTAGGGGAAATAATTCTGCCTCATTAGCATGCAGATCTATGAAAATGACCTATATTTAAATACCAAAATGCAAGCACACACCTCTTTTCCTGAATTATCAGAAAATACCAGTAGCTCAGAGGGCCATGTGTGGTGGCCAATACATAGGACCCTGGCATTCAGGAGGCAGAAGTCTGTGGTTCTCTGAGAGTTTTAGGCCAGCTAGGCCTACATAATGAGCCCTGCCTCCAAAATAAAATAAAACAGAGGCTGGAAAGATGGCTAAGTGGCTAATAATAGCACTTGTTCTTGCAAAGGACCCGAGTTAGATTCCCAGCACACACACAGAGACTAGCTAACAATCATCTCTAACTTTAGTTCCAAGGGGATCCAATGCCCTCTTCTGAACTACAGGGGCGCCAGCCCCTCACAGTGCACAGACATACATGCAGGCAAAAACCCATTAAACACATACAATTTTTTAAAAATTAAAATATTAAAAAATAAAATTAAAAACCTAGAGCCAGGAGATACCTCTCATAGATCATGTTACAGGCTAGTGGATGATTCAGAAATAGGCTGAACTCACAAGCTCTAGAAATAGTTTCTAGAGTCAGCATGTATTTATCTCATTGAGAGATAAGGTGATTTTCCTACACAACCCACCATGAATGGGCTGATTTGTGGGTTTAGATGAATGAATGAGTTTAAATCTAGTAAAGAAATCAGAAGAGACAGAGTAGTGAATGATTGCTCATCAGAAGAGAGACAAGTGGAGATAGGAGGAGAGCCTTTAAGTACATTCATTAATAATATGGGGAAGGAAGTGGACTGCAAGATCTCGGCTGGTGCAACATTGTTGCTGTTACCAAACCCGTGAAGAAAGGAGAGGAACTCTAAATGAATTCACAACCAGCGCAGGAGCCAGAGAGGAAATGAGATGAAAGAGAAAAAAGCAGCCTTGTAGCTGAATGCCAATCTTAGCAGTCTGTAAAACTTGATTTCCCAGAAGCTTTATATTAAGGAAACAATGGCCAGTAAAGATTTTTTTCAGCACCAGTTGGAAATATTCATATCCTTAAGTGATCATTCAGAAATTGAGTAATTAGAAGTGACTTCAGATTTTTTATTTTTATTTTTTTAAAAGGAAACTCAAGAGTCTTTAGTGGAACAGTGTGCTAATTTTGAACTCTGCAACAGGAAGATATCCTAGGAGGAAAAATTAATGTTACTTCAAGCGAAATTGTTTTTATGTCTTTAGTAACAATTTAGTATCAGAGTTAATGGAGAAGAGAGGAAATTAAAATCTGGCAGAAGCACCGGTATTCTTCAAAGAAAGAGCCGGCTTTGGGTGTCTAATTAGAGGATGTTGTTAAGTTTTCAATTCTAACGCCTGCCATTTGGACGGCTATGATAACAAATTACAAGTGAGAGCTTTCAAAATAGGGAAGCTCTGAGTCTGCAAAGCAGAGGAAGTGAGTTAATACATCACTCATTCATGCATCGAACAGACTGAAACTGTGGGAGGTGAAAAACCTAACGGATCACCCCTCTGTTATTCTCCCACAGTGCTAGGAAGACTTCACATATAGCCAGTAATCTGCACCGTATCATATGAGAATTACTGTCCATGAAGGTATCAACAGAAGGAGGGAGCCCTCTGCCACACTTTTTGTTTGCTTTTGTTCTTTGTTTTTTGGAGACAGGTTAGCCCTGGCTGGACTGTAACTTGATATGTAGATCAGGCTCCAGAAATTGGCCTGCAACTGCCTCCCAAGTGCTGGGATGAGAGGCATGTGTCCGCATTCCTGGCGTAGAAAGCCACTCACCATTAGGTTTTTGGGAAAGCGGCTCAAAGAGGCTGAGCTAAGAGGGCTATGAGGTAGGTGGGCTGGGTCCAATCTCAACCCCGAACACCTGGCTGAGGAATTTGAACTTTATTCATCAGTCATCTCCAACACTCTTCATGACCTGCACTGCACACATGCCCGGTGACTGACTGGTAGGGTAAATGAAGCCATTGATAGGGTTTTGGTGGGTGGTTGTTTTGTTTTCTACAATAACAAACACACTTCAGTTTTTGCTTTAGACGAAAGCTAAACGGTGTAGACTGGGAATGAATGGGGCAGGAGGCCTATTACAAGAATTCCCATAAAGAGCATGAAGTGGCATCATAGACATTTTCTGAATAATTATTTAAGATCAATGAGAGGGAGGGAAGAGTCAGTGTAGCATCTCCCTTCTGCACTAGAGAAACACCCGCAGATTTTAAACCCACAGGATGGTGCTGCCCTCAACCTCATTGAGCAGCTCATTTTTCATTGGACAGAGGTTGATGTGAACATCCACAACCGGCCAAAGAGCGGAGGATGTGGGGCTGTGAAGTGCTCAGCCCAAAATGAGACACCCACTACCTCTGAGGTTCAGACAACTTAGGAAGCTGGGCAGGAAGAGTGTAAGAGCCTGAGGATGAGAAGGAGTACTGTGAAATGCTGTCTTCGGGACTTGACATGGCCTTTGTGCTCATGAACTCACAGCAGCTGTGGTTACTGACACAAAATCAAACGAGTCAACATTCCAGCACAGATTGGGAGGGGCTCATGAGAACCCTCCCCACTCTGAGGAGCTCTAGGCAGTTAATAAATGGCTGCTGGGGGAGGGAAATCATTTTCTTCAGCGGTCCAGTGGATCCAAGTAAATATATCCTGACTCACAATCTTAATTAAACTCTACTGCATGTAGACACACACACACACACACACACACACACACACACACACACACAAGGATGGGACTTTTGGAGAAAAAGAATAATATCAGTAGGAATGGGAGAGTGGTAAGAGAAGGTAATGAGATGAATATGATGATCAAAATATAGTGTGTGTGTCTGTGTGTGTGTGTCTGTGTGTGTGTAAAGTTATCAGAGAAGAGACCACAGGACATCAGAAATCAAGGTGAGACAAGAGCTGAAAGCTTCCTCCAGCTAGCTAGTGCCAGAAGGTGTTATGCGGACTGCTGGTAGAGAATTGTCACTAGTAGAGTCTTACTTGGCTGTGGTCCCTGTGGGGATACGTTTCAAGTATAATAAAAATAGTGGAGATATCAGAGGGATCCACCCACAGTCAGTCTAGGAGAATCAGACAGTGGTAACCCACACCTTTAATTCCAGCACAGGGAATATCCCAGGAGTGGTGACCTACGCCCTTAATCCAATCAAATCTGAGTTTGAGGTCATTTTAGTTTACAGAAGGAGTTCCAGGATCCCAGGCAGGCAGTGTCATGCTTTAACTGAACAGAGAAAGTATTTAAGGCAGACATAGAAAGACAGAGAAGGCAGAAGAAGCTATGGCTCACACTTGGGAAGCAGAGGTGAGAGAATCTCTGTGAGTTCAAAGCCAGCCTGGTCTTCAAAGCAAGTTCCAGGACAGCCAGAACTGTCACACAGAAGACTCTGTCTGGAAAAATAAAAAAGACTAGAAGAGGTGGATCAGTCCTCTGATATCTCAGACTGTTTTTATTATATTTGAAAATATCCCACAGGTCCCTATTTGCTATTACTGACACCCCCCCCCAGGCAAAGTGTACCTAATGATGCACTAGTGGTTACCAACAACTACATGACTGGAATGGAGGCCTGCTCCATAAGAGGGAAATCACATCAGGAACTATACACCTGGTCATAGGCCCTAGTATGGAGGCTACAGATTTTATTTTGCTAACTGGATGTGATGTGTACACTAAATTGTGCACAATAATTGTGCTTGAGCACATGTATTGGTGTTGCTGTCAGGTCTGGTTAGGGCAGTGGCAAGTGCAGAGGCTCATAAATGGCAAGATATTGAGAATAAGTGACTGTTAGATGTTCAGCCTTAAATAGGACCTCTCTATCAACTCTTCTGAGGCTCAGGTAATGTTGAGGAAAAGAAGGCAGAAAGAGTGTAAGAGAGAGGCTAGAGTGGAGTGTTGTGGAATTTTCTGGGCGTGTCATGACATGTCCATTACATTCTGTTTAAAAGGATATTTCTATTTATTTTTATGTGTCTGAGTATTTGCATGTATGTGTATGTATGTATGCATGCCACATGAGCGCCTGTTGTCCCTGGGGGTCCGAAGGAATTGGATCCTCTGGAACTAGAGTTACAGATCATTGTGAGCCACCATATTAATGTTGAGACTTCCTCTGCAAGAGCTGTAAGTGTTCTTAAACATTGAGCCATCTCTCCAGCCCTTACATTATTTACCTGACAGCAGCTCTGGTCATCTGTACAAGAGTGGGTTGTGGAATGGGGAGGGATTTTCAAGGATTTCTAGGCAGTTAATAATGTAGTCACTGGTAAGTTTCTCATGGTGTCACCTGCGATCCTGTGAACAGCTCTCAAAAACTCATTGGCATGATGGCACAGTGAGTAAAGGCTCTTGATAGCCAACTAAATGGCCCGAATTAATCCCTCGGATCCACATGTGGAAGAACCAACTCCCGAAAGTTGCCCACTGACCTTCCCGTGGATCAGTGCAGAAGGGGGCTAGCTGGGAAGAGGAAGAGATTCTGAGGAAGTGGAGGGTGACAGGAAAGGGTTATAGCAAGGTGAATGTGATAATACATTATACATTGTCTAAAAATATTATCACGAAACCCATTATTATGCATAATTAATACATGCTAATAAAGCATTAGAAGTTTTAAAATAGAAAAAAAGCCCGCCTCCAGCACCGGGGTGGAAAGAAGGGGAAAAAAAATTTGAACTTAGTGCTTGTAGGGACAACAAAATGCCTGTAAGAGGAGGTAGGCTCACTTTCTCTAAGACTGTGGCGTACAGGAAAAAAGGCATCACGCATCACAAGCTAGATAGAAGCCTTGCTCTGCAGCCTAAGACGCCTAGCAAGCTTAGGTTACTGTTAACTGACCAGCCTTCGCACAAGTGGCTCCTGCTCCTCTTAGGTTCACTCTTCCCAGGAAGTGTTCATTCCCAGGGAGGCTCCCCCAGTTTCCTCACCTTATATCCTTGTACCTCTCTCTGCCTTTTTCTGTGTGCCCTTCCAGACTGAGGTGCTCAAGGGCTGGGGCTCTGTCTTTTGACCAAAGCCATCTCTATATGTCTGACCCTTTATACATATATATATATATATTTATTATATATATATATATATAAATCTCTTGACTGACAAAGGACAACCCTGCTCTATTAAGTCAGTTTCTTCCTTCTTAGGGCAGCGCAGTTAACAACCAGGAAATCATCCCCCTCATCACATACCAGGGTATTATTCATGCAGTTTACTCACTGTAAATAGTTCCTTTAAGATAGTGGTAACAACTAGTTGAAGATTTACAAACTTCCCATGGCCAATCTCCTTTCTGAAAAGTCTGCTGACGGGAGCGGGAACCAGGACACCTTTCTGATTCTGAAACACAAGTGGGGATAAATTCCGAATTTCTCTGGGTCTCGGGTTGGCTAGGAATCTGTGGTCCTTTTCTTGAACCAATTTTTGCGGTGCAGTGTTCTTAGCCCGAAGGTTGTGTGAGTGGCTAGCCTCCGAGCTCGGGAGCAGCTGGACACTGCTGGAAGTCTCTAATACATCTCTTAGTTGTTTAATGCTCGCCAAAATGCCAAACTTTTCTTTGAAAGACTGTTCTCCTTTGAAAGACTCCTATTCTCCCTGAGCTTTAGGGGACCTGGAGGTTCGTTCGTGGGGGGACGGCCAGGGTTTTCCTCCCGGTAGGCGTTTCAGAACCGCTCTACCAACTTGCCCAAGGCGGAGACGGGGGGTCCCGCAGAGGTTGGGCGAGGAGGGCGCTGGGCGGGCGGGCACGGCGCGAGGGGCGGGGCGAGGCAGCCCGAGGCCGGGGCGGGGCCAGAGCGCGGCTCGATCCGGCCTAGGCCTCGCCGGGCTCCGCCTTGCCCGGCTGCGCAGGCGGTAGGGACTGCGGTAGGGGCCGGGCGGCACCATGGCGGCGGCAGCGCCTGCTGCGGCGGCGGCGGCGGCGGCTTCTCCCGAGGCGCGGGCCGTCACCCGCACGGCAGAACCCGAGACGGGAGACGAGGACAGTCGTGAGGTCCGAGTGCTGCAGAGCCTGCGCGGCAGGATCTGTAAGCGGGGCCGGGGCCGGGGGCTGTGGGGACCCCGGGGCGGCTGACGGTGGGCGGCGGGGGTGGCGGCGGCACTGGCGGTCGCCGGGGACTGGTGAGACTGGATGGGGGTGTGTTGGGGGAGGCGCCGCGTCGACCGGGTCGGCGCGGGTCGGGGCTCCCCGCGGAGCGAGCGAGCGAGCGGGGCGGGGACCTGCACGCGCGGGCGGGCGGGCAGGCGTGAGGGGCGCCGCCTGGAGCGCGGCCTGGACGCGGGAGCCCGGGGCGCGGCCGGGGGCGCGCGGAGTTTCCGGTCTCCCTCCGACGCAGGCCTGCGGGCGGCCGCGGACGACGGGAGCGGCCCGAGGTGGGAGCCCGGTGGTAATTACAAGGGAGGCGCGCCCGGAGGAGGGGGGCAGGCCGGGGCGGGGCGGGGCCGGGCGGCGGGCTGAGGAGGGGTGCGGGCTCCCTGGGGCTCCCGAGCTCCTGCGGGGTAGAGACGGGTGCTGGGGGCTACGGAAGCCGGCGGCCCCCGGGCGGCCCCGGGTCGGCCGTGCGCGGCGAGGCGAGGCGGGCAGGCGAGCGGGACGCCCCAGGAGCACGGGCCGGGACACCTGTGCCTGCCCCACCTTACCGCGGCGAGGACTTGAATTGAAAGGCGGCGGGTGACTGACAGGGACTTTGGGCAGGATGTGGTGGCTTCCTGTGAGCAGGTCTCAAAACACAGTCATCCAGTCCGCGCTTCACCCGCTCGATTCTTTTCCCGTGCGTTTGTTACTTTTGCAAGAGCCGCGCTGATGAGGGCAGAGTCTTTATTCAGAGACAGGCCAGTTTGTCATCTCGATCCTAACTCTTTAAAATGATCCTTTGATAGTACATTGACTCCCCCAGCTTATTTAGACGACCCCCCTTCACTGTTTGAAAGACAAATAATAAAACTTGCTGAAAAAAAATTTTATTCATAGCCTTAGATTGGAATCGTGCCCCATGTCGTCTCTCCTAAATATGACTGTGAAAGATATTTTATGTTTTATGTTAAAAAGGCTAACATTGCTCTTTCCTTACCAGAATATGTTTTCTTCTTAAATATTTACTTTGGATTCTCTCACACACCCCCTTTTTGAGGTTTCTTCCTTTCAAGAATTTGGAATTTTATTAAAATCTCAGGAACAAATACATTACATGTCACTTTTTATTCCCTGATGTGATCCTGAGACTCTTAATTAAGACATTTTAGATGTTAAAATTTAGAACATTACACCAGACTAATGGATGCTTGTGAGTCTTAAGTTCCCAGTACTTTCTAAGTTACTTTCTTAGGGTGTAATCTTTTTCACAGTTTATATTTTACACACTTATATATGTAATGCTTGGAGACAGCCAAATGAACTAGAATGCCCCCCCATTGATGAGCTTTCCAGATTTTTACTACTTAATATTTTTCTGTGAATTGATACTAGACACTGCCTGTGGAAGCCTCACTGATCTATAAAGACAGATTATGTTGTGGGATGACATATTCATTGTTGAAGTTGAGATTTAGAATTGGACTGTTTCTAGAAGGACTTAGTCACCATTTACTTTCATCTGCTCCATAGCAAAAATTCTGCGAACAGTTTGAGAAAAATATCACTCCAAGAGAAATTTGGGTGTAAATTAAAGAACAGAACTTGGTTTCTGTGGTTTAGGCAGGTCCCACTGCCCAGAAATTGGCCATTAAGTTCCTGGGAATATTATTTTTAGTTTTACTAGGGTTAAAGTATTACACTTGCTTTCATCCTAGACAGTTTATTTTTTTTTAATTGTGCAGCTTATAGCTCAGGTCATGGTGTGACTATTTCACAAAGAAATATATTTCACAAATAAAGAATACCCCTCCCATTTCTATGTCCTCCTTTTAGCTGGTATAATCTAGGGTTGGTTGAGCCTGGGAACCTTGTGAGGAGATGCAAGATTTGTTTCTGAAACTGACCTGTGGGTTTTGTAAGATGAGGGCTGAAAAGGGACAGAAACATTAGCAGCTGTGGAAGCCACAGAAATGGGATGGTGGTGGTCTGACTGGGATGGTCAAGTAGTATGTCACCATTCTTGTTCATCGTACTGAGAAACCCTGGGGAAGAGCTGATTATAGTGAGAATCCAGCATTAATTCACCTGGACCCAGAGGTGTGGTCTTTAGGTCTTGAAGACTCATGTGCAGGGTGTGGCCAACCCACAAGCCATCTCTCTAGTCTGTTTTTGTTATTGTTTTGTTTTTTAGACTACACCTCTAGGTCAAGGCAAATGATGCCTGATTCTCACTATACCTGATAGTTGCCTGTTGACCTGGCCATACATGGCCATACTGTCACATTCAAAACGGCTCTTTGGGGGTCTCTGAGCTGCAGAGTTAGAGATCATGACATCTGAATAATCTACCTGAGGAAACATTCTTATTCCTGGCACTTAAACTTGGAATCGTCCTAGTGAAAAGTGAGGATGGAGGTGTGTGTGTGTGTGTGTGTGTGTGTGTGTATTCAAGTTTTAGAGAGTGATGATAGTCCACACCCTTCTTTGGATATTTCATTCCTAATTTGTTTATGTCCCATAGATTTCACAAGGTATATAGTATCAAGTTGATGGATCAGAAAAACAATAGAATGTGGAGATGGCTCCGTTGGTAAAGTGCCTGCTGGGCAAGCATGAGGAGCTGCCTTCAGGTTACTAGAGCCCATGTAAGAAGGCATGAGTTGGGGAGGAAGGATTGCAGTGCATTCCTTTAACCCCTAGCCCTGGGAGAGCATGGCCACAGGCAGATCCCTGAAATTCATTGACCTTGCCAGCATGGCTGAATAGAGCTTCTGGTTCATTGAGAAACCTTGTCTCAAATAATAAAGATAGAGAGTCTCAGGCACCCACATACATGGGCACCTGCATGCATATCTGCACACATACACAGAAGCCATTTTATAGCTGCCTTTACACAATCTGTTAAAGGAAACCTATTATTGCAGACAGTATTTAGGGTTATAGACTGATTCCCAATTCCTCAGGTCCTTTTAGTGTCCTAAAAATCTTAAACATTTTGAACAGTCAGCTTCCTTAACTGTATTCAAGAGACAAAGTTGTTGGACATATTCTGATTGTCATCTGAGCCTTTAGTAACCAAAGTTAGGAGTATTTTTGGTCTGAACTACTTTGATATAAGTGGCGTACCTAAAGCTCATTTGTATGCCCCCCCCCATTGTACCCTATTTTCAGGTGAAAGAGGGTTTTAGATTTTTTTCCCTTATTTATATCTTCAGGCTTGATGTGACCTCCTGTTTGGTTATCACATTTTATTCAGTATGCTCATGTCTGATTAAGTCAATTGTAAGTTTTGGAAGGTTCCGCTCAGGGGATATCTGGTTCATAAAGGTACCAACTGAAGCTTTGTGTGAAGTGGTTGATGTATTGTAGAGTGAAATCTGTGAGACAATGATTGGTACCCAAGAACTCACTTAGGAGTTTGATATTTTCAGACCAAGAGTGACTTAAGGCTGTTTGACAAAGCACAGAGCACTTAACAGTGCTTAAGTTTAGGAGCTGGTGTAATTAGTCAACTGGGATTGAATGTACACTTGATTCTGAGCTTTTGTTCATGCCTTGTGTTCCTCCATAGTCTCATGTGTAAATTGTGAATAGTAAAAATATCTGTCTCACAGGATTGCTGATGATACCCACAGCCCCCCCCCCCCCCCCCCAAAGGGCTGGGTCAGCCAAGGGCCATCTGTAGGAAGGAGTGAAGCAGGAGATAAAGCCTTATCTGATGCTCTTGTCCAACACGCACAATCATTTCCTGGTGTTCTGCTTTATACTTTGTTAGGTAATATTCCTGTGACTCTAGGCAGCTCCTTTACCCTTGAGCTTGTCTGCTTTTTCTCATCTCTAGGTGACACTAGGACTTTATCACCAGGCGTTTTGCTCATGTTGTTTCCTCTGCCTAAGACCCCCCCCCACCCCACACAAACATTTATGTCAGAGAACCCTGCATATCCTTCAACAGCTTCTCCATGTGAGGATCTAAGTCTTTGAGCCAAACTTACCCTCATTTCTAGCCATAGGACTTTGATAAAAAAAAAAAAAATCGTAATTCATGTCCATTTTCTTATAGATATCATTTGTGTATGTTCCTGTTATACTGTGATTTCAGTTTACTATTCATTCTTGTTTATTTTTATTTTTTGTTTTTGTTTTTAACAGTCTGATTAGAACAGGGCAGGCCTTTAGAAAATACCCTACCTACCTCTTAATGTCATCCTGAGGATAGTTTCAGAGTACTGGATGTGGAAGGATTTCCATATTGCTGAAGAAACTAGCAAGTATTGGTTTTATTAAGGGACAGCTTCATGAATCTCTCAGGAAGTTTTTTTTTTTCCTTTAAAAATTGGAATGCCCACTTATCTTAGGTTTGAATTGAGGCCAACGTTGCCTCCTTAGGGGAAAAGCGTTACCTTTTTCTAAATGCTGGCTTATACCTTTTTCTAAATGCTGGCTTATTAATTAGACTATTAATTGCTATCTTACTTTATTCATGAATTTTGATATTACTTGGTCCTGGAGCTTGGAAAAGAAAATCTTAAAATCATACTTTATTTGGGAAGTGTTTGGCGTGGCACGTTTAAATGTTTTGGTAATAAGATATAAAGGCATTTTATTGGCTATCCAAGAGTTAAAAGAGGAAGAGATTTAAAAGGGATTATTCATGCTAATAATTTATTTCCATCAGATTTTTGAAATGAGATGAGTACTTAATAGAGGGATTTAAAGGGTTTACTCATGCTAATAATTCATTATTGTCAGAAATTTGAAATGAGATGATGAGTTGTTTAGAAGGGAGGAAGAATCTGTCTTTGAAATGGATATAAACTGAGGAGAAAGGGGTCTTTGTGAAGTTCAGAGCATTCAGCAGCATTTGGTCTGTGGACGACAGGAGTAAACCAGTGAGTTCATAGAGGGTTTTTGTAAAGGAGAACTCTTTGAATAGTCCCATAATTGACTGTGGAACTAATGTAGCTAGAATAAAACCATCATTTTTAATCCTTTTGTTATAGACCCTTTTCCTATTTCCTTGATAATATCCTTTATGAGATTATTTGACAATAGCAGATTATGTGTTTTGCCTGCTTATACATTTCAATACTCTTTTAAAAACTGGCAATAAAGTTTTGTTGTATAGTCACATACTATTATTGTTAAAAAGGAATCTTTATGTAAATTAAATTTTTGACATCTACTATGTGTGATGTTTTAATTATGAAAAATCTCTAGTTAAATTGGCTTTGTGTGTGTGTGTAGAGGTACACACACATGTGTGTACATGTGAAAGCCAGAAGACTGTCTTGGCCATTGTCCTCAGGAAAACTGCTCACCTCTCTGGTGCCCAGTAATTAGTCTAGATTGTCTGGTCAGTAAACTCCATGGATTCCTCTGTCTCTACCATCCTAGTGCTTGCATGATCCCTCCTCCCCCAACATTTGCCTGGGTTCTGTTCTGGAATTAAACTCAGTTTCTTGTGTTTGAGACAAATACCTTACTGACTGATCTCTCCTCCTAGCCCCCCAAATGGCATGTTATAAGATTATATTAAATATGAGCTGGGCAGTGGTGGTGCAGACCTTTAACCCCAGCACTCAGGAGGCAGAGTCAGGCAGATCTCTGAGTTTGGGGTCAGCCTTATCTACAGAGCGAGTTCCAAAACAGCCAGGCCTACACAAAGAAACCCTGTCTGGGGGGAGGGGCAAACAAACAACTAGAAGAAGAGCAAACAGTGAGCTGTAGGTGGAATATTGTTACTTTGAGTGTGGATCCTGCTGTCCTAAGAGCTAATGATAGAATAATGGGCAGACTGAGGAACCCCTGCTTCTTTACTTCAGAAACGAGTGAGTGTTTGCATGCGCCTTTAAACATCCCTCCAGTTCTTTCATAGTTGCTTTATTAAGTGAACATTTGCTTTAAGATAATAAATGCATCAGAGACCTTTGCTTTAATGCTTGAGTTTGTTTAATACATCTGTTTTGCATTTAGTACAGTACTTTTAAGAAATTTGCCTAAGACTTATTAGGATTGTTTGAATCCTAACCATTTTTTTCTATGGGCAATAGTTAAGTCAGTAGTAGTTGTAATATATATTTGAGTATCTGTTAGGACATATCAGTCCCTTGGACTCTTAAGTTGTGAGTGTGATGAGAAAGTCTTTACTCACTGCTTTATTCTAAAATTTATACTAAGCAGAAGCTTTCATTTATTTTCTGCTTAGAGGATTATAAAGTCTTAGAACTGGAAGAGAAAGAGCATAACGTTTGTCCTGTTT
Organism: Phyllotis vaccarum; assembly: GCA_033318265.1. Lineage (NCBI taxonomy): Eukaryota > Metazoa > Chordata > Mammalia > Rodentia > Cricetidae > Phyllotis > Phyllotis vaccarum. Next base: position 113,432,546 of record JARWLC010000004.1, read on the forward strand.
TTGTGCACCTGAAGATGGATGTTCAGGGACCAAAGTGTCAAACAGGTAATGACTTGTTGGACAGTACTACAGTCTCAAAGTTACTTCTAGAATGCTGTTGATTTATTACTATGAATGTTGAAAATATGCTACATTTAAGGTATGAAGACTGCTTTGCCTCTTGGATTGCTTTGGAAGAGAAGAGAAGAGTTTCTCTGAGTTTTGTGCACATGCTCATCTGTTCCTGATACAGATTTGTGTAGTGATAGGACTAGCAATGCCACCAAACTTGAGCTATGTGGAGACTGAGTCTGGATGTTTACTTACTTGTACCAGGTATCTCAGCTCTTTGCAGCCTTAACTGTCCATCAGTGTTGCTTGTGTACTTTAAAACGTTCTGATACCGGCACCCTAGAATCAGGTTTAGGGCCTACCTGTTTAGCTTGAATCCTTTTAGAGATTATTTAAGCACTTACAAACAATTGTGTATTGTAGCTTTTCTACCACAGAGAAATAGAAGCAAAATATGCAATGTTATGCATCTTTCTTTTTGAAGATTTTTCATATCCTCATTTTAAACATTTCATTTCTAATATACATAACCTCTTTTAACCAGTTACCTATTGATTAACACTTAAGTTGTTTCTTCTCTTTCCAATAACACATGCTGTGTGTGTGTTACTGGGGAGAGAACTTAAGGTCTTCTCTGCATTCTACTACCAAGCTGTATCTAAACCCAGATATTTGTTATTTATTTTACTTTATTTTTTTGGTTTTTCAAGACAGGGTTTCTCTGTGTAGCCCTGGCTATCCTGGAACTTGCTCTCTAGACCAGGCTGGCCTTGAATGCAGAGATCTGCCTGACTCTGCCTCCCAAGTGCTGAGATTAAAGGCGCACACTGCTGGCTGCTGTAGGTTATTTTAAATGTGAGCTCTCACTTTATTTCCCCTGGCTGACCTTGAATTTGTGATGATGCTCTTAACTCCTGAAATTGTTGAATGTGATGGGATTTCTGGTTTGCATCACTGTCTGGGCTTCATACAGATTTTTAAATTAAAAGGGTCACTAGAAAAATATATGTGAAAGTATTTTACAGAAGAAAATAGGTTATCTAGTAAATATGTGAAAATGCTGGTGTAAATGGTAGTGAATCAAAAATAATAGTGATTTACACTATTTACATCACTACTCACAAAAAATGGAAACCTGCTTACTTAGGGATTTAACGAGTGCTTAGGGAAACAGATACTTTTTGAATTTTTATTGTGATTTTGAATTTATGAAACTATGTTAGAGCATTTTGATAGTATCTTTTAAAATTTAAATTTATTTTTCTTACGTGTTTTTACTTTTGCCATATTGTCCTACAGGCATATACAAAGAAATCCTGTGTTCATCTTGTTTGTTAAAAAAAAAAAGACATAATTAAAGTGTTCATTAACAGGAAAGTCTGTTCATACGTATTTAATATAGTTAAAAAGAATGAAGTACACTATATTAGAATGACCCCAACATGTATTATTGGATTGGAAAAAAGGTAAATTATTAGATTAATGTGTATTTAATTATTTGTCATACACCCATCGTCCATCCATCAGTCCCTTTAATCTGTTTTGTGGTGTTTGAGGCTCAAATCTGGGACTTCACAAATGCTAATTAAGTTTTCTATCAGCCTCTTAATGTGTGCTTTTAAACTCTTGGGGAAGTGGAGCTTTTCTCTACAAATTAATAGATAAATTCACATTTTAGTAAAAAGATGTCAGAAAAGATATATAGTTTTTATTTTTTTTTAATGATGGGCAAGAAGAATTAGTCCTCTAGTGATTTGATTTTTACTAGAGTATAAGTGTATTGAAGAGTTCATCAACAATGAATTTGATAGTGTTATTCAGACATTGTAAGTCACAATTTAATTTTTGAATTCTGTATGCAAAATCAGATTTGGTAAAATTTAAATACACATTGAAATGAATAATAGCAACTTTTCTATTTTCAGATTTTAGTGTGTGTGTAAACATTTCGTTTATTAGTGTCTGTATATGTAAATGTGATTATGTGGAGAGGGAGCATGTGTGTGCATGCGTACATGTAAGATGACTTGTAGGAGTTGGTTCTCTGCTTCCACAATGTGGGATTTGCATATTGAACTCCGGTTGTCAGGATTAGCATCAAATGCCTTTACCTGTTGAATTTTCTCACTAGCCCCTCTTATTATTTAGTTTTGGCAATTTTAAAGATTTATATTTGATAATGTATGCATGAGTGCAGGTGCCTGTGGTAGCCAGAGGAGTTGTGAGCCACCCTATGTGGATGCTAGCAACTGAATCCAGGTCTCCAAGAGAAACATGGACCAATTCCATAATTTTAAGTTTAGAGAAAGTGATACTTAGGAAAATACAATGGATTCCTATATAGTTTGCCGGTTTGATCAGTTTCTTATACTAAAAATGTTGATTTTTTTCAAAAAACTAATAGCTTTCAGAGTGATGTTATATATGAAGGGCCTGAATAATTTTGAACCTGTATATTTGAACAGTCTTATTTATATAAAATTTCATCAGTACATAAGGGGAAGCGAACCTGTGTTTATTGAATATTTACAAGGTATTTATTTCCAGGTATTATGTTAGGATAGTTTGAATATTATCATCTACTTCATTTCATGTAGAGGATTGTTGTACTGACTTTAACAGCAACAGCAGCAGCAGAGGGGCTCTTTAGCAGTGTAAGAAGCAAAACCAGGTCTCAGCAGGTTTGCTAACCAGGCAAGTCTTTTCTCTACAAAGCTTAGAATGAATTCATTTATATTGACAAGACATGATGATTACCTCTAAATTGACAATGCTCTTGAAATTGAAATGGATAGTAAGGTTAGAATGTTGTCAAATGCAGAAAAATGAATCTGGGGATTCATAAAATAGTCTTTTTTGTTTTTCTAACTCAGCTTTTGTGGGTTTTTCTCCCTCCCTCCCTCCTTCCATTTTTCTTTTCATCTCTTTTTTCTACTTCCTTGTTTTTTTTAACATGATATCTCACTATGTAGTTCTGACTAGCCTCAAATTCTCAGTCTAGCCAGAATACTGGAGTTGCAGGTGTGGTACACCACACTCACTGGGTTCTCTGCCCTTTAATGCAGTTTCTTGCTTTTGAGTGGTTTTCCTAGTAGACACCTTTTAAACACAAAGGGGTCTGAGTATATCTTCCTTGTTATCAGTTGCTTTTTTTTTTTCTTTTGAAAAGTGGCTGATAAGAATTCCATTAACAAAGATAACAGTCCTATCTCTTGGGAGACCTGTTTTTGTGGCCCCAGGCCCTCCCAGCATGTCTTTAAGACTTTTGCTTGCCATTCCAGGCTCTCTAGGTTGCCTTATGAGCTTTGCTTCAGGGACCAATGGCCTGGCTCAGCAGAGATTACACCATAATCTCTGTTTGCTTTCTCACCTAGCAAAGGGACCTGTAAGAACCATAGAAACCAGAACACATTCAAAACTGACACTAAGCAGACCAGGCAAACCACAGGAAGGTGGTTTTTGCTCTTGGTAACATACTTCTATAGCCCATGGACACTTCCTGGCAGTACCTTGTGAAACTCGCCTTTTCATGTATAGTAGTTTCCTAACTTTGTTTTAGACTAAGCTTCAGTCAGAGGTGGTTAATAGAATCATAATACAGATAAATGCAACAGTTGCTATGTGTTATCTTTGATCCTGACCTAGTGGCTTGGATAAGGGAATTGTTAAGAACCTCTAGCTCAGCAAGAATACTGACATAAGTACTTACTGTGCTTTAGATATTGTGCCAAGTGCTTTACCACAGTTAATGTTCACAGCAGTCCTAAGTATTACCTCTTTTTACACAGGAGATTGAAACTAAGGACTTAACAGATTAAGTACAAAAAGCTTATAATGAAACTCAAATGTCCACCTTAAAATGCATTTGTTGAACTTGCTGTATTGTCAGTATCTCCTGTAGTTTAGAATTTCCCTGTTGCAAAAATTGAAATTAAAATTAGAATAAAATTTTAAAGACTTTTTTATATGTTACATATCAAGCTAGAACTATGTGTTGTAGAATTAGGTGACTTTTTAATCTTATCTAAGCCTATCAGAATGAATCCATATATTTATAATTTTTGAAGATTTATTTATTCTCTCAAGTGTATGAATGTTTTGCCTATACGTATGTATATACACTGCATGGGTACCTCCTACCTTCAGAGGACACCAGATCCTCTAGACTCGGAGTTATGTGAGCCATTATCTGGATGTTAGAAACGAAATGCAGGTTCTCGCAAGGTCAGCAAGTGCTTTTAATTGATGAATCATCTCCAGCTCCTATAGTGTATTTTTAATGTTTGATCTATTCTTTGTTTTGTAAAGATATGGTGATGTTTATATAGTATCATATCTTCTCACTATGTAAAGCTATATGTTTAGGTTGACATTTCTGTTATGAAATATCCTTGTCACTCAGGCCACTTGATACCACATTCTTCGAATTCTCTCTCTGAGAGTCACTTCCATTTTCCCTTTCTTCTCTTTCCTTTTTGTTACCTCTGTCAGGTCCTTGTCAGATTTTCTTGAAGTAGACCCTAGAAAAACTTAGTAACCCTACAAAATGAACAAAAGACCTCAAAACTTAGTAATTCTTTTTATCTACTCATCTGTATACTTCTGGTTCCCCCTTTCTTCTCCTTCTTAGTTTGTATTCACTGCTGCTTTGAAGATGCTTCTCTAGCTGCCACCTCTAGATTTGTCTTCCTGCTGGAACATTGTTCTTCCAGGATTAACTTTTGTATTGGGGGGGCACTTGGAAGATTTGTGAAAATTAAGTAAAATAACATGGCATTCTTAAAATATCCAGTGTATAAACTATATTAACTTATTAAGTAAATGGTAGCTTTTATTACAACTTGGTTTGGCTTTTTCACACTCCTAATAGTCTTTTCCTTAGTATTATTTTGTTTAGGACTCTAACCTATTATAATTTCCTTTGAGGGTTAGTAATCCCTGTAGGATCTATGTTGAGTCTTGTTCTTTGTGTTAAAGGTATGCTTTGAAATAGGTCTGGGTTTACCAAATCTCTTTCAGATGGTGATAGTATCTCAGAGCTACTGTTTTAGAGAGGCTTTAAGAATGAGTGGAAAGAAATCATACTACAGCTTTTGACTGTAATTTATTCATTGATACTGTTGCTACTGCTGATTTACTTTATAAAACTATTGCTTACCTAATAGGGTTGTTATACAAATCAAATGAGACAAGAGAAAATTCTTAGTTGTGAGGCATTCAGATATTGGAGAGATAGCGTATCTCAGTACTGTGTTCTCCTAGGACATGTATGAGAACACAACACAACTACTGGTAGAAATATATAAACAATGTTGCCAAAATGTGTACACAATGAAATATATAATATTGGGGCTGGAGTAGCGCCAAAGCAATAAGAGTACATACTGCTCTTCCAAAAGACCTGACTATGGTTCCCAGCACTCATAGTGGATGGCTCTCAATAGCCTGTAATTCCAGCTCTAGGGGTATTTGTCACCCTCTTATGGCACACAGGTACTCAAATAGACACACACACACACACCCATTGCATTTAAAAATTAAAATTATTAGACTTTTAGGCCATCCAGGCTACTTACTGAGACTCTGTCTCCAATATAAATAAACAAACAAACAAACAAACAAACAAATAAATAAATAAATTTAAATAGTTACATGTAAATTTCTCCTTTGATATAAGTTGATATGTGTCACCACTCTAAAGGTTATAAATAGATCCCTTGTATATAGTATATGGCACATTAATACATGTAAACAGGAGTGAGTACTATTACACGAATCCTAATTGGTCTCATAATAAAAATCCAGGGATAGATATTGGAATAAATGCTATAAGATTAGAGAAGAGGGAACAAGCACTAGAGAAACTTCTCACCACTACTGAAACCTCAGACTGAAAGGGGAAGATACTGTCTCCACGAATTCTCAGACTGAATGCTTCTGAGCTTAAACCAAAAAGGGAAGGACTGAACTCCTGTCTCCTCCCATCTTATATCTCTTTCTCTGCCCAGTCTTATCACTTCCTGTCAACCTTCTAGTGCTGGGATTAAAGGTATGTGCTACCACTTCCTGGCTCTTGTTTCTGTTTTAGACTGGATTAATCTCCTGTAGTCCAGGCTTCCTTGAACTCACAGAGATCCAGACTGATCTCTGCCTCCCGAGTGCTAAAATTTAAGGTGTTCCACCTTTGCCTGGCCTCTATGGCTAACTGGCTGACTCTGTTATCTGTTCTTCAGGCAACTTTATTTCTTAGAGAATACACAAAGTATTACCACATCCCCCCCCCCTTTTTGTCAAAAATAGAGAAGGTTTAACTAATATAAGAAAAACTCTATACAATAAGTAGAATAAATACATAGAATATATATAAGTAATAATTACATCAATAATATTTCTATTAACAGTTCACAAATTCAGAGAAACTATTTCATTATTTATCCTATCTTGATCAGTCCAAAGTGTCATACCTAATTTACTTTCTAACTTGTATTACCTACCAAGAGCTATCTTTTGATGCCTCTCAAACTTACACACTTCACATCTCTTTAGTGAGTTTCTTTTCTGAATCTGTAACTAGGAAAATTGTAACTATCTAGTCTTTAACTCCATTGGAGACTCAAGAAGGAAATAATACCTGAGTAAGCCAGAAGTGCAAACAAGCGACTTCTAGAAACATGTGAGAAATGACAGAAACAGCTGGGTACCTGAGCAATCGCCCAAGGTTCTTGTGCAACCTTGGGTCGTCCATCATTAGTCTATAGGCCTAGTGTATCTGACAGACTTATCTGTTAAGCTTGATTTTCTGAGGGTCTGTCCTACTAAGTTCAGCAGTCTTTGTTTTGTGACCTGCTTGTCTGATTTTGGACAGCATACTGCCAGCAGCCAAGGCAAGAGCACTTTTTTTGCCCAGTAGCTAACTTTTACTACAAAGAAAGTAAACTCCATATGAAGTTTCTTCTATGCCCATCATCATCTCTGAAGTATATTGGTACTGCTAGGAGCAGACATAACTCATTGTTGTTTTTTTTTAAAAAAAAAAAGAACCTGTGTTATTAAAACATCTTAAATGCCATATTCTGTAGATCTCTGAAGTGTTTGAAGACAACCTGTCTGTCTAAAATATATCTGTTTGACCTTGAAAACATAACCAACATGACTATGTTTGATTGTAATAGATGACTAAGTACTAACTTGCATTTCTTTATATCCTAATTAGTTAATAATAATAACTTTCAAGGGCTAGCAATTTGCATTACATTGTTAAATGAGCTGTGTGGGTACCTTGAACAAGAGTAGAAATATGTATAGTATGTTCTAATGAAAGTAATCTCTACTTTATATTCATATGCACAATTTATATAAAATATATAAAAATCCAATCCAGTGTAAAGTATTTAACACTAGTAGTTGCTCTTATAAAGTAGATTCAGTAACCTATCCCATCATATCCAAGGTTCCACATGTAATGACAGAGGATGAGAGTAGTCGAGGAGTACTTCAGTGAGAAGGTAGCTTCTGCATGAATACCTAGGGAATGGGAGAAACATTTGATTTTATAGGTGACAGTAACTTTGTACCATTGTCAAAAAGTAAACAGTTAAAAGCAAGATAATAAATACCAATGGAAGTAGTAACTGATAGCAGAAATGGAAAGTCTTTCATATAAAGGCCAGCATTTTAAATTAAGATTAAAAAGTGATAATAGCTAAGTATAGTGGCACAGTTCTGTAGTCCCAGCACTCGAGAACTAGAAGTAGGAGAACCAGGAGTTGAAGGACATCTTATCTCCCCTTGGCAGCAAGACCAAGATCACATGAAAGTCCTTGTGGCAAAACCTTGCAGTACCAACAGAACAATAAAAAAAGATACACACATATACACTGTGTGTGTGTGTGATAAAAGTTATATTTTATTTGCCAGATAAACCACTGGCATATAGTATGAACGTATTTTGGCTAACTTGCAGTACATCTGTGAAACAAGAAATGACTAATTTTCTTAGTGTTTCTGTTGCTGTGAAGAGACATCATGACCATGGCAATGAAAGAACATTTAATTCTGGTGGCTTACAGTTCAGAAGTTTGGTTTATTATCATCATAGCAGGACATGGCTGCATGCAGCAGACAGAATGTTGGAGAGATTGCGGAGAGTCCTACATCTTGCAATCAACAGGAAGTAGACTGAGACACTGGGCATTATTCAGAGCATAGGAAATCTCAAAGCCTGTTCCCACAATGGCACACTTGTTCCAACAAGGCCATACCCACTCCAACAAAGCCACACCTCAGTTGATTATGAACCATATGCTTCCTGACCTTGATTTAGATGGGAGTAGTGATAGTCATAAATATGATCAAATATATACTTTTTTGTTATAGGGCTTTCATATATTACAGTACCTTGGCATGTTTTGTGAACATGAGGACCCAAGTTTGATCACTATCACCCAAAGAAAAAATGGAAGGTGTGGCATTGCATTGCTGTAATCCCAGCTCTGAGAGGCTGATCCATGGGATTTGCTGCCAGTTAGTCTGGCTAGATAAGGGAGTTTTGGGTTCAGTGAGAGACTTAGCCTAAAAAATTAGGGGAAAATGGTTTAGGAAAACAACTAGTGTTGAACTCTGGCTTTCATATGCACACATGTACCTACTGAGCCTATATACATAAACATGTACACATACAGATTCTTTTGATTACAATGGAAGTGAAAATCATTTTTAATTGGCTTGCTCAAGTATTATATCTCAAACTACAGTGAAATGCTATAAGAAATATTTTCCAGAGACAGATACACTCGTGCATTGAATTAAAATATATATTATTTTATTTAAAAAATTTATTTTTATTTATATGTTTGCATGTGTGCCAGTGCCCCTGGGAGACTAGAGAGGTGTTGAATCCTCTGAAACTGGATTTAGAAGCAGTTAGCTGTGAGCCAATTAGGAACAGAACTCCAGTCCTCTGGAAGAACAGCAACCAATCTTAACTACTGTGCCATCACTCCAGTCATCAGTCTGTCTGTCTGTCTGTCTGTCTCTTTGGTTTTTTTTTGAAACATGGTCTCACTATGTAGCTCTGGCTGTCCTGAAACTCATTCTGTACTTCAGGCTGGTCTCAAATTCCCAGAGATCCACCTGCATCTGCCTCCGCATGCTAAAGGTATGTGCCACCATGCTTGTTAAAGGTATGTGCCATCATGCTTGTCTTTTTAAAAAAAACTAAGGTTAGTGTATGTGTGTGAGGGGAGGAAGGGGTAGGTCAGAGGACAGTTTTGTGGAGTCAGTTTTCTCCTACCACCGTTACATGGGTTCTAAGGGTCTAGTTTAGGTCATCAAACTTTCATGGCAAGTCCATTTACCCACTGATCCATGTTGTCAGACCCAGGATCTTTTAGTGAGTTGGGTCATTGAGGCACCCTGTGGGCCGCTTCTGAGGAATGGCACCCAAACTTGTCACCTGGATTTCATACAGAGTACACACTTAATGTGCATTAGCGGTAATGTGCATGTCTCCTTCTGTCCCCTCCCTCTAGGCTCCCAAAAAACTAAGAGGAATTCTCAAGAATGACTCTGAAGTCACATTTCAGGGGCTGTCATGTTTCTCATGACATGGGTGTGAGACCCTGAGTTCAATCCCTAGTACCACAAAAACAAAATCACATCTTAGATAGGCCACCAAAAAAATTACTGTTTCTTTTAAAATCAAAAAAGCTCTGCAGAATTCTAAAACAAAACAAAACTCTAACTTGTAACTATTATTGCTTAGAACCTCACTACCTTTGCCATGGTCAGGAATGTTCCAGTGTTAAGAAATAGTCATTAGTAGGTACTCACCTTCATCACCATTGTGGCTAACTCTAGATCCAACTCAGACCTCCCATAGCCTGTACCATAGAATAAATACCCTGTAAATTCCCCTATTTCCTCCCTGCCTCCCTTCCTTCTAAAATAAGGTCACATTTTGTAGCTTTGACTGGCCCAGGACTCAATGTATCAGCTGGCCTTGAACTCAGAGATTCATCCACCTGCCTCTGCCTCTTGAGTGCTGGGATTAAAGGTGTGTGTCACCATGCCTGGAAAGTCTTTTATAATGACATATTTTTAAACCAGCTAAAATTGGTCTTTCACCTCTGATGAATTAAATAGTCTATACCATGCATGTAAATGTGCTCTGTGGGTAAAAAGCCTGAATGAGGGAGTGAAACAGGGAGAGCTTAAAATGAGCTGCCTAAAAAGCAATCATTTGATTTGATAGTGCTTAATATTATTAATGTTCTTGATGGTTCTAGACAAAGATGTTCTGAAGCTAATTATAGAAGATCTGAGGTACAAGTAGAAGAGAGGGGTTAGAACTAGAAGTTGTTTTGGCTCAGTGCATGTGATTTATATCCTTCGATTGCATGGAGGTGGTAGGACTGTCTGTGAGGAAGTACAGCTTCAGAGTGCTTCACTTTTACATTTTATGTAGCCTAATGATGTTGTGTGTGCTGTTAATACCTTTACCTTTTGTTTAGAGATGTAACAAATATAACAGTGCTTTCATGTCCTACCCATTGGTTAATACACTTCATAAGCAGACAGTTAATCACTGCTGTAGTCTGGAATTACAGTTTAAATTCCCTATAACTGATTAAACGTGTTAGTGTGGTTATTTTGGAGAAATGGGCATTGATTGGATGAATTAGTTTTCAGCCTGGCTTATTTGAAATTCAGTCAGTGGTAGATATTGAAAAAAAGCACAAGTCAGGAGAATTACTTTCATAGAAAGTGAGCTGTGTACATTTCTTTATTATTATATAAGACTCAGGCCTTTAGTTATTCTGAATAAATATCTGGCAATGTCAATTTCATTCGATTCTGCAGACAGAAAAACCCTTGTTTCCCTCTTGGCGGTAGTATTGATAAATTGCACATTATGCCTCATTATTTTCTACATAGTACTTATATGAATGAAACAGGTTCATGCCCAGGAGCAGTGATTTAATATTCTAAACTCTAATATTAGATGTGGATAATTATTGTAGTTTAATTCTAATTTTTGTATATTTCAGGCTTGTATAGAGCCCATTGACTGAATCATCTTGTTTACTGCTCTGTAATCATTTTTCAGATTTCTTTTTTTATAACAAATACAGGAGAATTCCAAGAGCTGGTTGATTCTTCAATATGCTGAGCATTTAACTGCTCCTGTAACACCTGTTGTAAGGCTGCATTTTCTCTTTTGTGAAAGACTTTGCTGAACCTATATAGGCTTATTTGTTAACCTTTTTAAAGGAACAGCTCTTGGGGCCTTTGAAAGATAAGCAGTTGTGCCTTGTTTCTGTACAATCTGAATGGTTGGTGACTTTTTTTTTTTATAATACCTGCTAATTTTTTTTCTAGAAACATGTTACTTTGTTCTGTTATTGAAGGAATGTTAATCTGAGTATTCCATTGTTGCAGTAAATCTCATCCCCATCAATTCATGGCAATATTAGTCACATAATGGCTTTAATTTTTTCCTCTGTCCTTCTGGCCCTATACATTCAAGCCATCTTTCACTCTGGATGCCACATATCTGGGATAATGTCACAATTACCCAAAAGTGAACATTTACCTTCTGACGGGGCCAATTTGTATACCAAGATTCTGGTGAAATTATTGTTATATCTGTCCCTGTGTCTACCAAACTTTCAGTGACAACATCATTTATTTGTATTTTTAACTTTGGCCCTTGTTCACTTACAGAAATTTGCCCAAATACTCGCTTTATGTTTTTCCTGATTTTTTTGTTCTCTTTTCTATAGCTGCTCTATTGTCCAGAGCAGTGCAGTTTTTAGAATAAGCTTTAGGTTCTTTGATTTCTCTGGGAAGGCCTTCCGTCCATGATGGCAGGGTAAGACTGAACTGGATTTGATATGGGGGAATCTGAGAAAACCCCTTAGGGCGTTGTGTATACCTTGTTGACCTGCACTCATTGGTCCAATGCTTGCTTTTGCCACACCTTCTGCATACTCCAGAAAGGAGTGGCGTTCTGTTGGGTTATTTTTAGAAAAGACATAGTTTCTGGGAAGGCCTTGCTTACAGTCTCTCTTTATATGACCTTGCCTTCCATAGTTGTAACATTTATTATTTTGATTTTTCTTTAAACCTCTAGAAATAACCTCTCCTAGCCAATTATCATCATAGGTATAAGGTTCTAAATTAATTGTATCTTGAATCCAATTCTCCAAGGATGTTGACCTTGTCTTTAATGACCTAATTATCCTTTTGCATTGTGAGTTAGCATTTTCAAAAGCTAGATATTCAATTATTATTTGCCTAGCTTCTGAATCTGGTACCATTTTGTTTACCACTGAGTCAAATTTTGTAAATGAGTCAATTTTTGTAAAAAAATCTGTAAAGGTTTCTTTTGGCCCTTGAATCACTTTTGTAAAGAATTCAATTTTCTTTTCTATTTCTTCATTTGGCATATATCCAGGGTGTGATTATCATATAACCATTGCCTTTCTACAATATATATTTAATAAAGTTAATCTGGGATATCAGAGTCAACCACAGAGCCAAGCCAAGATTAAATGTGTGGGCTGCCACACCCTGACCTGGCTTGGCTCTATGGTTGACTCTGATATTCCAGATTAATTCAGTTAAATATATATCACCACAATGGTCTCCGTGAACTTTGTTTTTAAAAAGAAATCTATTGTGCTATGCAAAAGAGGAGAGTCTGAGGAATGAAGATAAAATTGCTAAGCAAGATTATAAGCAGAAGGGATGGGTGGAAAGAACCCTGATGGAAGGGCTAGCTCCAGATGGAAAAAGGATTCTGATTTCTTACTATTGTTCCTGTAGGGAACTGCTTCACTTAGAAATACCGTCTCATTTTAGTTTGGGAATCATTTACACAGTGAGGTTCCCTGATTCTGATTTACTTAGGATGAGCATAACTTTGTTTATAATGGTTAAGTGGTAATTTCATTTTTTTTTTTCTGGTCTCCAATTACAAATTTAATAGTAACAAATATTTTATCGTTGCCCTTTCATGGACTTTTTTCCTTTTCCCTTTCTTTTCTTTTTTTAAAGATAAGGTCTCACTATCTCACTGTGCAGTGCCCTGGTTGGGATGGAACTTGCTATGTAGATCAGGCTCGTTTCAAACTTAGATCCTCCTGCCTCTGCTTTCTGAGTGTTGGAATTAAAGACGTACCACCACACCTGGCTCTTTGATTTTCTTAAGTTTTAAAAATTATTTTTTTTACTGAATTTTTTATAAATGTCTTTTAAATTTCTGGTAGATTTTTACAACATACTGCCTAATACTAACTAATAGCTATTAGTTCTAAAATTAAGCAGAAACAACACAAACCTTCATCAGAAAAACTGTTCTACAGTGATTTTCTGAGAGACATTGATCTCCTGATTCTTAGGGTAATTAATGTTCTTTCCTTTATGAGGCTCCCCTGCTTTCTTTTAAAAGCTTGTCTATTTATTACATGTGCAGGATAGGAGATGGGATATGTGCACATACTATGACATGTATCTAGAGGTCAGGACAACTTTTAGGAGTCAGTTCCCCTTGCTTTTGAAGCAGGGTCTCTTATTTGGCTCAAGGGCAGCTAGGTGGTTCTCCTGTGTCCCCCTCCCATCTCACTGCAGAAATGCTGGGAACATTTAATGTGCACTGCTCCATCTAGCTATTCACAAATGTTTTTACTCACTGAGCCTTCATGTTGGCGCCATCCTTGCTCTCTTAGATTTGTACATTGGTATGTGTTTCAGTGAATAGGCGTGTGTATGTTCTTTTGATACATAGATAGCTCACAAGAACTTCAAAGCTTGACTTACTGGATTCTGTAGGGGGATTAGGTGGTTCCATTGTAAATAATTGTCCCCGCCTATGAGTTTAATAAAAAGCGCTGATTGGCCAAAAGCAGACAGAAAGTATGGGCAGGGCTGCCAGACTCTAGGAACAGGCAGAACAGAGCAGAATGCCAGAGAGAAGCCAGAAGAAACAGAGGACAACTATGCTGCTCTGAGAAAAGGTACCGAGCCCCATGACTGAACAGGATAAGAGTCATGGGTTAGATTAAGGGGAGAGAGTTAGCAAGTTATATGCCTGGGCCTTAGGCTGATCAGCCTAAAACTATTGTAAACATCTCTGTGTCTCTGTGGGTCTGTGGGTCTGCGGGCCTAAACCTTGAGGCTAGGCCCGAAAGTCCAGGCCAGAAACCACACACTACAGGATTCTTTATTCCTTAAACAAGTTTGTCACCAGATGTTTACTGTTTTAGATCTTTGCATTAGCAAGTTCTCATGCCTCATATAAGAGCTGCAAAAAGTCCTAATAGATGTTCAACCAGTTACAAATGCTCTCAGGGAGACCAAACAGAAAGAATATGATAGCAAGATGATCTGCTTTAGACAGACTAATCAGGGAAATGGTCTCTGACAGGTGTCATTTGAGCTGAGACCTGAATGATAAGAATGTACCAGCCATGTGAAGAGTAGAGGGGTCCAGGAAGAGCTCGTAAAACACTTTACATGGCTGAGGATGAGAGGAGAGTGAGCCCTGGGAGAACTGAAGGGGTCAGAAGGGAGTCCTAGGATTAGGATTTAGAGATGAGATTCTGTTCTCAGACAGATGGTATGATTTGGAGAAGAGGAGTTAAATCTGATGAAAAGGTCAGTTTTGGTGTGGATTATGGCTTTGTGGCATGCGTAAAGACTCAGATCCCCAGCACTGACAAGGAAAGATTGCACCTTTTGGTGAAGAGCGGATTGTAGGAGAGCAATAGAAGCAAAGACAACAGTTAAGATATTGCCATGCTTATCTAAACAAAAAGTTACAGTCCTTGGATTCTGGTGATATGGTGAAGGAAAGACGGAAATAGATTTTAGATTTTGTCTTTTTAAAGATCTCTGGGTTTGCTAATGAACTGGGTGTATAAGGGAATAGTGTGAAAATGACGAGGGAGAGGGAAATAATGGTGGATCAAGGGAATGGCTTGTTTTTCTGGGACTTGTTAAATTTGAGATACCTACTGGACATCTAGAAGATATTTACATATAGCATGGAGGAGGGAAAGGACACAGGACTGGGAGCCACTAGCATTAAGATAATATGCTGCAGGCATTTATAGGGGGGGAAATGATCCAGAACTGAACCCAATTAGAGAACTGAAGAAATTACAGCATTGTAGAGAGAAGGGAATGAGCAGAGCAAGACATACATAGGAGGAAAAGCCAGAAATAGTGTGCTGTGGGATCCAAGAGGAGGGAGCATGTTAAATGTTCACTCTGTTAAGTGATGCTGCAAGTGGATAGAATGAGAATAGGATTGAACACACTTAGTAAGCCAACAGCCAGTGACCTTGATTAAAGTGGCTTCAGTGTCACATTGGGATCAGAAGCTGATTAGAGAGGGCCGAAGAATGGATGGCAAGTAACAAAGGCATCTAGAAGTGGAGGTTTGGCAAGGGAGAAGAGGTGGGATTAAGGATGATGTTTGCTTCTTTGTTTTAATTGGGAAATGTTATTTATGTGCTGATGAGAAAAATCAGAAAGGAAAATTAATGCTGATTCAGGAAAGAGATTTATTAGTTGGAAGAAAGTTCTTGAGATGGTCCTGGTGGGTCAGAATAGAGAGAATCCTTTCATAGAGTAAGGGTGCACTGATGTATTATGACCCCATGTATCTGTTCACATCTTCTCCCTTCAGTCTTTTTTGTTTTTAAACATTTGGGTTTTTTTTTTTTTCTCTTTTAATTAAAAATACACTTTGCTACAGAGTTCTCAGGAGAGGCTCATCACTTTTTAGCCACATCCCCCAGTCTTACTGGTCGCCTTTAGACTATCTTGATCTCTCTGATCACTAGTTGCTTTTTTCTCTACTAGATATTATGTTTTCTTTCCAGACTAAATTCATGTATAAGCTTTGAGTGATATAAGTAAGGCTATTTAACATGAGTTAAAATTCTTTTGCCAACAGACGAAGCAAAAAATTTATTGCCATATCTTGGACCCAACAAAATGCGAGATTGTTTCTGCACTATAAATTTGGACCAAGAGGAAGTGTATCGCACCCAGGTTGTTGAAAAGTCTCTAAGGTTGGTAGAAAATAAGAAATTATCATTTATTTGATATATATTCACAGCTTTATGTATTTTCTAGATTTTTATCAAGTTGACTTTCTTGAATTTAAACTAATATTTTTATTAAGATTTTCTTTTTATTATGAACTTACTTTTAGAATTATAGCATGTAAACATTGAAGGGATCTTGAATGTTCAGTAACCTGGGTTAATAGCATATAACATTGGGCTCCTTAACAGTAGCTCTGGCAAGTGGTCATGTGACATTTGCTTAATGATGTTCTAGTCACCGAGTAATTCAGGCTTCCTAAGCAGTCTTCTTGGTCTTTGAACTGTTCTGACTCAGAAAATGCTTATGTTTAATTGTTTAATAATTAAGATGGCATTCAACCATGTACCAAGCATTTGCTCAGTTCTGGGTTCTGTTTACTTGTCTGTGAGAATGACATTATGCAGTGCTTGCTTTCATGTGGCTTTTCATTGCCATAGAAAAATTTTTTCTTAGTTGTCCTAGATCTGTTCCTTAAAACTTTGGGGGGAACAAGTTTAGTCCGTCTTTGTCATGACACATTAAATGTTTGACAACAGCTTTGTAAGGCTTCAATCTGTTCTCTAGACTAAATTTTGCCTATTTATTTGAGCTTTCCTCAAAGTGCATTATTTTATTTCTCCAAAGAATAAGTTAGTTCACACAAGTTGGAGCTGGAGAGATGGCTTAGTTGGTAAAGTACTTGATGTATGAATATGAGGACTGGTGTTCCATCCCCAGAACCCATGTGAAAAAGCTCCCACTTGTCCCAGTGCTGAGGACATGGAGGTGGGAGGATCCCAGGAACTCATTGGCCGGTTAGTAGAGCCAGATTGTTCAACAAGAGACTTTATCCCAAAAAATAAATTGGAAAATGATTGAGAAAGATACCTGATGTCAACCTTTGTCCTATACACACTCCCTACCCCTGTACCTACATATACACAAGAATGAACACACACACACACACTTAATACAAGTTAAATTACTATTACATTAGCAAGGAATGAACCCTTAGTATATTGTTTACATCTTTGGAAGTGTAATTACACTTTGGAAGTATCACAGCAAATTCTTAATTTGCCTCCTCTGCCTTGTTGCAGTGTTTGTGGTTGTAATTCTGATTTAGAGTTGTGCTAATGCCAGGTAGCATCATACATGCTTTCAGTCCCAGCACTTGGAAGGTTGAGGCAGGCAGATCTCTGTTGAGTTTGAGGCCAGCCTGGTCTATATAGGAAGTCCCGGGCCAGTCGGGGCTGTTACAGTGAGAGCCTGTCTCAAAAAACAAACAAAAATAATCCCCCAGCACCGACTGCTGAAAGGATGGTCTGGAGAGATCAAGTAGTTGAGGGTTCTGGGATTTGCAAAGAGAAGAGCGGTGAATGAAACAGTGGTCACATCACACCTTGTATTCCATTCCATTGGATCTCTGCAGTGTCTAGGTCCTGGCTTTGCCTGTGCCTCCTTTCTGTTCTTCCTTCCTTCTCCTCTTCCTCTGCACACAGAATCTTGCTGTGTAGTCCCTGTTGGCCTTCAACACTTACTCCTCCTACTTCAGCCTCTGAGGCGGCTGTGCTGTTACCCCTCTGCATGGCCCTTTTATGTCTTTTGCTTCTTACAATTTTGAACTCTTCGTAAGGAAAGTATCATGTAAAACTAACGTAGGCCAAAGTAGAGGCGTAGTCAGTAGATAGAGGTGTCGGCCTCGATAGTACCTGTAGTCTGAATTTTTCTGTGTCCCAGTACTTGCTCCTAAATATTCACTCAGAGACTTATTATTAATTATAAATGATCAGCTGATAGCTCAGGCTTATTACTAACTAGCTCTTACAACTTATCCCATTTCTGTTAGTCTGTGTGCTACCCTGAGGGTAATGGCTTCCTCTCCTGCATGTCCTGCTTCCTTTCCATCTGGCTGGTTATTCCTCTCACTCCACCCCTCTTCCCAGCATTCTCTCTGCCCCCAAATCCTTCCTACCTATTGGCCAGTTTGCTTGTTATTATCAGTGAGAGCAACACATATTTACAGTGTACAAAGATTGTTCCATAACAGGTTCCCAGAGCTCACATGGTGAAAGCAGAGGGCAGCTCCCACTGGTGGTTCTGACTTCACAATTGTCCCCTCAGAACAGGATAAATAGTAGCCCCAAAAGACTGGGAGTAATACACCTCAAATATTTTGTCATAAGCCATATGTCCATATTGATTTAGAATCTTGATGTTTTCACATTTGTGCATTCAAATTCATACATGTCTTTTTATTTACCTGTATGAGTGATGAAATTGTGTCACCAAAAGGTTGAATAATTTGTCATGTAGGAAGTTAAAAGCACAGCCAGGATTTGAGAGCTGAAGTTATTTAAATTTCAATCTGTTACAATAATTTTATATCACAAGGTAATTGGTGATAAATAGTAATTATCCCTAAGTGGAGTACCTGTAGCTTGTACTATGTAGCCATATATAATAATAACCAGAATTAGCTTGAATTATTTTTAATCTTTAACCTTCTGAATTTTTGTGTAGAGGAGAATGATTAAACCAGTTTCTTTTTTATTTCTTTATCTACCTCTTAAAAATAAGAAAATAATTTGAAAGATAATTTAAAACTAGCAGTGTTACTACCATAGACACTTAAAAATATAGTTAGTTAGATTAGATAATTCTAATTTTTCCTTCTAGAATGGAGCACTGTGTATTAAAAGCATTTCTTCATCTTTATTTTTATTATAATGTTATCAATACTTGTATAAGTTGTGATCAACCATTCAACTGAAAGTAACTACATGATAGATCTCTCTTTTTCTCCCTCTGAATTTTTTTCTTGAGTTTTTTAAAATAACTTTGAATAATAAAACAGAAAACACTGTAGAATTCCTAAAAGAATGTGAGAATTTTTGTTTTTAAACATCTCTAAATCAAAGAAAAGCTCAATTATTAAGAAATTTAAAATATAAGAAGACTCAGGTATTTCATTAACGATGATATGCAAATGTCTTGGTGATACATGAAAAAAGATTTGAATGCCATTAATCATCAAGAAAATACAATCTAAAATCATTTTTGTCACTGTGAGGGTTTAATCAATAATGTAATAATTTACCAGTTGACTTACCATTGTAGCAGGGTAATTGCAGAGGGTACAAGGGAAGTTTCTGGGAAATAAGTTTTATTTTTAATTCAATCTTTGAAAATTCTGTATAGTTGGACTTCCTTTTGGGGCTGTCAGCCCCCAAATAGTGATACAGAGACTTAATATTAATTATGAAAGCTTGGCTTTTAGCCTAGGCTTGTTCCCAACTAGCTCTTATAACTTAAATTAACCTATTTCTATTAGTCTACATTTTGTCATTCCTCTCTCTGCCCCAAAGTTCTGCCTAACCTCTCTGCCTAGCTGTTGTCCATTCAACTCTTTATTAAACCAATCAGATGCTTTAGGCAGGCAAGGTAAAACAGCCACACATCTTTGCACAGTTTGTTCAGATAGCCTGCAACAATTCTCCACATTCTCTATATTGCATGCCATCTGAACTCATTCCAACAAGTTCTCCTATTTTCATGAACTTTTGTGTATGTGTGACCCACTGAGTTTAATTAGGGCTAATTGCATAAGCGTAGGTAGGACATTATTCCCTGGAGCACGGGCATCTAACCAATAGCTACACCACTGAAGAAGATGATTCCCTCCCCTTCGAGTAGCCAAGCCTCTCCCCAGCCAGCCACGATGAGTCAGTTAACCCGACACTGGTGGTGTGGTCTCAGGACTGAGGATGTGGGGGAGGGTCCCTGGGGGGTCCCTGGAGGGTCCTTAGAGCCAAGTCAGTGAGCTGCAGGTTCAGCCAGAAACCCTGTGTCAAAAGTGAGGTAGAAACAGATGATTCCAACTTCTCATCTCTACACTGATGCACATGTACACATAGACCAGATCACTGAAACGGTGCAAGCATAAGAACCTGAGTTTGGATCTTCAACACCCATGTAAAAAGCTGTTTGCCGTGGCATGAAAGTGAGCTGGGCCTATAGGAACAGAAAGTCCAGGCTCAGGGAAAGACCCTGTCTCAAAAAATAAGGTAGAAACAGATTGAAGAAGATACTCAACATTGATTGACCTGGGTTTCATACTCATACACCCATACCTGCACACACATGAGCACACACATGCACATGCATAGACAGAAATTGTATCACTGGGATAAGAATATAGCTCAGTGGTGGAGTACTTGCCTAGTATATACAAGGCCCCAGGTTCTAGGTCCTGGACTCCTCTACCCCATAAAACTAGGTGTTTGTGTAAGGTATATTGGGAGTATAAGGGAACTTTCTAGGGTGGAAACTGCGTTCTACGTTTTGATTGGGGTGGAGGCTACACAGTTTTATCAAAGGCTACTAACCTCCATAGATCAGATTTGATAATATATAATTTATAAATAACTTAGGAAAGATAATGAAAATATTTAATACTCAATATTTATAATACATTTAAAAATATTTTATCTAGCATTATCCATTTTAGGTGTTAGGTATTATTGTGACCAATACAACTTTATGTGGTTATATATCTCTAAATAATAATGTCACTGGCCTTGTTTTTGGCTCTTATTTAGGTCTCCTTGAGGTGAGCATGGCCTGGGCAATTAATATATCTTCTGCCCATAGTGCCTTCTGAAGGTCTATGTGAATAGAATTCTTTTGGCAGCTGAATGAAGTCTTTTCAGTTCAGCTGGATTTATATAGGATTTGTCTGAAACAGTATTAAGAATAATTTGGGGGTTTTGAAGTTCTTTTCTAAAGAATTTTAGTTTATAATTTCATTGATGTTTATTGAAAGTGATATTTGAATATGATTATATTTAACAGTACCAGTTTAATAGTGTTAGTAATGATTATTTATTAGCAATTATAAATTATATATTATTTGGCATAATGACTTTCTCTTTTTCCTTTAGACCATATTTCAGTGAAGAATTTTACTTTGAGATTCCAAGAACTTTCCAGTATTTGTCATTTTATGTTTATGATAAGAATGTTTTACAAAGAGACCTTCGTATAGGTAAGTACAATTTATATATATATATATATATATTTTTTTTTTTTTTTAAAAAAAGGGGGTTTGTGTAGTTCTGGCTGTTCTAAAACTCTGTAGACCAGTCCGGCATCAGACTCACAGAGATCCACCTGCGTCTGCCTCCTGAGTGCTGGGATTGTCAAGATAAAATATTAGTAAAATGAGAAAAGCATGCAGTATTTTTTTTAAGTATATTTTGCAGTTATATAATCACCGTCTGCTTTTAGGGGGGAAACATTAAACATAAGCTTTTATGTGTTTATTTTTCTATTTTGGTATCCCAAAGTTGATGCTTCTTCTCATAAAAGTTTATCTTTTTCTTAGAGTTTTCAGCTGTTGAAAAAAAAAAAAAGTTAAAAGCAAAAGGACGTAGTATACAATATCAAAGGAAAGTAATCTTATTTTGTTTTCTTAAGTTTTTTTAGGTACGTTGCTATTTTGTTGGCATATATGTTTGTGTCGAGGGCAGAGTATTGGATACCCTAGAACTTAGGGTTATAGGGAGTTGTAAGCTGCCATGGAAGGGTAACCAGTGCTCTTAACTGGGGAGTCATTTCTCCAGCCCTAACAGTTACTGTTTTGTTTTGTTTGTTTTTTAAGTGAATTGCTTTTAAACTATAGCATATCTCCTTTGTTGGAGCTTTTGTGTAGTCTTTGAGTTATTAGTCATATGCAAAACTATGTCTATTTCTTAAACTTAAATTGAGGAAGGAAATGCTTTGTACCAACATGGCAGATGCTTCATTTGAGGATCATTTGTTTCTTATTTTCATGCTACTTTGTTGATGATACATTATCTTCCCCTGGCAGATAGAAACACTTTAGAGAGCTGTTTTGATTTTTAAAATATAGGAATTGAAGACTATAGTCAGTTTAATAATGCTTTGGTTAGTGAAATTTTAATAAGATCATTTTTGATGTACTTTTTATCAATAGATGATACTATTTGTCCTTTCACTTAATTACAACATATAACTTATTGCTAAATGCAGATGTAACTGCTCAGAATTAGCCAGCACATACACTTCATTCACAGTGTTACAGAACCTGGAAAATTATATTGTACTGCCATTTATGTTTTTATCTTGAATGTACTAGTAAAATATTAATCTGAGTAAGGGCTAAAATATAGTTATTTAAAGCCAATTGAGTTCTTCCCCTGCCCTGAGACAGGGTTTCTTGGTCTTGGCTGTTCTGGGACTCTTTTTGTAAACCAGGCTGGCCTCTCCCTCCCCAGTGCTGGGATTATGACTGAGTTTTTCTAATCCCCTGTATACGGAAATTAGTCACAGGTGACTGACAGGAAGGAGGATACTCACTGAATACTAGAGGGAAGCTAAGATGTAGGCTGGACTGTTTCACAAGGCTTTATTCTGGGCAAGGGCAGGAAAGAGAGAGCGTCTTTGTACCTGTGTCTCCCCATCTTAAGCTAGTCACACCCCGAATACTGGTACCTCAAAGCCAGAGGTGATTCCCAGATCTACACTGGCCAAGAGGCCATGCCCTTTAGGTCAAGGTGTAATAATATCTGCTGTCCACTACATTTCTCCTTTTTTTCTAAATAAGAAAATTCTAAAATGAAATATAAAACTGTAATAATAGGAACAATTATCAAGTAATGTCCAGGAAAGGAAAAGGGCAATAAAATAATGCGAAGCTACAACCATCAAAAACAAAACCAGGCATGAAACTGATTCAGAATGACCCACAAAAGAGTCTGCCAATGAACCAGCAAATAGGACATTTATTTTGCTTTTAGGGAAGAGGAGAAAAAACTTCATAGAAACAGGTTTTTAAATTCTCTACTCCCAGCCGGGCAGTAGTTGTGCATACCTTTATTCCCAGCACTCAGGAGGCAGAGACAGGTGGATCTCTGTGAGTTCAGAACCAGCCTGGTCTACAAAGAGAGTTCAAGGACAGCCAGGACTATTACTCAGAGAAACCCTGTCTCAGAATAAAGCAAAAAACCTCTAATTCTAGCATTTGGAAGGCATAAGTAGGAGGACTCCCATGAGTCCAGGTGTGGCTTGAGCTATGTAACAAGTACCAGGACAGCTAGGGCCACATAGCAACATTCTGTTTCAGAAAAAGGGGAAGTGGTGGGTTTTTAAATCAAGAGATTCAATTCTGAAGTATTTTCTACAAAGTATATAACACTGCTCATAAGTCATAAGAGAGTATAAAATAGGTTTTTTATCATATTTATTTTCCGTAGGAAAAGTAGCAATCAAAAAAGAAGACTTGTGCAATCACAGTGGTAAAGAAACTTGGTTTTCACTGCAGCCTGTAGACTCAAATTCAGAAGTTCAGGTAAGTTAAGTGCTACAGGAATTGTGACATACAGGAAATGAATGAAAACCAACTAATTGTACTAGTTTATACTGTTAGAACTTGTTATACCTTATTTTAAGTTCTACGGCCATACATTATAGACCTTCAAGTAATAGAGAGCTGGAAGAAAGTGGCTTTTCCATGCAGATATAAAATAAGGTAAGAATGAGATACCTCATTGGGTAAAGGTGCTTGCTGCCAAGTCTGATGACTTGAGTTCAATCCCCAGAGCCCCTGTAAAAGTAAATGGAAAAAACCCAACTCTTACCTGTGACCTCCATACATGCTCATAGCGCCTACATACACACAAACACATATTCATAAAATCCTAACAGACATATTTAAGGAAGTAGCTAGAACTCATTAAGGTCTACCTGCCTCTGCCTTCCAGTGCTAAGGTTAAATATGTGTGCTATTTACATTCAGCAACAGGACATTTCTGAGTCCTAGTAGCAAATTACTGTTTTAAAAAGGAAAAGATGTTTTATTAACTCTAACTCTTAGAGGATATACATGAACATCTGATTTTATTCATTCTCACCAGCATGCTTTTATTCTATTTCTAATAAGACTTACTTAAACCATGCTTGGATCTGCGGTGTACAGCCTTCATTCCTACCCCCTTCCTGTTTATCTGTTTTTATTGAAAGGGTATCACTACGTTTGTTAGTTTCTTCTTTCTTCTCGCCAAAATAAAAGTGAGATGTGTGTTCAGACGAGTAGTTGAAGTTTCTAGAAAGCTTGAGTTTCTATGACTTAGAAATTATTTCTAAGGGAAACCTTTCTTTTTTTTTTTTTTTTTTTTTGGTAATTCTATGTATTAAATACAGTAGTAATTGTGAAACCATTTCTTAGAGCATAACTGCAACCAGGATTCTTTCTCTCTTAAGGAGGCTGTAATTTGCTATTAGGAATCAAGCAGAAGTTTAAGATGGGAAAACAACATACTCATAGATAATTTGCAAACCAAGAGTCTTTATTTCCCCATAACCTTAATGCAATCTCTGTGATTAAATTCTCAAAAAGTAAGTACTGTGTGCTAACATCCCCTTAAGTACAGAATATAGGGAAGTACTTGTTTTATCTACTATATCCCATTTTAATATTAATTTTTTTATTTGACCATAAGTATTATTCAGATCCCAATAGAATTGCATTGTAAATGACCCAGGTGAGAAGCAAATGTAAGGAAATAGAAAGGGCTGGAATTAGAAGTCAGAACATGTTTACTTGGTGTTTTATATAGTTATTTTAATGACTTTTAGCTTCATTTCTGTAAAATGAGAATAACACCATATTTGACTCATATGGCATGAGAAGAATATTTTAAAACTATTAATTTTGAGCTGTGTTTGTAGTTCAGTTGGTAGAATGTTTGATTAGCATGTGCAAAACCCTGGCTGTGACCCCTAGCACCACAAAAACTGAACATTGTGATGTGAGTTTGTAATCCCAGAACCTAGGAAGTAAAGACCAGATGTTAAGGCCAGCTAGGCTGTATAAAGTCTTGTTTTTAAAACAAACAAACCTGTTAACTTCTATACAGATGTACATTTTTTTTTTTTACCACCAATGGTTATCTGATACTAAATGGTAGGCCTTAAAAATATACATACATATGAGCAGCATTATATAGATTGAGCAGGTTGTAGTTATAAGCTTAAGAATATATGCATATACATGCATGCATTCATTTAAAACTATATATGTACACGTACGTGTGTAACATCAGTTAATGAGAAAACATGAATTGAAGAAGAACGAGGAGGGATATATGAGAAGGCTTGGAGAAAGGAGAGGGAAACAAGGTAATTATAACCTCAAAAAATTAAAGAAGTAATTTTTAAAGATGGTGGGTGTGATATTGTGTCCTTGTAATCCCAGTGCTACAGAGGCAAAGACAGGCAGATCTCTAGGACTCTTGACCAGAAAGCTTAACTAATTGGTGAATTCCAGGTCCCAAGGAGAGACCCTATCTCAAAAAGCAAGAGGAGTATATTGAGGAATGTCTCTAGAGATTGTTCTGGCTTCTAAATGCACAAGCTCACATATACGTGGACACCTACATACATACACACTCATCACACACAATAACCCTCCTACAATTTTTTTCTTTATTTTACAAGTATAAGTTGTTAAAACAAGAGTTAAAGAAGAAAACAGTAACCATTCACTCTGCAAAATGAAAGGAAAAAACAAACATGAGAAGAAAATCAGTCAGCAGATCTCAGTTCCACCTGCTTTCCGGTGTGCTCTGCTGCAGGGTGGGGCCTGCTGTACTACACATAGTGTTCATTCATCAAAACTCTAAATAAAAACTTCCTTTGTGGCAGTCAACCATTTTATGAGAATTTAAAGTCACTTCAAAGATAACCTTTAACTATGTGAGTTTTTATCGTGTCTGCTTTTGTCAGAACCTAACCGCCAATTAACATGTAGCTTTTTGTGCAGATGCCTGATGACCAGCTCACACTCACAGGAAAGTTCCTGCAGTTCATTTTAAAAAGCTCTCTAGGAACTTTCTAATGCACTCCTGTTGTATGAGGTGTCTGGCCTGGATTTTCTGGCCCAGCCTGGTGGCCCATACTTTCAGACCCACAGTCCCATAGTCCTACTGAAGCACACAGATGCTTATATTAATTGTACACTGATTGACCTGGGGCCCAGGCATATAACTTACTAACTCTTTACCCTTAATCTGACCCATGATTCTTAAGCTGTTCAGCCATGTGGCTCAATACCTTTTCTCAGAGCAGCATTTCAACTTCTTTCCTCTGTATCTGCTGACATCTCATTGTGGTGAGTCCTTGGCTTCTCTGAGGCATTTCTGCAGTGTTTCTTCCTGTTCCCAGAGTTTTCTTAGTTTGGTAGCCCCACCCATAATTCCTGTTTGCCTTTGGCCAATCAGCATTTTCATTAAACCAGTAGGTGGGACAAGTTTTTACAATGTAAGAACATAATTCCACTACACACTCCCATTACTGAAAGGCAGTACAGTGCTGTGATTAGGAGTCAGACAGATCTCCAATGGAATCACAGTTTTTCTGACTGGAAAAGTCAGTGCATTTTTTAATCTCATTAAAATAATCTATAAAATGAGGTTAATATTACCTATCTCTTGGTGCTATTATGGACCCTAAATGACACAATGTATATTCACTGTTGTACCTGGTACATACTTTTATGATTACTAAAAGTAATCATTAGATTGATTCCTGGCTAAATTTACTCTCATCACTTTTTATATGTCATCTAGTTTTATTTTTCATGATTTTTAAAGTTATAAGATATACAGGGCAAACAAACATTAACAAACAAGGCTCTGTATTAATTATGGGCTGTTTTTATATCTTTCATATTCACAAGGTTAATGTGAGATTCTCAGATTGGTTTGTGGCTAAGTAATAAATACTATTTCCAGTGATACCATATTATCTTAAAAAGCCCACCCTCCCACCTCCTACAACATTCTTTTAAAATCTATTTTAAGTAACGGGTGAATCTTGCTAATTACTATTTAATATAAAAGTGGAAAGGTTAATGACTGTTGGTCATGAAACCAAACAGCACTAAAATTTAAAATGCCAATGCTATATATAAAACAGAAGTGCTACTTCAAGTTTTCTATGTACACTGTCAAAAGACTGTACCACAGCACTAGTTTCAGTATCATCTCCAAAAATTACATAAAGAACACTCTATAGAGCCCTACATTTTTAGAACTAAACTCTTAAATCTTTCAGAAAATTTATGCTGATTATTAAGAATGCATTTAATAAATAAATTGTAATGAATTTTCTAATGCCTTTCAGATCAAAACCTCAAAGCCCCTTTCTTTTGTTCAAATTATTAGAAAGATTAGGTGGGTGCAATGATGCATGCCTATAATCCCAATACTAGGGGGGTTTCTAGGGTGTATAGAAGCTAACCTCAGGTACACAGTAAGTACCGTATCCCACAAGGTTATCACCATACCCAGTCTCTCATGTGGATTGTATATGGAAACTATATTAAATCATGTATCAAGAAAGAAAAAGTAAATTGGTAATTTTGTAAAGCTACGTTAGAAAGGCACCTGCACTGGCTAGTCTTATGTCAACTTGAGCTGGAGTTATTTGAAAGGAGGGACCTTCAGTTGAGAAATTGCCCTCACAAGATCCAGCTGTAGAGCATTTTCTTAGTTAGTGATTGATGGGGGAGGGCCCATCCACTTGTGGGTGGATTTTGTATGAGCAAGCCATGAGGAACAAGCCAGTAAGCAGCATCTCTCCATGGCCTCTGCATCAGCTCCTGCCTCGAGGTTCCTGTCTTGTTTGAGTTCCTGTCCTGACTTCTTTCTATGATTAATAGTGTCTTAGTTTAGGTTTTATTGCTGTGAAGAGACACTATGACCACAGGAACCCTAATAAAGGAAAACATTTATTAGGGGCTGGCTTATAATTTAGAAGTCTAGTCCATTATCATGGCGAGAAGCATAGCAGCATGTAGGCAGACATGATGCCAGAGAAGGAGCTGAGAGCTCTACATCTTGATCTGCAGGCAGCAGCAAGAGAATGCCACACTGAGCCTAGCTTGTGTATCAGAGACCTCAAAGCCCACCCCACATATACTCTAGCAAAGCCAGACTTCCTAATAGTGCCACTCCCTAAGAGCCTATGGGGCCATTTTCATTCAAATTACCACAAACAGCAATATCGAAGTATAAATCAAGTGAATTCTTTCCTCTCCAACTTGGTTTTTCAGTCAGGGTGTTTTTATCACAGCAATAGAAACCTTAACATCTCCCTCTAATATAGAACTATTTCTCCTGCTGTCAGCATTCCTTAGGTGGCTGTAGTTTTTGTGTAGTGTTGGAGCCTTCTGTGCTACCCTCACCCCAAGCCCCATTAGGTTTCTGTTGTGAAACGTTAGGGTCAAACTTTCTGACATTATTAAGAGACACAATTTCACAGCAAACTCCCTGATCCTTGTCTTTCAATCTTTCGATCCCACTCTTCCACAGTGACCCCAGTCCTTAGATAAAGGATTTGTATTATAGATGCATCTGTTGGGATTAGGCTCTGCAGCTCTGCATTCTGTTGGTTATGGTTTTCAGTAATAATCTTGGTCTGTTCCAAACAGAAGTTTCCTTGATGTTTCAGATGAGGACCACACTTATCTGTGGGTGTGTGTGCAAATATTTAGAATGTAGACACACCCATTTTCTGGATAGGTGGTGGGGATTGAACCGTCCTCAAGTGTGGCAAATGTAAGATTTCTCTCATTCTTTTTGTTTGTCTAGTGAGACTACATATCTCTCCCTTTGTTTCTTTCTGTGAATTTATTCTTTTATTGACTCAAAGTATGCAACATCTTTGAGTCTCTGTGTCCATATAGCTTCCTCATGCTCAAAGATCTAACTCACAATTTGTAGAGAGAAGTTGGCTAAATTTGGATCACTATTGACTGAAGTCTAATTTGATGTGGTTGGAGGAAAGATTCTAGAGTAGATCATTCTAGAATTTGGGTTAGGCCTCTTTGTCTAGGGGGTTGAGTGACCGATATGATTTTTTTATCTATCGTTACTACTAATTAGTATGTGTAACTCAAATCATTACTGATGATTGTTGTCCAAGAATCATTTATGAAGTGAGGATCTCAATGTAAACGACTGTCTTTGCTTATGAAGACACAGGAAGTGACACGCATGGAGTTTAGTTCTCAAAGGAGGAGATCTCTAGTAATTTACATTTTATACCAAAACAGTTTAAATGTTTTTGGTCTTTTTCTTTGTACTCTTATTATTGCAGTTATTCATTTTTTTCTTTTCAAAAGTTCATGATAGCAGTACTTAATGAGTGCTTTTCTACCTTTGCAGACAGAATTTTAATTTTAAAAATTTATTTAATGTGTGTTGATATTACATCTGTACCACATGTGTGCCTAGTGTTTGTGGAAGCAACCTAGTTTTAACCAGTTGGAACTGGAGTTACAGATGGTTGTGAATTGTTGTGTAGGTGCTGGAACTTGAACCCAGGTCCTCTGCAAGAACATGAGCCATGTCTTCAGCTCCTTGACAAAATTTTTTAAAAGAATATTTTATGTGTATGTGTCTGTGCCTGAGTATATGTATATGTAACACATGTGTACAGAGTCCACAGAAGAGGGTATCAGATCCCCTGGAATGGTTGTGAGCCACCATTTGGGTTCTGGGTCAAACCCGAGTCTTCTACAAGAGCAGTGAGTACTCTTAACCACTAAGATGTTTCTTCAGCCCCTTTTCCACCTATTTAAACAAAACACAAAGTTGTTTCTTGGTTCTGTTTTTTTCCAGTTTCCCCTCTCAGTTGAACTGTTCTCTTAAACCATTAAAGTGTGCCTTCCAACTACAGAAAGTCCAGGGAAAGCACAAACGACCACAGTCCTTAGGACATCGTGCCACTAAGTTCAGTGGGCCTCTCTAGGTCTTCCTTTCCTTGACTTTCAATCAGGTCTCCATTCTCTAGCTGCTGCTTTTATTTTGGAGCATTTTCCTCCTTAGCTTCTAGTCCTGGTTATGATTCTGGTAGTTACTGTGTGTCACTTCATGTCCTTTTTTTTTTTTGTATTTTCTTCCATATGAGTGAAGTTAGTACCTTCTGTAACTTTTGTTTGCTCTAGTGCCTGCAGCCGTCCTTTTAGCTGTAAAGATGCCTGGAACTCAGAGCTTTTAAGCTTTGTTTCATTTCTATATCTTAGGTACTGTGATATAGAAGATACTTGCATAGACTGTTAATTACGGATAGTGTCCCAAACAACTTATACAGACAACAAAACCAGCTGTAAATCAGTTATGTCCTTTTGATGCAATTACTTATTAAGTCTTACGCAACAGGATATTCTTGACCATCTGGATCACACCATAAGTTATTGGTATTGCATACTTTTTGTTCATGGCCTTTGTTTTAAAATTATTTTAAACAACCATTTAAGAAAAAAGTCTATACTAGTTTATTAAACACACGTTCATTTAAGCAACATGAATATAAAAATATCACTCATTATTATAGGTTAATTTTTAAAACAGAAATTAGTTGTTCTTTCTCTTTTTAATTCTTAATTTTTATTTGTTTTTTGAAACAAGATCTCACCATGTAGCCCTGACTCACCTGGAAATCACTGTGTAGACCAGGTTAGCCTCAGACTCAAGAGATCCTCTTCCTTCTGCTTCCTGAATGCTGGGAATGAAGGAATGCATCACTGTGCCCTGCTCTTTATCTCAATATTAAATTATTGTTTAAGGAGAAAAACATCTTTTTTTTTTAAAGAATTACCACTAATATGCTATAAAGTAAAACTTGGTGTTTTATATGACAGGCAGTGTGTCCAAAATTATTAACAGAGGCAATTTCTATAGATAAAGCTATGCCAGCTTCTGTGGTGATGCAGACCTGTAATTCCAGCTACTCTAGAGGCTGAGGCAGGAGGATTACTACTCTGACTTCAGGAACAACTTAGGCACTATAACAAGACTTGATCTCAAAAACAAGCAGCAAAATCTGTCAGAAGCTCTGAGTTTTATTTTCCCTCCCCTCATAAGAGGGTTTTTATGTGTCTGTGTGTCTCCATGTATGTATGTATATATGTGTGTATGTGCACCATGTGCATATTTGGTGCTCTTAGAATCTAGAGGAAGCATCAGGTCTCCCAGAGCTGGAGTTTGGGTGCTTGGATTGAATCGGGGTCCTCTGCAGGGGCAGCCAGCGTTCTTAACCATGGAGGACTCTCACCAGCCCTGAAACATACTGAGTTGTTTTTATAAGAAAATTATTAGTATTTAAATGTTTATTATCTAAAGATTGTCTAGACATGAGAGGATTTTATCCTTATGCCTTGCATTTTGCCTGAATTCCTCTGTTTTTCTAAATTATGCATAAATTTTCATGCATTTTTATTTGATGTATATGTATCCTGATAAGTATGTATGCATGTCTATATGTCTGTTATGCTTTCCCCTTCTTTGTGTTCATTATGAATACTGTCTACTGCTTAGCGTCTCCTTTTTATTCCTCGTCAGCGGCAGCTGATCTGATGTTAGATGTATCTCATATCATTTACTTTTTACTTAATTTTAAATTTTTTACTTACTTCATAGTTTTCAATTGTTTGCTGGATTTCTCACTTTACTTTCTGTTAAAAGAAAAAATAAAACAGACCAGTTAGCATATAGAAAGAAATAGTAAAAATATTAACAACAACGACAAAAGGTCCAGGGGTACATGTTGTGAGTTTGAAGTTGTCCTCAACTAAATAGTGATGATTTAAAAAATTTAAGGTAGCTATTTTAGACTCCCACTCTTATTAAAATCTGTCATTCTTCACACACACACACACATCTGTTTAATAATTTTTGATAGACTACTGAAATGTAAAACACTTTGGAAATAATTTGGGGCTGTGAGACTTTTTTTCTTTTAGAGGGTAATGGGTTTTTGTTTGTTTTTCCCAGAAAAAAATTGTGGACCCCTACCAGCCACTCTGTTTCTATCTCATTAACCAAAACTGTGTCATATGGCCCTTGCAACCACTACCTCTGGCCATATGGCTGGCAATACCAAGTTTTGCTCCACTCATGCCTACCCTTTCTGTAAGACAAAGAGAGAAATCTGTTTTTTTTTTTCCTTCAATCCAAATCTGCACAGTAATGAAAGCTATAAGAAATGGTGTGTGGAAATAATCAAGGAAGACTAATTTTTTTTTTTTTTTGTGACAATGATTGTTTATATGGTGTATATTGATCTTGACCTTACACACTTTCTGCCCAGCCTCCTGGTGTCGGGATTACAGGTCTTTGTCACTGTGCTCAGTGCAGATTTGGCTTCTTAACACTGAAAAGCAGCTTTGTATAATTTAAAATTTACATTCACTGTCTTTACTAAATGCAGTACAGAAATTCTCAATATTTTGGTGGATACTGGTGTAATAATTTTCACATATACTTATGTTTTCAAGTTAACATTACACACCATACTTGTAGTTGTTTTTGTTTGAGGCAGGGTTTCTTGTGAAGCCCTGGCTGTCCTAGAACTCACTATGTAGACCAGGCTGGCCTTGAACCCAGAGCTCCACCTTGCTTCATCTCCCAAGTGCTGCAGTTAAAGGTATATGCCACCATCACTTGGCTGAACTGTTTTTGTTTTGTATTATAAACCAACCATCATCTTTTTATGAAAGTAGACAAGTGGGTAAAGCATTTTGTAAGACAAAGCTGACAACTTGAGTGTTATCTCCAGAGTCCATGTAAACGTAGGAGACTTTTGACCTCCATACACAGTAATAAGTAGGTAATTCTCAGTAGGCAGTCTTTGTTTATAAATTATAATTTCCTTAATTTAAACTCTTTCAGTTTTAGTGTTCCTTCCTAGTGATGTGTATCTGTTTGTTCTATCTTCAGTATTTTCTTGACTAGGTTAATATACAATTATGTTATTAGCTAATGCCAAAGGAATGTTCTTTCGACCATTAGTAGGAGTAATTAATATATTAACTTGACATGAGTCAATGATGATAATTCCTGGTAGAGTTTCATTAAATTCCTTTTATTTGTAGGATTACATACTATGATTTTAGTTGTGAATACGTTTTTTCTCTATTTTACTAGTTTTAATTGTTATAGAAATAGAATAGCTCCTAGACATCTCTGGAGAGACATTTGGAAGTACTACAAAAATGTATATGTTATAAAATAGTGAAACTGCTTTAACAGGCAAATGTTTGCTCAGTTGTATAAACTGCCCTTCTAGGTAAGTCACACACAGGTGCTAGCATGACAATAAATGTGACTTAGGTTCCAGTTGAGTAATACTAGAAATTACTATGTGGTATGGACCTTCAAGACCAATCTTGACACACAGAGGCTCTGAATGCCAAATGCAGGAATTGGGAAAGATATAATTTGTAAGATATATGTGGTTTATATCAGTATGTGCTTAGATTTTTCCTGGACTGCTTCTCAGTTTAATTCTGGCTCTACGTAACTGCTAGTTTTATTCATTAATGCCTTTTGTGGCTTTAGAGCTTAATTCTCTCTTGCAGACCTTTGTATCATGACTGATAACTATTTTTTGTTCATCATGTGGTATTCATCTAACCCTGAACTTTAATAGTCCTGAGACTCACTCTTAGAAGACAAGTCTCCAAGAAGTAGTAAAACTGATTCAGGTTAGAGTCTTTGAATGAATGTCTAAAAGGGCTCTAATGAGAAGCTGTAACTAGAGAGTAAATACCCTACTTCTGATAGGATCATCAGTTCACTAGCCACTAGACATTACACTCCCGAGATCTCCACTTGGCATTGTGGGAATTTGTCTTGTCAGCTGGCTAGAGGGAATGTGGCACTAATTGTTAACCAGTTTGGAACTGCTCATCACCTGTGAAGGGAAAAGATAACTAAGCTCTAAGTTATGTTGTTCCTAAGCTCTTTTCTTGAGAAAGTTAACAGCTTGAATTCCTTTAAATTTACTAAACTCTGTTTTAAACCCACCTTTTAACAGCTGTGTGTTGGAGAGAACTATGTTTTATTCCAGTTCTCCCATCAATGATTTTGGCCATATGTTGTTACTCTTTAGTTTATGTACTTGAGTTTGTCAACTATTAAGTAGTGACTGTGTCTTAGGCATCTGTTTGTTCTCGTCTGTTCCCATAGTACCCCCTAAAATACAGCAGATATTAAATCAATCTTTAGTAATTGATAGAAGTAAGTTTTAGAAAATTGATTCTATCTTTATCTTATTTTTACAGCTTTAAAAATTAGTTTCTTGTTATTGTTTCCAAAAACATAACTGCCATCTTTAATAAAAACTGTGATCACTAAGGTACAAAAACTTTTATTAAACATGGCATAAAGTTCTTGAATTTTTGCATGTCATATTTAATACAAATATTAGATTATTTTCTTTCAGAACTTTGTATATACACTGTGGGTTATTAGGCATTTAACAACTAAGTGTATGCATAGCCATGTAATAGTGGTCAGTGAATAGTTAAATATGTGCCATTGGACAAAAAGTACATTGTAATATTTTGTTAGCAAAATAGACTGTTCAATTTATGATTTTTTTTGTCATAGGGAAAAGTTCACCTTGAATTAAAACTGAATGAATTGATAACAGAAAATGGAACTGTGTGCCAGCAGCTTGTTGTACAGTAAGCAATCTTTTTATTTTTTACCAAAATTACCTAGAAATAATTCTATTTTAAATATTTCAGAAACTTCAAAATGAAACTTTCATGTATCATTTGTCTACCAATCTGATGATCTAGTTTATTTTATTTTTTTATCTAGTCCACTCGGGTTATGGCAAGTCATGACATAATGGACTAAATTTTATTGACTGTGGGTTAAATGACATATCTCTATAAATAGTAAGGTATGGCAAGGTAAGAGCACCTAGCAGTGGACTTGGAAAGTGTTTACAGAGTATGACTTTTCAAAGAACTCAAGATACTACTCAGAACTCGTAGGGACAAGGACACACACACACAGAGACACACACAGACACACACACACAGTTACTTTTAACAACAACAAAAACAAACAAAACAAAAATGACAACATGGAGTCCCTTTTGTGTTCTCCAAGGCTCCTAGGCACACACAGGGCCTGCTCTGGAGTGTGTATGGTACCCAGAGATTCTATTGGAGAAAACGGATTTTTTTCTTTCCCAGCAGTTCTTTGTATCCACTTCTCCTCCTCTGATTCTCGGTGCTCAGCTCTCTGCCTGCCGTCACAGTCCGAGTTCATATGTACATGAATCCTCCTGTCTCTAGCAATTGTTTGCTTGGAGTCATCTACATCTGACTCCTAGAATCTTTCTGCCCCTCTTCCACATAGATCCCTGAGCCTTGAAGGGATGATTTAATGAAGACATCCCACTTAGGACAGTACTCCAAAGTTCTTCACTAGCTAAACATTGTCCAGTTGTGGCTCTACGTTAATTCCCATCTACTGTAGTAGGAAGCTTATCGGATGAGGGTTGAGCAATGCACTTACCTGTGGGTGTGGTATTATGTCATTAGGATCAGCGCTATGTTTCTTTAGCAGAATAATAGTAGTGGGTTTTCCTCCAGGCCCATGATCTATCTAGTATCAGGTTTTTGGTCACGTTAGCAGTGCCAGGTTTGGGTTCTATCTCCTGGAATGGGCCTTAAATCAAAGCAGGGATTGTTTATTCTAACATTTTTGCCCGTATTGGCACCAGTATGTTTTGTACGCAGGTCTCTGTTGTAGATTACAGGGTTTGTAGTTGTTTCTCCCAATTCAAAGACTTTGTTCCTTTGGTTATGTTTTCTCCTGCTTCATCATCTCCTGATCCTTGCTGGCCTTGTTATATCTCCCACCCTAGAAGTGCATGCCTCTGAGACACTTGGACTTCTCTACCCTAGCTGTTTACTAACTCATTCTCATTTTTTGCCTCCTTTGAAGGCAAACTTCTCAAAGAAATTTTGTTTAAAAATGCAGGGGCTTGGGGAGTAGTATTATGTGCACAGTATTGTATGCAAATATGTACAGTAAAAAAAAGAAAAAAACATTTTACACAATCACTCCACGTGCAGCTATTGAAAACTTGATATATGGCCTGGATGATAAATACTTTTATATTTTGCTTAATGTGGTTAATGGCTACAGTATTAGTACTGCTCCAATAAAAGCAGGAAGCCTAGAATGCTTTTTAGCAGTGGCTGTTTTCAGGGTTGGGATAAAGGAAAAAAATATGATGAGGCAAGAATATCTTAGGAAATTAAAAAGTAAAAAATACTCTAAAAATAATGGGCAGATAGACGTGAATGAATGAAAGATATTGAATGAACTGCAGATGGCCAAATGTTTGAGCCTTAAAGTTAGTAATAGTAGTGGATTAAAGCCTGCAGAATAAAATAAATATTCATGAATCACTACTGGTACAAGTAAAGAGTTGAATAAATGCATAGGAAGAAAGGATTACTTTTCCTAATAGTAGAATTTTAATTAATTCAAGAAGAATGATGGAGATTGAAATCGGCACTGGTAAACACCACGGTAGTAACTGGGTACAAGCAGAAAAGACAGTACTGCATACTCTCCATGATAATATGGACACTTAGAAAGCTATTCTCAAGAAAGGACAAAAAGAGTAGTTGTTCCCAGAGCCTCAGTTAAGACTCAGGAGAAGGAATGGTGGAAGGAGAGTTATTAGTGGGTACAGAGCTGCAAGCTAAAGGAATAGTGTCTAATGTGTATAGCACAGTTCAACACAGCTAGTAGGAAGATCTTTGAGCGTTTTCAAAACAAATTATGTCTAGATGTGTGATACACGTGACCTGATTCTACATTATATAAATATTGTATTTATAGGTATGTACAGTTATATGTCAGTTAAAAAACATATAATAAAAATAAAATTGGGGTCTAGAGAGATGACTCAGTCATTAAGAGCACTTGCTATTCTTTCAAAGGCCCTCTGTTCTGTTCCCCGAACCCACATGGTGACTCACGACTTCATTTTCAGGGGGAGCTGACACCCTCTTCTGACCTCTGTACTAGGCATGTAAGTGATGTACATTCCTGCAGGTGAACACCTATACATACAAGGTAGAAATAAATAACTGGCTAAAATATGGTAGGCTGAGGAAGTATCTAGGAGTACTAAGTATATCAGCCTAAGTATGATTGCATGTTTGAATAGTCTCAAAGAATCTCCCCATAAGGTTATCTCATAGATACCACTTCTCAGTAATGAGACATTCAGAGTACCTCTTGATATTATGTATTTGAAAGGACACTGCAATATCTGATCCCTATCTGGTCGTGAGCAAATAGCAGACAAACTCAGATTAAGTAATATGAAAGCAAGTATCCCAGGGTGACAGAGGCTAAGAGGACATGGCACTGAATATAGTATAGGATCCCATACTGCATCCTGGATCTTAGCAAAATCTGAGGGATGTTACAATAAGGTTTTTTGGCCCCGGGCGGCCAGAGGTCCCAGACCACTTAGCCACCCCAAAATGATTCAGACACTTACATTAACTTCATGCTGCTTGGCCTATGGCTCAGGCACATTGCTGGCTAGCTCTTACATCTTAACTCAACCCATTCTCATTAACCTGTCTGCCACATGGCCTGTGGCTCACCTGTGTTCCTTACATGCTTACTTCTTAGGCATCTGGCTCAGTCTATCTCTGACTCCGCCCTGCTTCTCCTACCTATTCTTATTCCCCACCTACTTTTTCTATAGTGCCTGTCATGGGCCAAAACAGCTCCTTTATTTAAAGATTGATATTCACAGCATACAGAAAGACATTCCCACATCAGAGGGACATCTATAGGTTAGTTAGCATTAGTGCCATTAAGTTAATGTTAGTTTCTTGGTCACTTTAGCTTCACATTGGTTAACACTGGGTACTGGGCCTACAGAACTCTGTGTATGTTATGTTTACAACTACTTCAAAGTCTGAGATTATAGTAAAACAATTTTTAAATTGTCTGTACCTTGTACATTCAAACTGTTTGAGTTTGTATATCCGATGTACTCTAACATTGCAACTTTACACATTTAAAGCTGAATTCTTTGATTCCCATGTTTGTTCAGCTCCTCTTCACAATCTTCACAAATATTTGCATTTACCTGTATTTTTATGTCAGGCCTTACATTTTTTCTATCTTTGACCTCTTTTTTATGGCTTTCTCTGTCACTGTATACTATGAAGTAAAATTTTTAAATGTTCATATCTACAATTTTCTGTCATTTCTGTTTTGTTTTTTTTTCTTTTCACAATAGGTCATATTTATGATTTTATATTAGACATTGAAATCACTAAATACTTTGTATTCCTGGAGTGTACTTGAGTTGTTCTGTAAGTATCAGTTAAGTTCCTTGGGAACAGTTTGTTCTGATCATAATTTGCTTTTAAGCTTTGCCAGATAGATGAGACCAGCATATATCACAGACCTAGTAAGAAGAGGCTAATCATTCACAGAAGATAGGTGGTTGATTAATGATACCTAATAAACCCAAACATATACATAAATTCTAACATACTTTCTTGGTCTGAGCTTTTTGGTTAGTTTCAGAATTTTTTAAAAAATAATTTTTTAAAATTTATTTTATATGCATTGGTGTGAAGGTGTCAGATCCTCTGGAACTGGAGTTACAGACAGAAGATGTGAGCTGCCATGTAGGTTCTGGGAATTGAACCCTGGTCCTCTGGAAAAACAGCCAGTGCCCTAACCACTGAGCCATATCCCCAGCCCCGGTTTAGTAGAAATAAATGTTACTTTCAGCTCTGTCTTCTCTTGGCAGTGTTCATTTGCAGCTCGCCCATGTGTGTGATGAGTGAGGTTTGGAGAGAAATAGAGGATGCTGTTCAGTAGCCCTTGTCTTTAGAAAGAGAAAAAGAAAAAAAACTACTTAGTATTCATGAGCTTCTGTTGGGCAGCAGGAAATGAAGACTTAGACATTAAACCAACTAGCTTAGTAATGACTGCTATGAAACTTTGAGAATCAGATCAATTAATTGTGTTTTGTGCTTTCTGTAAACACAACTGTAATCTGTAAAGTGGATTGGATGGCCTTGGTGCTTATAGTCTAGAGCATTTTCTACAGAATGATGCAGGAACTGTTGCTGAGAATCTTCATGAAAGACTACAAAATTATGTGAAGCTTGCCCTGTATTTATGAATCAGATTTTAAGTAAAACCACAACCGTTTCCTTATGTGTCATTCATTCTTTAGCAAAGGATATGGTGTCATGGCACTTGCCTGGTTTGTAGTTTCTCATGTAAGGCGACACTACTTTGTTTTCCTTTTTAGAAGCCACAGCAGTTTTGATGTATTATCAAACCACAAAATGTACCTTGAGTATTTATCAGGAAGAAATGTGTTCTGGTAGTCTGAATATTGATTGTGTCATTCCTGTTTACTTCTCTTTGGGAAATAATCATGTAAATAAGCAATACATCATTTAGAGTGTGTTAAAACTGCAAGAGTGGTATATAATTTTAAGGCCTTTGAATATGATGATGTTAGGGTTGAGACTGCTCTGTGTGTGTGAATTAGGATTCTGTCCCTAGCCCATAAGAAGGCAAAGGGGTGAAGTTGGGGGGAAGATAATATATTATGATGTTAACTTGACTCTGATACTTTAAAATCTCTTTTATTCTACCGTAGTATCAAGGCATGCCATGGATTGCCTCTCATAAATGGACAAAGCTGTGATCCATATGCAACAGTTTCCCTGATTGGCCCTTCTAGGTAAAGTTTATTGACTTGTTACTTGGTTTTCAAGTTCAAAGTTGGATTTAAGAATTGGAAATGTAAGTTCTTAGATCAAATGCTAAGTAACTATGACATAAAATAACGCTTTAAAAGAAGGATTTTTAGTAAGTTCTAGTGTACACCTGGGAAACACATGAGTTTTCGCAGGGTTCTAGGTGTCATTTCAGATCTGTTATGTAGTTACTACACTATGGGGAAAACCTCAATCCTATACACTTGTAAAATATACTTTAAAATATATGCCTTGGTCCAGGCATGGAACACTTGGGAGGCAGAGGCAGGCAGATCTCTGTGAGTCCGTGGCCATCCTGGTTTACATGACAAGTTATAGGCCATCCAGGGTCTAAAACAAAAACCCCAACTGACACACACCTGGCTGCCTTTAATTCTTAATGTTCTTACTTTCAGATAACCTAAATTTTATACAAGTAAAAATCAAGCTTTAATAAATGTCAGCTCAGTGTAGGAAAGCAGTTTCCATACTAGAAAGCAGCTCAGATCTGAAAATTGCCTTTTCTGTTCATGGAATCAGTGCTTTGCAGAAAGAGTTCCAAGCTCTAGAAGAACTACTGAAGTCCCAGAGTATGGTTAAGTGCACAGTAATGTTTTAAGTAGTCTATAATCGATGAGAAACCAATAGCACTTTGCAATATCTATATTATAAAACTTCATTGTGGCTTCTTTAAGAGACTGATTAGTCTGAAGTTTGTCTGCAACTTGAAGTTGTTAGAGTCAGGGAACAAATGCAGGGGATTAATTCTTAGACAAACACACACACACACTTCCCCTTTATTACCTAAAGCTCTATTTTTTTGTCTTACAAAGTGTGTGTTTGTGTGTGTGTGTGTGTGTGTGTGTGTGTGTGTGTGCCTCTCTGTGTGTATAAGTATCTGGATACCATGGGAGCTAAATACTGGTATGCTATTATTATTAACAATTGGCTTTAAATTTAAAAGCAGGAATTTATACAGCATTAAAAGCTGTCAGAGGGTTTACAGATACATAGAGTGTTAACTCCATGGGTATTGGAAGCTTAATTGTCATCCCTTTACCTGGGAGGCAGAGGCAGAGGATCACAAATTCTGGCCATCCTGTATTGCTAGTTAAGCCCATGTCTCACAGGGAAATGGGGGTAGGGGAGACAAGTCAGCCTTAAGAAACTGCTTGTTTGGAGTAAACACTTTCTTTTTGTAGTTCTGTATTCAAACTCAGCCTATTGATGATAAACAGTTACTCTACCAGTGATACACCGTAACGCAGGAGAATTTTATTGATTGATTGATTGATTGATTGATTGATTGATTGATTGATTGGAGACAGGCTTTCTTTGTGTAGCCCTGGCTATTCTGGAAGTTGCTCTATAGACAGGGCTGGCCCAAGTGCTGAGACTCAAGGTGTGCAGCACTGCCATTACCATATAGATAACTTCTCATGAACATATTCTTTAATGGAACTTTTAAAGTAATGTTTGGTAAAAACTTTTTTTTAATCACAGTTGATTTTGCTATTATACTAAATTGCACAAGACATTCACATTGGTTGAGTCTGGCTAACGACACATATAAGTCCCTTCAAATTTGTATATTCACTTGAGAATTAGCAGTTTGTTTAAGTCACTGTCATAGCTGCACCCCAGAAGTAACTGAGTAAGAGACATTTATGTTCCCCAGGTGTTGTCAACATCACTGAAGACACTTTCAGTCTGTCTAACTGCCTTTCTTCCCACTTTTTTAAATGTAATAGGATGTGTTGGAAACTTTGAACCTGACAATCAGCCTCTCACAACCAATCTTGCCATGTATAGATACATAAAACTTGTATCCTATGTCTGGATATTGTTTAAGTTTTGAGGACACACCGGCTTCCCCACACACACACAATATGTAAATTTTTATCTTCCTTCAGTCACCCTAACATTTAGACGAAGGTCAGGCTTCCTGGTTGGAAATAGCTTGTTTTATAATTGTGTACTATTAAGTTCTACAAGGTAAAACTCTACCACATTGGAACAGGAATGACCAAAAGAAGACCAAAGTGAAGAAGAAAACAAGCAATCCACAGTTTAATGAGATCTTTTATTTTGAGGTAATGTCTTGTTTTCTACAAATGCTAATATTTAGTATAGAATTCTAATCGATTTAATTTTTAAATCACTGCCATAGTAATTATGTTTAGCAGTTACTGTAACTAATATTCCTGTGCAGAAAGCAGTAGGATCCTGAGGGAGCACACAAACCCTGGTTGGTGTGAAAGTGGGGAGAGTGAGGGCCACACCCACCCTGTAGCCTTCCTCCTTGCAGACACTGGGAAAGGGAGGACAGCAGATGTGGAGCCTTCAGGGCTTGGCCTTAAACTTCAAAATCCAAATCCAAAAGGTTGTGTAATAACAGAATGAGTTATAATTTATTAATCTGTGAGAATAATTTGTGGATGGTTTGTTTTGGAAAGGGTACCAGAGTACCCTACTCATGCCTGGTACTGCCTGACAATACTGAAGGTAGAATAGGAAACTCGGGGGAGGGGAGGGTGAGGCAAAGGAAGGGAGGTAAACTAATACAAGAGACTTCCTCTCCTGGAGGAAGTGCTGCAGCTTTCTACATTTATTAATGGTTCTTATGTCTGACTGTGAGAACATGAAGAAAATGGCGATTTTAAAAGCTGCTTCCAAAGTCACTCTTGCACATAGTTCACACCTCTAATGAGCTGGAATTCTCTATGCGTAGGATTTTGTTACAGACAGGTAACTTGAAAGTCAGGGTCTGAACTGCTATGCTCACCATCCCAATTTACCTGTCCAGCCTTTAACATTTACTCATTGAGCCCTTTGTTAGGTTATAAAAATAGCTTTGTTCAACAAAACCAGAGGAAGGCATAAGAAAACACACACCTGTGTGCATATACACAGCTATAGTTCAGTTTTCCTAAGTGAGAGCAGAGAAAATATTACAGAGAAATAACATTTGAGGCCTAGAGACGGAAAAACTGAAAGTTATTCCCAAAGAACATCTGAGTAGTGATTTAACCAAGTTTCATAAGAAAAAAAACCATAATTAAATTTAGAAAAATAGGAGCTGGAGAGATGGCTCAGCAGTTAAGAGCACTGACTGCTGCTCTTCTAGAGGACCTGGGTTAAATTCCCAGCATCCACATGGCAGCTCACAACTGTCTGTAACTCCAGTTTCAGGGCTTCTGGTAACCTTACACAGACATAACTGCAGGCAAAACACCAATGAGTGTTAAACAAAAGTACATTTCTTTACCAAAAGAAAAAAAAGAAAGAAAGAAAGAAGGAAGAAAAAAAGAGTGTAGAAAGATGGGAAGCTGGCTAATGAGACCTTCCAGCGTTTGACTGGAGGGGCTTTAATTGCAGTCATTAAATAACCTTGAGCCTGTGATCAGTTTGCAGGTGCCTAAAACTTACGTTTCAGTGTTCAGACACCTGAGAGAGGGCAGATAAGAAAGATACTGCAGGTCAAGATCGTTGGGGTGGGGGCAGGGGGAATCAAAGGTATCTGTGGATTCCTTTAAAAATCCTCCACCAGATATTAGATGTGGTGCATGCCTGTAATCCCAATCCTTGACAGGTGGAGGCAGGAAAATCAGAATTTCAAGGCTAGTCCTGTCTACATAGTGAGCCTTAGGCCACCTTCTCTCAGAAAACAAAATTTGCTAACAGGACAATTTGTGACTGAAATATGATAGGTGATAACTGTAGATCACAACCAGATTGTCACAGAGTCAGGAAAGCCAAGGGAGGGAAGAGATGCAACAGAGAAGAAAACCATGGAAGCTCTGAGCTAACGTCAGCTTCCAATGTGCTGCTGATTTTTGTGCTGTAGCTTCCTCATTTTTAAGACAGGATAGTAAATCTAGCCCTGTCAGCCTCAGAGCAACATTTTGGATGAGTAAGAAAAGTAATGGACATGATAGCAGCTTGTAAACTGGTGTGGCTTTAGTTGTTTTTGAACAAAATAAATACTACCTGTGTAGATTTCGAGGAAGAAAACAGTAGCAAGAGGTGGCAGGGTGGTCCTCAGGTAAACTCAAAGCAAAGAGCTCTTCTGGGAATAGGTCGGAGGGAGAGGCCAAGAGCAGTAGAGAGGATGCATTGACTACAAATTTGGTGATGAAGGAAGATCTTACAAGGGTGATCTGTAAGGACACTGATGATAAAGTGGTTACTGTCCTGAGTGGGTGGGGAGGAAGTACCTGCTGTGGCATGAATAGAGTGGTTGTCTAAAGAAGAAAGCTAAGTGGACTGTGATTTAAGAACATTTTTTTTAGACTGGAATGGAGTTATCAAACTAGAAAGGAAAGCTGTAATTAAGATAGGCACACACTTACATA
Source organism: Phyllotis vaccarum (assembly GCA_033318265.1). Classification (NCBI taxonomy): domain Eukaryota; kingdom Metazoa; phylum Chordata; class Mammalia; order Rodentia; family Cricetidae; genus Phyllotis; species Phyllotis vaccarum. Next base: position 113,476,709 of record JARWLC010000004.1, read on the forward strand.
CACCAGGGGAAGGAGATGGCTTGGAAGAGGTAGTCTTAGAATCAGAGAGGAGCCTGAGGGTGGAAAGTAGGTGGTCAGCTGGGCAGCAATGAGGAAGTTCCTGCCCAGTGGCCTTGATACTTGCAGTAGAAATGTGAGAAGGAAATAAGAACAGGGTGGTGTACTTTGAGAAGGGTGGGAAAGACTTTAAGGTGTTTTTAGAAGTGCTCTTTGAGTCCAGTGTCTGTCCTTTGTTACTGGCAGACATACCTGTAAAACAGGGAACCCGTCGTTACTGCCACATATAATTGATAGAAGTAGTGTAGTATGGAGGCAAAGATGCCTTAATTTTTATGCCACGTTACTTAGCTTTCTGGTATCTTATTAGTATACTTTCTATGCTTTGGAATAACATATCATTGAATATTTGGGGAATTGTCATTTTTGAACTCATGATGGAAAAGATACTTTAAAATGTTTTTACTAAAATATTTTGTTTATAGGTTACCAGATCCAGTAGTTATACCAGGAAATCCCAGTTCCAGGTAGAAGAAGAGGACATTGAAAAATTGGAAATCAGGTGTGTGCCTTGTAGTTTTCCCAGAGAATTGATTTTTTTTTTTATCTCCTGTGTGAACTTTGAAGAATTCTTTACAACAGGTTGATAGATGAAATTTAGAAGAACAAGCACCTAATTTAATCCAAATTATCTTTTCAAAATCTTGGGTTTTTTTTCAGAAATACCAAAGTTTATTTCTTTTGTGAGCAAAGACAACTTAATTTTACCTATTCTGTTTTTCATTTTTCCTTAATTTAATTGTTCCTTAACTATCTTGATTATAGTGTAATGAATAGAAAAGAAATTATATTAAGCCAATTTAGAAATAATTTTTTTATTCTTCTTAACATATCTGCTGACTATCAGAAATTTCAGTGAGGTAAGGCGATAACTCCACAGGTGCATGTGTTTGAAATTTGTGATATTTCCTAGGTGTTAAATATCGATGCTGTTTTGGAAAGGAAACTTGCAAATGCATGTGTAGGTGTGGTGTTAACATTGTGTTATCTAAAAGGCACATTAATCACGTGTTCACAGTGGTAGGCAATATTTTCCTAAGCCACCAATCTTTACATATTAATTAATTATTTTCAAATTTAGTTAAGTAGCCCTTTTGTCCTTACTGCTACAGATTTAAAAAACAAAACAACAACAAAAAAAAAACCTAAACTTTCAAACTTAAAAAAATCAATTTCTCCTTTTAGACTATTTAGAATTTGGCCAGGGAAATGGTTAAGCTGGTAAGGCACTTGCTGCCAAGCCATTTTACCTGAGTTCTAGCTTTGGAACCCACACGATGCAAGGAAAATACCAACTTCTGTAAACTGTCCCCTGAGCTCCACATGTGTGCACTGGCATGTGCCCTTCCCCAAAATTAATAAATAGAAATGTAATTTAGAATTTAAATTGTGCTTTTTTTAAAAAAAATAAAATTTACTGTAGCACTTTGCTTTCAAAGTCTGGATAATGAGGTATATGATGATGCTAACATCTTTTTTAAGCATGTAAAATTAATGCTACAATACACATCAAAATCACTTGAAACTATTCAGCTTGGCTCGCAAAGACTAAAGCTAGCTTTTCAATTTTTAGGATTGATTTGTGGAATAATGAAAACCTAGTCCAAGATGTTTTCCTGGGTGAAATTAAGGTTCCTGTGAATGTGTTAAGAAATGATTCTACTCATCAAGCCTGGTAAGAAGACAGATGCTCTAGTGAACTAAAGATGCTCTAATAATGAATGCTCTTTAATATAGATGCATACTTGCTGAGAGTAAGTCAAAAGAGTTATTGACAGTAATTTGGTTACAAATTGTTATTAGAGAAAATAAATAATAGTTATGATATTTGATCTGTGATACTGTGATAAAATAACTTAGTTGTCTAGGAACATTTTTCTGTTTAAAAATGAAATCTTGGTCAACTTGCCGCTCTAACTGGACTGCATTTCAGGTCCCAGCACCTACCTAGAACCACTCACACACACCACCCACCCACCCACACACACACACACACACACACACATTAAATATTAAATCTAAAAAACTGAAAAACATTAAGACATCTCATGAGGAGATGCTTGATCGTAAGTCATCATATGCAGTTCAGACACTTTGTTTTTTGGTCAGAAGAACTATAGATGAGGAGCAAAGGACTTACTGAGAAGATGGAATTGTTTGTGGGGGATTAGTGTATGATTTTCTTTCCTCATTCACTATTAAAAATGCAGGTAACCTTGATATATTTTCTGAGTATAGAGTGTTAACACTGAACTGCTGATTGACTATTTAGAAACCCTGGGAGCTCAGTATTGACTTTAATGTTGTTTGACCTTTTCATGGCTCTATTAGTGATATCAAATTGATGTTAATAAACTTAATGTTCAGCCATTAAATTCATACTTTTTTCAGTGTCAAACTTTTTGTCTTTAAAAAAAACTGTCCCTTTGTGTATCTTTGCCAGTGTCTTTTCTTAGATTGGTGTTCACCTGAGTATGTAGAAATGTGCCTTTCCCAGTTATCATATGTGTGTGTTAGGGAGAGATTCTAGTTCATGTGGTTGTGTAAACACACCGGTGCACATGCAAAGACTGGAGCTTGACACTGGGTATCTTCATCAACCACTCTCCTCATATTTTGAAGAAAAGACTTCTGAACCTGGAACTTCCTGAGTAGCCAGGGTGGCCGAGAATCCAGCTGCCTTTACCTCCCCTGTGCAAGGATTGCAGATGTGCAAACAACTAAGCCCAGCTTTCATGTGGGTGCTGGGAATCCAGACTTAGGTCCTCATGTTTACATAGCAAGCACTTTATCAACACAACCATCTCTCCAATCTCTTGTCACTTCCCTTTAAAGGTCACATTTTAAAATGAAATGTAATTTGTGCTTGCTTAGAGCAAAATGCTATCACATGTGTACAGTGTGTAATGATCAAATCAGTATAATGGGCATGTTCATCTCTTCAAATAGCATTTCTGAGTGTTGGGAAACTAATTATGCTAAAAAGTAGCATCAATTGTTGTAGACCATTGTTATTAGCCTATTGGGTTATAAACATGAGAGCTGCTACTCCCACAGCTGCATTTAGAGCACACTCCCTGCCTTTTCTCCATCCCTTCTCCTTCCTGCCTCTAGAAATTCTCCTTTCTTCTTATGTGGATCAACTTTAGCTTTCACAAAGAGTAAGATCTTGTGGCCTTCATCTTTCTTTGCCTATTTCAAATGATAAAATGCCTTCCAGTTCCAGATGGGTTATCACAAATGCTAGAATTTCACCCTTTCATAGCAAAATGTCTGTTGATGAGTGAATGAATTTAAATAACAATGTGGACACACTGTGGGATGTTAGCTGTGAGAACCACTTTTAAGAACTCAGTGTCTGCTGCCTGAAGAGGGATTGACATTTGAATATTTAGGGATTGTTTTTCTTGGAGTTTTGTTTCATTTTTGTTGTTGATTTTTTTTTCCAAGACATTTTCAATATGTAATCTTGGCTGGCTTGGGCCTTGCTATGTAGAGCAGGCTGGGCTTGAACTCAGATCTGCTAGCCTCTGCCTTCTGATGTTGAGATTAAAGGTGTGCACCACCATGACTGATACTTAGTATTTCCATACTTCTTTTTGCTCTCATTTGCCTTTAAAAAAACCTGCCTCTTCTGTCCAGCCATTAGATACTCCCCAGTTGGTTTATGCTAGCTCATAATCTTCCTTAAAGACTCCATTTTAGACTTCTTTTAGATTTTATTTTAACTCCTCTAAATCAGATCTAAGATGTAGTGATCTCTCCAATGACATTTTTGTATAATTTTTAAGAAATTGCGTTATTGTTAAGAGAAACGTGTACATGTTTGCCTCCTCTGTGTGGCGTGTTTTCTTGTGTCTCCATGAACATTTCTGTCTAGAAAAAGGGCCCACCCACATAAACTTGAAATCTGCCCCATATCATGTACTTTCATACTTTCCAAAGTTGACAAAATGTTCTTCTACCTTGACAGACTACAGAAAATTAACGGAGCAAGTGATTTTATTCCAATTCCTTCTCTTGATAGTATAAATAGTTTATGTGCACTTAAGTGTTGGTGTCTTTGGGGCCAGAGTCATTGGATCCTCTGAAGCTGGAGTTACACATAGTTGTGGTTGCCAGGTGTGCGTGCTAAGAATTGAACTCAAGTCTTTTGCAATAGCATTATATGATCTTAACCACTGAGCAGTTTCTCCAGCTCCTAATACTTGAATAGCCTGTCAGAAGCATAAATGCTAAAGTTTATGTAGCATAAAAGAAGAAGCTGCCGATATATGTGTATTAACATTCATTGTAGGGAAATGTAAAAACATTAATGCCATTTGATTTTAGCTCGGGATGCTCTGTTGCCTCATCACTTATAGCACTATAGCATCCTCTAGTGGGGCTGATGGTAACTGCACGAAATGCCATAATTCTAATTTTGGTCTTGCTATCCTAATGACTTATCAATATTAACAGATATATTGTTTGAAGTTTTTCTATTTATTTCCAATAATTTCCATTAGTATTTGCCTATTATATTGGACTCCTGAAAACTGGGTTTTGATGGTTCCAGTTTATTTTTTAAAAAATTTTTATTTTATGTGTATAAGGTTTGCTTACTTGCATGTGACTGTATTACTTGCATGTGCCTGGTGCTTATGGAAGTCAGAAGAGGTTGTCAGATGCCCTGGCACTGGAGTTACAAATCACTGTGAGCTACCATGTGAGTGCTGGGAGCCAAACTCAACCATCCTCTGTAAAAGCAGCAAGTTGTGCATGTGTGCATAGCATGTGAATGCCTATGGGAGTTGTTTCCCTGTTTCTGCCATCCATTTTCTGGATATCAAGCTAAGGTCAATTTTGTATCTTTCTAGTTGGCTATCGGTGGTGGGACCTGGGAGAATGAAGCCTAAAAATGAGGCAGACTAGAGTCTCATACAATAACTAAGTTCATTCAGAGCATTAGACAATTTATACTCTAAGGGTAAAGAATAATCACATGAATAAAGTATAATCACAAGAACAAGTCACATGTGGCAGAGGCATATAAACAAATAACAATAACCAGTTGTGATGAATAATCAAAGTAAACTCATTCCTATCACTTTACCTGGGGGAGCATAAAAACACATTCTAAGAACAATATCGTGGGTTTGGTTTGGTTTTTAAGAAACTGAAATCACAGACTTGTCATTTTTCTGACACGCCCTCACAGTCCTTGTACAACTTCATTCGTAGACCAAGTTCTGAGAGTCAGCAAGTGCTTTACCTACGGAACCATTTGCCAGCTTCACACACAACACACACTTTTTTTCTTAGTGATTTACCTCCTTAACATTAATTGTTTTATTGGTTTTTTTTTTTATGGTAACAGTTAAATCAGATGTTAGCATTGTCTTGTTCGTGTTGAGACTAGCTAATTTTCACTTTGCCTTGTATAGATAAAAGGATTTGATTTGATTTGGGGTTGGTGGTGGTGGTTTTTTGAGACAGGATGTCTCTGTGTAACAGCCCTCGCAGTCCTGGAACTTGCTCTGTAGACCAGGGTGGCCTCTAGCTTACAGTGATCACCTGCCTCTGCCTTAGGTGCTGGGTTTAAAGGCTTGTATCACTACCACCTGGCTAATTTTTGTTTAATAGATAATGTACTCATACCATTTCTATATTAAAAGATTCAAAAGAGAATCCTGCCTCCGGTCCCCCCCCCCTCCCGCTTCTTAACTAGGTCCTATTTCTGAGACAGAGACTGTTCCCTAGTTTCTGGGACTATTTTCTGTATATATTGATAAATTTATGTGTATTTTTTATTCATTTGTTTTTTATTGAAATTTGGTAGCCTAGGTTTGTCTGGAACTCACAATCTTAGCCTCCTGTCTTAGCCTCCCAAGTACACACACTACCACCCCACCTGTACAATGCTTCTATTTTACTTAACAATATAGTAGTACATATCAATATGTGTTAACTCCTCTAGAATCAAACTACTTAGTTCAAATCCCATCTTTGTCAGTAATTACTTCCTCTGTGTATATCCTTATTATTCCTTTGACATGCTGGAGATCGAATATGATTAGAGCACATTTTACCGCCGAGCTTCACTCCCAGCCCCTGGTTTATTTTTCTGTAACCCACCTGTTTAAAAGTTTCTTACTCTTTACCATCACTTGGATGGAGTTGACAGTATTTTTACTTTAGGTACTTGCTACAGCCAAGAGACAATGGAAACAAGTCATCTAAAACGGATGACCTGGGATCTCTTCGGTTAACTCTGTGTTACACAGAAGACTATGTGCTCCCATCAGAGTACTATGGTCCCTTGAAAACTCTGCTGCTAAAATCACCAGATGTCCAGGTACTTCAGCAATCTTACATGTATGACTATGTGATAGGCTAAACTAATTCTTATAAAAAGCTCTGTGTACTTAATCTCTCTGAACCAGAGTGATGATGTGTGCTTCAAATTTTATCTCCGATTAGAATTTAGAAAACTAAATACTGTTTTATACATCAGCTGTGACTAATAGGTCATTTAAATTGCATCCACATATTGAACATGTGACCACATTTCTTTGATTCTGTGCTTGTTTTCTGTCATTCTGTATCCTAGCCAGTTTCTGCCTCAGCTGCTTATATTCTGGGTGAAGTATGTCAAGATCAAAAGGATGCTGTTTTGCCTCTTGTACGACTGTTACTGCATCACAATAAACTTGTTCCTTTTATCACTGCGGTGGCTGAACTGGACTTGAAGGATACCCAGTAAGAATTGTATTTCATTAAATGTTAATTATATGTTGTTGAAATTGAATTTTAATTTTCTATGTTGTTTCTTTAGTCTGTTTTTTGTATTGACCAAATTTACTATAGAGCAGGTGAAAAAGAACTCCTTAGTAACGAAAGACAGTTCTTAAAATTATCAAACAGAATCTAATAACAGTAAAGACCAGTTAATGAGGGAATGTATTTAATTCAGTGGTGCAATTTTCTTTGTTATTATTACTGGTCATTGCTTCTGAGTGCAGTGATTCATACGTCACCAGTCAGATAGTAAGAATACTTTGTAAGGTATACGTGGGACAATATAAAGAGCAGACAAATAGCTTTCCATTCCCATCGCAGTAAAACAGCACCATCATTTATGCACACATGCCCACACTATATTTTTTTTTTAAATTCTTAAACACAGTTTCTTTTTAAGCTGATGTTAACATTTTCAGCAGTTTTGGTAGTTTTAGAAACTCCTAATGGCAGCAAACTTTCCAGTTGGTGGTAAAAATTACTAAATCTGTGTATATAATCAAAGTCAAAATGGTTATCAAACTTTTTCTTCCGTTTTTTTCTGTCCTTGATTTGTATCTTTCTGTTTCTGTTCCAGAGATGCAAGCACAATCTTTAGAGGAAATTCCCTGGCCACTCGGTGTCTGGATGAGATGATGAAAATAGTTGGTGGACACTACTTGAAAGTCACGTTAAAGCCCATTCTGGATGAGGTACAGAGTATACCTCATTGCCAGGGTCTGTGACCATCTAGAGCAGAGGCTCTCAATCTGGGGCTTAACCTGCTCTTCCACAGGTGTCTCCTACGACCATCTGCATCTCAGATATTTACATTATGATTCATAACTAGCAAAATTGCAGTTACAAAGTAGCAACAAAAATAATTTTACATGGCAGGAGGGTGGAGGAGATGGATGGGTCACCACACCGTGAATGTGTTGATTAGAAGGCTCTGTCCATTCATGGGCTACTGAAGGGATGAGGATAGACACTTTATGAGTAAGTTACTTAGCCACATCAATCTACATTATTGTTCATTATATTTTTTTTACTAGGACTTTAAGAAACAATGTTGATACAGTTCTTTGGAAAATTGTCTATATTGTTGTACATGTTATCTTCAAATGGGGGCTTTAAATTTTATTAGATTTAATTTTTATATTATCAGAAAAGGAATTACTCTCATGTTGTCAAATTACCTAGAGAAGGACAGTAACTGAAAAATACACGTGTTTTCCAGATATGTGAATCTTCAAAATCCTGTGAAATAGATCCTGTTAAGTTGAAAGAAGGAGATAATGTAGAAAATAATAAGGCAAGTTTATATGACGTCATTTTTAACTGCAATACCTATCTCCCATAGTGGCTTATTTTATGTGTATGACAGTTTTGCCTGTGTGTGCTGTGCACCACATGTGTGATTGGTACCTATGGAGGGCAGAGAGGGCATTGGACCATCTGAGAATAGAGTTATATAGATGACTGTGAGCCACCACATAGGTGCTGAAAACCAGACCCAGGTCCTCTGCAAGAACATAAGTGTTCTTAGCCACCTAACCAGTTCTCTACCCCTCCCCCATTCTCTCTCTCTCTTCCTCCCTCCTCCCTCTCTCTTTCTCAAGATTTAATAATACCATTCTTCTGGAAACAATGCTATTTTTTTTTTTACATTAGCTTTTATTTTTTAGAACATTTTCTAGTATTGACTTTATCTTATTGTGTTCTTAAATTTTTTAACTCAGCATTTTTAATTGTATCTAAGTGTTTGGGGATGATGTGTATGGATATGTGTACATGAATGCAGGTGCCAACAGAAGCCTGGAGAGGACATCAGATCTTCTGGAACTGAAGTTATAGGCAGTTGTAGCTGCTTGATATAGACGCTAGGAACTGAACCCTGGTTCTCTGGAAGCTAATCTTTTGTTAGTACATATTACAGATAATATATAGGTTATATTATATTTTCATACATATACATAAGGTATTTTGATCATGTAAACAACCCCCTTTATCTTTTTTTCCTTCTGATGCTGGCCCATTTCTTCTTCCCAACTATTTCTCCCCTTCAGCTTTTCTCTTTTTCAGTTTTTAATTTGGGTATATTCATGATGAACTGTAGTTACAGAGGTGAGCTGCCTGACACGGAGAGCCAGAGTGTTTCTGTGCTGCAAGAACAATGTGTTCTTAGCTGCTGAGCCGCCCTAACCCAACCCCCTTTCTTCTCTTTTTAAATTTTTGTTTTTAATTATTGGCCCTTCTACTTTTATACTTTCATGTTTGTGAGTGTGTAATCTAGTAAGTTTATTTAGTGACAGGAAGCAAGGGGTTAATTATAGTAGCATAGATGACTTACTAGTAGTTATACCACCAAAAAAAAAAAAAAATTGCCCCCACCCCCACCCCAGCAACCACTGATTGCCTGTAAATCCTCAGGAATAGGTAGGGACTTATTAGCCTCTCCCCAGTCTGTGACAGACAGTTGACGGGCCAGATTTTATATAGGTCTTGTTCTGTTGATCATAGCTACTGAAAATTCAAGAGTGCAGTAGCCATGTGGTGCTTAAAATACTGTTATGGGACAGTTATTCTTTCTGTCCAGTCTTCAGTGATGTTCCCTGAACCTTGAGGGAGGTGTTATACATGACCTGTTTAAGGCTAGGCACTTAAAAGTCACCTACTCTCAGTACTGTGACCAAAGCCAAAAGCATCACTAATCTATGAACTTAAATATCTAGAAGGCAATTTGACAGGCATATCCATTTAACAAATCAGCAGCAGTAACTTCCTCACTACATGGCTACCCTCATCCCAGCCATGGATTTTTGACCTAGTTTACAGTGTCAGATAAGAATTCCTCCTGTGAAGTAGACGTCAGATTTAAATCAGAAAGTACTTGTTTATCCCCCAAACATTGGTGCCCCTGTTGCCTGGTAGGTCAGTAGTGTAGTACACAAGGTTGCAGCTGAGTAAATTCTTAATGACAATTCTCTGTTAGCATCCTGCATCCTACCTTTTAATACTGTGAAGTCCAACTAGCAGGGAGAAAATTTCTAGACCAGAGCACATGATGTCTTTAGCAGTGAGAGTCTCACCATCTAGTTCTAATAAACAACCAACAGCAATTGCCTGCGATAATAATAGATTTAAACTGCAGCCAGTTGTCACCTCTATTCTGACTGTTCCTTTCAAGGTCGTGAGACTAAATGACATAATGATTACTGGTTTTCACTGTAGTGTTTAACTGTGTTACAATAATACTGATGCTGCCTATCATGAACTCTTTCCCTGGTTTTCTTTTTTATTGTTTTGTTAACTGTGCTTCTTGTGAAAATTATTCATATATTCACTTATCTAGAAAGTGAATTTATTAAGTCAGACTGTTGTGATTGCCCTTTTACCTGAATGAGCTTGGAAAATGGAATACTAGATAGTCATCATCTAATAAATCTCATCCATTTTCATAAAGACTACTGAAGATATGTGAAAGTCAAACTCTTAGTGTTTACTTTGTTAAACCCTGCAGGAGAATCTGCACTACTATGTGGACAAAGTATTCAATACAATTGTAGGATCAAGTGTGAGCTGTCCCACTGTGATGTGTGATATCTTTTATTCTCTGAGACAAATGGCTACTAAGAGATTTCCTAGTAAGTGCTTTGATACACTCAATCAAACCATTTCTTTTTCTGTATTTTTTTTTCCACATGATGTTCCTTTGGTTTGTATGAAATGTTTGTGCATAGGTCCAGTCTTTAGAAGTTTTTCAAAATGATGCTAGCTTCTTTGTGAAACTTAATGGTTTATTTTTCCTATAATCTCAGAACATACATTCCATTTTATTTCAGTATAATTGGCAACCTTATATAAGGAACAAATCAAATCATTAGTTTTAAGAAGGAAAAAAATGGAATCTATGAGGTTTTCTGTGATAATATAAGTAAGCTTTTATGTGCTATCTATTTAAGAACCTGTAACATACACAGGAGTACTTTTGTTGTACCAGCTATTTTCCCAGTTGCATATATTCAAACAGTAGTAATTATCACTGTTATACAGTTGGCTAGATTTGACAGCTTGGGAATGCTAAGATGTCTGTGGTGAGGTGTTTTTGTTTTCAAAAATAGTCTTTGGATTTATAAATACTTATCATATGTTTGATCTTGAGTTACATATATCAAGCAATTGTTGTGCTTAATTTTGCACAATTAGTTATATTAAGATTTTTCTTGGAAAGAATTTATGAAGTTATGAGTTACTCCTCTTATTATTAGTACTTAGTTCATTTCTGTTACATAAATAAATTGGCCAAAGCCCATTACAGATATGTTCATGGGGGGGGGGGCATACACATAGACAAGGTGGATACTTATTAATGATCAGCTTTATCTGCATAAAACTATAAATTAACTTTTTTAGCCATCCGAAGAGATTTTCTTATTTTATTATGTTTGTATGTATTTGTCCCTCTATTTAATTTACCCAATACTAAAAGTATGGCTAAGTCATCTAACTTATACATGAATTCTGGTTTAGATCTCTTGGCTAATTATAATAAAAATGCAAATATTTAAGAAAATAGCTCCAGCCTTCATAATGAATAGAGGAAGCAGAGACTTGATCCTACATACATAAATATGAATAAAGATGAAGTGCTGATTAGATTCGTCTTTAAGTAGCTGGATCAAAACCACATTACCTGCTTATAGCCTGTCTTGTCTTTTACTGCTAACACTGAGGCCCGTACCCTTTGATTAGATAATAACACTGAGGTCTCGGTTGTTCTTACTGCCTGCAGTATAGATAGCAAGGCAAACTGTCGGCAGTAAGCAAGTGTCCTTAAGAAACAGTGACCGCTTAGTGGTGTTCCCTACTTAGTAATTTGTATGAGCTAAACCTCATTTCAGACCCAGAAACTCCCTCACCACCCACTTCTCTAGCATCTGAGTGTCAGGTTAGTTGTGGATTCAGTCTAAAACAGGTACTGAAGCCTAGTAGCTAGCGCTACAAATAGCCTGCAGTTCATCTGCAGTTTTATGTGAAATATTGTTAGCTTTTAAAAGTAATATTTCTACCTAATCCTTTTTAGTCTTTAAGATGTCGGTGTTTCTTTTTGTGATAAATACCTGAGGGAAACAATATAAAATATTCATATGGTTCATAGTTTCAGAGCTTCAATCTAGCATCTGCCTGAGCAAGGCAGACACTATGGTGGTGTCCTGCAGCTGAGGAGGCTGCTTACCTCACAGTGTGAGGAGGGAGGGAGAGGTAGGAATGAGTCAGGGAAGAGACAAAGGTGCTTTACTGGTCTCCTAGGCCTTTTCCATCCAGTGAACTGGACAATCAAAATGAACCGTACATATGGCCTTGGGTGTCATCAAGATTTTAAGGGTGAATTTGAAACAAAATTATAAAAGTAAAAGCTACTTTTGGGTATTCAGTGTTGCCACTGGGCAGTGCTAGATACTGCTTATATTTTTGTGAAATTTCAAGACTATATGAAGAAAGGGCTATTTTTCAAATCAATTTTTTTCTTTAAAAACAGCAATTTTGCCTTTCATTTTGTTACTTTGTTACAGCATTTTTTTTTTTAGTTTACCACAATCAGTATCATTTCACAAATGCAGTTTTTATGTTACAAATTTCTTCTTCTCACCTACATAGTTTTCATAATGTCTTTCTACTTTATCATCTTTGGTTTTAGTGCTTTTGCATGACATTTCACCATTTTATCCCTGCAGATAACCCTCATGTTCAGTACTCTGCAGTGACCAGCTTTGTGTTTCTTCGTTTCTTTGCTGTAGCGATACTATCACCTCATACTTTTCATTTGCGACCTCATTATCCAGTAAGTGTTTGTTCCTCTCAAAGCTTTATTTTATTTTTATTTTTAGTAAAATGAAGAAAAATTGACCACTCTTACTGCTGTGCTAAGACATTTCACAAGTAATAAAATGCTGATAATTTGAAGTCTGCTGATTGGCCTGAGGGAGATGCATGAGGACTTCTCTCCCTCTGCTGGTCTGTACTTGTAGTTTTCCCTGATCCAAGTGCTGTCGCTCCTTAGTCACAGGATGGTGGCAGTGGTTTGTAGTGGTGGTTTGGCTGGTTGTTAACAGACCCTTTCCTGATTTGTTATAACAGTCTAATTTTTAGCTTTATATTTTGAGGCAGAATCTTATTATATAGCCCAGATTGATCTTAACTTGCAACAGTATTCCTGCTTCAGCCTTCAGAGTTTAGGCACACCTGCTATATCCAGTTAATGATAGTTTAATCATGGGAACATATTTAAATCTCAGAAATTTGAAGAAAAATGAAATGTCCAAACTGTATAGGAGCCTAACTTATTTGGTATCTTCATATTTTTGCTTAATATTCACTTTTTATATCAAAATATAAGATTTAAAGTTCTTTAAAGCATGTAGTTTATTTCTGAAGTTTTACTCAGTTACCTAATTGAAATCTTCTTTGCATATATATCTTCTTAATATTTTAAGGTTCTTTTTAAAAACTGATTTCTACATTCTTCTCCATACAGCATATTTTAGTCACTCTATAGCTTTTTATTCTAAAACTTTATACTCTTGAGGATTTTAGCTACTGATTTGTGTAACAGATAGTAGTAAACATTTAGTGATATCTTTGTACTAAACTTTATTTTAATCCTTTATGTTTAACTCATTTAGGTCATCCTAGTCCTTGTAGAAGTAAATTATTTTATTAGCCCCATGTACAGGTAAGGAAATTACCATGCAATAACTTGTCTAGGCTCATATAACTAAGGCATTATAATTGGATCCTACCCAGCTTGAACTGGATTCAAATGGGACTAGACTTAGTCTCCGGCCTGTAAACAGACTGGTGTTGAGACACTTAGAGCAGCCACTGCACAGTGCTCAGTGCTGAAGATTCTACAGCCTCTTGACATCCCTACCTTAATGCACCCATGGTCCATCAAGTAATTCAGTATGGGGAAGACATTTAGATGTTCCGGCTGAACTGGCTTCTGAATGCCCATGCCTCCCCTGGGTGCCTTACAGTATTAGCCGAGTAGTAGGCAGAAGATAGGTGTTTTGTGTATCCTGTATTTTTTGTTGTTGTTGTTCCTGGAGCAATCCCTTCTATGGCTGTGTTGTTAACTGAAGCTATGAAGACCCGAGGCAGATGAAGCTTGCCAGCAATATTTTGTACGTTAAATAGAACTACCACTTCTAAATGTGTGACTCTGCCTTGTATTCAGACTTGAAATTTGTAGATCAAATGTTGAGATAAAATCCCTCTAGCCACCAACACTTCTAGGTCACTTTTCATACAATTTTATTATTTCAGGTTTTTTTAATGTTATTTTTGGTCCCTTTTTGTTGTGAGCTCTACCACCGCCACCTCAGTACGTCCAGCATGTCATTTTAAAGAAATTCTGAAGTAGTAGGAATAGAGAAAAGACATAACACTATTTAGTAATGGTGACTTAGGGATGAGTATAGCTGCCTTCTATTAACCTAGAACTACTGCATAACTTTAAAACTTCGAACGTAGTAAGAAGTCTGAGTAGAGTAATCTCAGAGAACTGGGAATGATGATATTGTCATGGTGTGAAAGTTACAAAGTAATTCAGGAGTAAAGTTGATCAAAAGTTACTAAATTTTATATATAGAAATTCTTTGAATTTTGAGAAACTAATTATAGAATCTAGTTTTAGAGTAAGCAAATTAGATTAAAGAACTGGAAGCTAAATCATCAAAGCAGGGACACTGGATGTGAGCTGTTCTTGCTGAAAGACAGATTCAGGGAGGTATGCATGTGTACATTCATGCATAAACAAGTAACTTTTTGAAAACTAGTTTTAAAATATGGAGGAGCTGGAGAGATGGACTGTTCCTGCAGAGAACCCAAGTTCAGATCCCAGAACTCAAGTCAGGCAGCTCAGCTCCCAGCTCAAGCTCTAGGGCATCTAACCCCTACACCCTCGTGCACATGCCCACACACAGATAAATATATGCGCATAAAAAATAAATCTTGTCTTAGGGTTCTTATTGCTGTGAAGACTTCATGACCACAGCAACTCTTAAAAAGTAAAACATGCAATTGTAGTGGATCACTTACAGTTTCAGAAGTTCAGTCCATTATCGTCATGGTGAGGAGCATGGCAGCATACAGGCAGGTGTGGTGCTGGAGCTGAGAGTCCTACATCTTAACTCAGAGGCAACAGGAAATCAACTGCTATCACACACTGAGGGAAGCTTGAGCAAGAGAGACCTCAAAGCCCACTTCCACAGTGACAGATTTTCTAGCAAAGCCACACCTCCTAATAGTGAGATGGACTAAGGGTTGAGACTATAGCATTTACCAAGCATTTGTGAGAGCTTGTATTTAATATCTAGTAGTGCCAGAAGAATGAGAAGGAAACGTTTACTTGAGTTGCCTTGGAATTTTTTTTTCTTTTAAAAATACAGATTCTATGAGCATTGAGTGGTAAACCACTGTTAAAGTTTCATAAAGGAAAAATTGGCTATTTTCATTCCTCATCTCTCTTGTTCTCCCTTGAAAGCCTCGTTAAGACCCTTCCAAGGGAGACCTCTTTAACCCCTCCTCACATATAACTATGGTATCCTGTACACTCTCCTGTCATGGCGTTCTTGTATTTGTCTGTGTATAGCCCCTGCACATAGACTGCCAGTGCATCGGGTAAGGCAGGACCTTTTCCAAACACTGTACCCAAATCTTGTGGCAGTTTCTATGACAGTCACCTGTTCAGAGAGTGTTTAATTCGTAAAGATGGTAGTTTAGAGAAAGAGCTTATCAAGTTCAGTCTTCTTCTTAAAGGGGAAACAGATTCATGATTCAATATGGGGAGTAAAGTGAGTGAAAAAAGAGCTTTGCTGCTTCCAGGTCAGACTCTTAGAGGATTCAGAACATCCTTAGAAAAGGTAATGAGTACAGAATACCTACTCTTTAAAAGGTTATAACAAACCTGTAACATTATTTTTTTGTAGACCAGATAATCAGATGGTACCAGTTCCCTAAGTCGACATAAGAGAAAAAAGGAATGTATGCTGTTATTTTGAATTGAAAAATTAACATTTCAGTTGAATTTAATAAATCTTATGTATTGTTTGCTGAGTGACAATACCAAGTTGTATACTGGATGCCTAGGTATAGTATACAGTTAAGGGGAAATTTTATTGTAGTCTCTGTGTAGATGGTACCAAAGAATCAGAGCACCTGAATGACATGATTGGACAATAGTAGCCATGGTTATATGGGTCTAAACAAGCTTGTGGTGGCCTGAAATTGAATAAAATGTGCACCGTTTCCTTTTACTAGCTCAAGAAACACTGAATTTAAAAACCAAATTTAAGCCAAAGGTGGTGGCATATACAGCGAGGCAGCAAGGCAGACAGACCCCTGAGGCTAGTTTGGTCTACAGAGCAGTTCCAGGACAGCCCAGAGCTCCCATCTTTTAGAAAGAAAAGAAAATCAAGAATCATGGGAGAACCCTCTTTCTGTCCATTTTATTTATATTTACTTCTGTCAGGTAGAAAGCCTGACAGAGCTTGGATAACAGGCTCAAGTAGTTCTTCTCTGGTAAGATCCTGTGTAGGCAGGGTTACTTCATTGCTTGGAATCTCCCTCTACCTCCATGGTGGAAACAGTTGATTGTAAAAGCCTTTTGTGTTATTTGGATATGCTTAGAAGTAGACTGAGCACAGAAAGTTTGAAATAGCCATTTTAATTTATATAGTAGAAAAAAGCTCTGATCTTCCAAAAGTGACTAAAATTTATAGTGTGCTCCAGTCTTGTAGACCACACAAAACCATTAGATACAGTTGATTAAATTATGTCTTCCAAAGGGCCCAAGTCAAGTCACTAAATCTTTTATCTCTTCTTTTTTTAATGGTACTGAGGAGATCTAAGGCCTCTGCTACTAAACTCCACCTTCACTTGACTTTTCCATGTTGAGCAAGGCAATCATATTAAGTTGCCTAGACTAGATTTTAATTCACTTTATAGCTTAAATAGGCCTAGAGTGTGCAGTCTTCCTGTCTGAGCCTCCCGAGTAGCTGGCATCATAGACTACACCACAATTTCTTTAGTCTCTTAACTCCTAAGTTCTGAAAGTTATCCTAGGTTCAGCCACATTTTCACTATCTTGGTTGCATGAACTATTTTAGAGCCATATAGTCCATTCACTCCATTCTGCTTTTTATATAAATTCTACTTCTTCAAAAATTGACAAAAATTTTGGTCATTTTTACATTTTCTAGGATACACAGACTATTAGGACATTAACGCTCATCTCAAAAACCATCCAGACTTTGGGAAACTGGGGAAGTCTATCCAGAAGAAAGGTGAGTCTATAGTTTTTTCTTCTTTTCATACTTAATAAATTTTATTATACCTTAGATCCTTTTTTCCCTTACCTCTTTCCATATTAAAAATAAAATTGAAGAGAATACATACTCAGATGTAATACCTGTCTGTTAGCTGATGTTCTCTGTAGCCACCTTTTGAAGGAGATAGTGGTACTTAACCTGATACATTCAAGGTAGGGAGAGCAATTAGGAAGAAAAGACACAGACCTGTGCCATGGTCACCTAACAGTTTTGAAAGAAGTTATCAGCTCCAAGCTGAATAAACTCATGGAAATATGTGATTAGCTTGACCCTTAGCTTTAAAATATAGTCCATTTCTTAGTGCTTTACTTCAGAAGCTTCATAAACTTCTCTAGTCAGGAAACCTTTTTACCTAAGAAATGTTTATGAAACCTTAGGTATACAGATATATATAATCGGTACAACAAATCAAACATTTACTGATAATAACTTACTTTAGCATTTTGAAATGTCCAGTATCCAGTGCTGAGAATAATTTTTCTCTCATTTATTTCTGCAGAAACTATCCTTAGTTTTTACTTAGTTTGAGATCCAGGAGGATAAAGCCAAAGAGTGACTATCATGTTCACAGACTTTGAGTGACCTTCAGTGCTCTTCAGGCCTTTTCTTCATCAAGAGTGTTCAGTAAAGAGGAGAGAAGAACCATATTCTGATTGATAGACTAACTATGCCCCTACAAAAAATAGGCTTTGCAACTATTAGGAAACAACAGAATTGAACCAAGCCTGGTCATGTTCAGGGAGTGGCTGAGCATGATACACCATGTGCTGCACAGGGAAGGCTAAAGACCAACCACTAGTGCCTGGTAGCCATGACCCTAGAACATTCTGGGTTCATTGACTTACTGGTGTGTGTGGCAAAAGTTTGTCCCTTGGTGCAACATACTCTGGGAGTTCTCTGTAACAAGATCATGGATATGAATGTGAAATTCCTATTGTGACTGCTGTCCCTAATGGAGAAAAGTTGAGGAAGCTCCCTGGTCTGGTCTCCTATAGTTGCTCATATGCCAGTACCAAATCTGGGTCTACAGTATAGGTGCGATAGAACTGTGTGAGTCCTTGGCCGCAGAGCTGGCTCTGGAAAGCATCCAGGTGAACTGCCATGCGTAATTAAAAACTGATTAGCCAAGAGGAGAAAACACTACCATTCTTGCTACCTGACATAACTGAAATCTATGAATCTCAGAGGTTTACAGAACCAGTGGAATATATTGAAATTATATATATTGAAAATGCTCTCTGTTAATCAGCCATGGAACAGCATCATAGCCAGCTTCTTACCTACTCTGAAGAGAAGAGAGTCAAGTCGAGGCCCTCAGAGAAAATAGAGTTGGTAGGGAATATGGAGATTTAGGAGTACTTCGTCTTGTTCGCTTAAGTCCTGGAAACCTGGCTTGGACAGCACAGGAATAAAGAAATGGCAGGTACACACATACAGAAAAGCTGGGATTAGGTGAGCTGTGCTTGATCTGATGGGGGGCACCTACTAGTAATCTTGTCCAGTCTTTATTTGATATAGCACAAAAGAGAGGGTTAGCTAGATTCCATGTGAGGTCTCTGTAGGGAAGCAGTCTGAGGCAGTAAACTTCCTGGAGGAAGAGGTTGTATTTGGTAGTTCTGATTTTAGATAAAGGTCAGTCATTCTTAAATACTAGTATTTGGATCAAAAGGTTTTGCTATTTTCATGGATCTGAGGCACTAGAGTCCTTGACATGGCTGTGCTCTTTCAATAATATACATTTACACAGCTTCATCTACTCTCTGTAGTAAGGTATGTTTTTTAAGTTCCTGGTTTTATAGGGAAACTTAACTGAAAAAGGGTGTATTCGATTTTTCATTTGTAATAAACATGTTTGGACACTTTTAATCTGGACCTATTTCTGTTTGGCTAGTGACTTACGACCTAGAGACCTCACCCTTAACATTATTGCCTATCTTTATCACTGTTCCTTATCTCCAAGTGCTTTTATCTTTCCCTGCATGCTTTTCCTATGAAACTGGAAATTGAGGGGCTGGGCTGCTCACTGGTTAAACATCAGACCCTAGGTTCAGTCCCCACTACTGCTGTAAGTGTTTTGTGACAATCAGAGGGCCAAGAATTGCCACAGAGATCACACCAAGAAACAGACTTCACCACAGAAGAGAGCAGGATAGGTGAAAGAAAGGGGTAGGTAGGTGATGGAGCATGAACACAGTGCTCCATTACATGATGTGGAAACTTTGGCCTTTAGTGATGCCTTGGTGTTGGCACTGAGTCATTGAAAGCTGAGGAGAACTCAGTTCTGGAATGTGGGCGGTTCCTAACATTGCTCCCTTTTGTTTGCTATAAAGACAAGGAAATAGAAAGGGGTGACTGGTGAGGTAAGAGTGAGGGCAACAAGTTCTTTAGACTGCTTCCTGCTGTCTGGGCGTTGACATCTTTGGGGACCCAAAAAGCTAGAATGCTGGCCAAATCTGGGAGGAACAGGTTGTTTGACTTAGTCCAGGCTCTGTGGAGCCATCTGGGGCTGAGGAAGTGCAGCGTGCATTGGAGCCATTTATAGTAGCTAACTGTTTGGAAGTCTGCTGGGACAGATAGATATTAGAGACAGAAGGCAAAATTAAGTTTAGGGGAAAGTTTTTTCCTTAGGTTTCATTTGAAACTTTTAGACCCATGGTCCTGATGGTTGGGGGAGGGGAGTTCCAAGACCAGGGAAAGTGGGGAAAGCCCCACCCTCAAGAATAAGCAGAATAGGCAGGTGGGGAAACAGGCAGTTTTGATTGACAGTACTTATCTGAAGCTCATTTGACTTTGAAAGGTGAGTTCAAGTCAATTGCCTGACCCTGCAGCTTATAAGAACTTTTTTTTTAAGTTTACAAAAAGAGATAAGTTACATATGTTAACATTACCATTCTTTGTAACAAATACTGAAATCCACATTTGTAGGGAAAGCAGTAGATTCACACCTTTGTGTCATAGTAGAATCTTGGGAACCCAAAATGATTCTGGGTTAAAAGCACTAACACTGTTTCCAGGGGGCTGGATATATAGATTGGATAGAGATGTTTTTAGCACAGTGAGAAGCACTTTTAAGTCTGTATTTAGAAAACAACCTAAACAAATTTAAAATCTTGGAGCTTGTGACTATCATAATAGTAATCAGTGCTTATCAGAGCTAGATTAATAGCTCATCAGAACTCTTGAAGTCTTTACATAGCAATAGCATAAAGGGGGAAAATCTGAAACAGTTTTTATTTTTATGTATACCTTAAATCACTTTCTTAAACCTTTACAAATTGGATTTGCATACCTTAAAACGTTTTGTTAGACCGTTATAACTTGCATTTACATATATTAAAATACTTTTGTAGACCCTTAAGCCGTCATATCCTCAGACCTTATATAAACATTACACTTTTTCTATCCAGTTGTTTACCATGAGACATAGGTGATTATTGAGAACAGTCATTGTAAAACAGATGCTTTAAATAAAGGAATAGTAAAAAGTTCCATTGAAATCTGTTCTGTGAGATTCTCTTTTCAAAGTCTGATAGCAAGACAACTGTCTAAACCTGGTAGTAAGTTTTCCTAGGAAAGTAGGTCTGAGGCCTGATTTTTACACATAGGAGAACTGAGAAGGCAGCTTAAGCCTTGGTTGCCACTGGCTACTGACAAGGCCACCAGAGATTTGAGAAGGATAAATTTCATTATAATCATCACCCAGGATTCCTCCATGGTAGTCTTGATTCCCCTGGAGGCAGAGGTCCCCAGGGCAGTGTCAGTCTTAGGCTTCTAGGCCTAGAAGATCCAACAGACTTTGTTGTAGAGAAGGAATATGGGGGACTGACCTAACTTTTCTAGGCAGAGCAGGACAGTAAGCTCTCTACTGTCCTGCTTGTTCATAGTTTGGACAGGGGTCTGACAGCAGGCAAGATGAAGATAGTGCTTCATCCATGGCCAGTTTTGCCACATTAAAAGCAAGCTCCAGGTGGAATTCTTCTGTGCCCCATCATCTTTTTTTCAAGATCTTAGGGCTGCTGCCAGGAGCTGACATTTCTCTGTACCACTGAAGCTTTTGCTATCTTTCTGGTTCCTCCCTTCCATTAAACACCTTAAATGCCACATTCAGTGGATCTATGAAAAGTTTTGAGGCTCATCATCTATCAGGTATATCTAAGCTAAACAAGCTTTGCTTGGTTTTAGTTACTTGTTTTAGGTTTAACTTTGAAAACATATATAGGAGACTAAAAGTTTATTCTTGTAATTAGTTACATTAGTATTTAGCATGATTATAAGTGTAGTTTTGAATACATTAAAAATGTGATCATTTATAAAGTCACTGACATTAATTTGCATGTATGTCTTAATTATCTTTAACAGATTACAATAAGTCAGTAGCTTTTATAAAAGTAGGATTTTACAACCTTATCCCTGCCAAGTTTCAGCCTAAAGTTTGAGTTGAAATTTTATTGAAGATCCTTTAGCATCAAAATGAAACAAATGCAGTAAACTTTTCTTTTATAGTGCTCCATTATAGAGTATCGCAGTGTAGTGCTCCATTATAGAGTATCGCAGTGTAGTGCTCCATTATAGAGTATCACAGTATAGTGCTCTATTATAGAGTATCACAGTGTAGTGCTCCATTATAGAGTATCACAGTGTAGTGCTCCATTATAGAGTATTACAGTATAGTGCTCCATTATAGAGTATTACAGCTTCTCTTGTGACTCAGTTTATCCAGATAGACAAAGAAGCTAGACAAATACTACGATGAACCTGAGAACACGGTCTTTGGGAACTTCCAGCTCACTCCTGTACTGTCTGAGAAGCCCATCTCTCTCTCCCTCTCCAAACCTTACCCTTTCAGAGAATCACCAACAAAGAAAGGGCACCAAAAGTTCCTGAAGTTGCTAGCAGCCCAAGTCCTTGCCTAACGTGTTGAGTTTTTGACCATACTTGGACACAAACCCAGTTGGGTGGACATGTCATCACCTCTCTCTTACAGACATAACTTTCCTGCTTCAGTGTGTGCACATGACTTCTCCAGCCTCACTCTCTGGGATTAAAGAACTCACCCAGGAGCTGCTTTGCTCAAATAAACCTGTTCTTTTACTTTTTCAATTCAGCTTGATCTGGCTTACTGTATTGGCAGAGACAATTATTTTTCAGAATATAGAAGACCTATTATCTTAGGAATTTATAAATCATATTGATTAAATTTATCAAACATGTTAGTTATCTAAATTTTCTAGAAGCAAAGACATAGTAGTTGGGCTAGATCTTAAATCAGCCTTTGCTAATATGAGTAGACCTTTATAATTTTAAATTTTTATCATATATAGTATATTCTAAACCAAAGTTGAATTACATATGTTGTAGCAAATCTAACCTTAAATTTTTACCATGATATAAAAATTCATACCAATCTCAAAATATTTTGGAGATTTGTTGTTTCTTCTTTAGTCAAAAAAGGAGATACAGTGATAAACAGAGTGTAAGGGTCTGAGGAAATGCTGAAGGAAGACCCCAGACTCAAATAGTATGCAAGAATAAAGAGCATTTATTTACCAGCATATACAGCATAGGTCACCTGTACTAATTGGTGATGACCATGCAGGCTGGTTTTAAACACAGAGGAATTTTAGAAATAGTTAGGTCATCTCAAACATAATTGGTTAAGCAGGCAGCAGTTATATTAGTACATTAGTGACAGCCTGAGTTTTTAGTTTTTTCTCTTTGGACATATTGGGACAAGACTGAGCTCATTTCAGGAGGTTACAGGAACTGTCTTGTTTTTTTGTTTTGTTTTGTTTTTATGGTTGTTTTATTTATTTTTTTTTTTTTAAGCTCTATAGATGATTGTGAGCCACCATGTGGTTGCTGGAAATTGAACTCAACAACCTCTGGAAGAACAGCCAGTGCTCTTAACCTCTGAGCTATCATCTCTCTGGCCTGGAGCTGCCCTTTTGGGGTCACTTCCTTCTAATACTTGGGGGCCGATCCAAACCGTCTGTCCGTCCGTCTGTCTGTCTGTTTCTCTCCTCTCTCTCCCTCTCTCCCTCTCTCCCTCTCTCCCTCTCTCATTTCTGCTGTGCTGTGGGATGATCTTGGAGAGAGAAACTACATTTTCACTGCTATCAGGGGTATTCTTTGATTAATAGCCCTTTATTTAACAAACTGAAACTTGTTTGCTCTTAAATGTAGTAATGAGGTTTTGATTAGACAGAAAGGGGGAGGTGATATGGGAATGTCTTTCTGTATGCTGTGAATATCAATCTTTAAATAAAGGAGCTATTTTGGCCCATGACAGGCATCATAGAGAAAGTAGGTGAGGAATCAGAATAGGTAGGAAAGGAAGGGCAGAGTCAGAGGCAGACCAAGCCAGCCACTCAAGAAGAAGCATATAAGGAACACAGGTGAGCCACAGACCACATGGCAGACAGATTAATGAGAATGGGTTGAGTTAAAATGTAAGAGCTAGCTAGCAATGTGCCTGAGCCATAGGCCAAACAGTGTGAAATTAATATAAGCGTCTGAATCATTTCTGGGGGCCTGAGCAGCTGTGGGTGGCTAAGGGGTCTGGGACCACAGGTCTGTGGATCTGGACCTCTGGCCGCCCGGGACCAGAAAACCTTAATGTAACACTTAAAAAATACTGAAACCTTATATTTAGTTGTAAAATAAATAGACCCTCTCGAGATCTGAACCAGCAATCCCAAATAATCACACAAAGTCTTACATTAATTACATGCTGTTTGGCCTATGGCTCAGACATACTGCTACCTAATTCTTTATTTTTAAACTATCCCATGATTAGCAAAGTGACTTAGTACCTTTTCTCAGAGCATTTTGTCTTCTTTGCTCTGCTCTGCTCTTCCTCTTCCCAGAGTTTTCTTAGTCTGGTAGCCTCACCCACACTTCCTGTCTGCCTTCAGCCAATCAGCATTTTATTAAACCAGTAGGAGGGACAAATATTTACAAAGTACAAGAGTTAATTCCACAACAATGTTTTCTAGTCAAAAACACTCATTTTAAAAAATGGAGAGTTGAATCTAAGTTATATACACATATAGAGTGGAATCCAAGTTACATACCTATATAATACATCCTAAATAAGAGTTGAGTTACATAAAATATGCTGCAGCAATTAAGATTACTTGTGCAAAGAGTTATGAGCTTAAAGCCAAATTTTCTTACAAATTTTATTAGATTATACCCAATGAACTTAAAAACTCGAAGACAGAGTTTACATCATAATCCTAAGAGATTTTTTTTGAGAGCAGAGCACAGAGAAATTGTAGAGATGAAGATTTGAAGAGAGAAAAGTAGAGAATGTATAGACTAGAACAAGCTTAGATATCAGATATTTGGTGATCATTTGTTTCTGCAATAGCAGTTGTTAACTGCTAGAGTCCTAGAGAAGTCCCACAAAAGACCACCATCTACATGCAATCAGCAAAGATACCAGCATACTGGGGCCACTCCTTGAGAGAAGCTTGAAGATTCTTTTATACACAGTTAAAGAAACTCTAAAAAAGGCAGTGAAGTCATTCTATCTAGGATTGGCTTATGTGAGTGGCAATCATATTAGAATGTTCTTGATTGTTTAGGACTAACGGGTTGGCTTAAGGCTACAGTTTTTCCATTTGGGGACAGGTCTAGATAAGTCCCAGACTCTGTCCTTATTTGGTTATTGCCTTGAGCTATAGTGGAGACTGGCTGGCTTAGGCCTGGTATGTGCAGTTCCCCTCATCCTTGTTTTCAGGGGTCATTGGAGACTGATTGTCCTTTGTTCGTGGCTTCCTCAGAAACTGTCTACTACTGAGGCCTAGTTCTTAACTGAGTTTTTAGAAGCATGTCATGGTATTTCCCTGGCCTTCTCATTCCTCCATTGAATAGTGCATCATCTCAAATCCTGGAGATGTTTCTTCTTTGTTTACATGTTTTTATTGTTATCTTAAAATTGTTAGTTGGATTGTGTAGATAGGTTTTTGATAAACCTGGCCAAGACATGTTATATATGGTCCACAAGTCAGAGCCAACAGTAAGAGGACTAAGGGCCCAGCTGAGGGTGATAGGAGGGTAGGTAACCATGGTGATCAGTTAAATAGGAATGTATACTATCCTTCATTTTGTTGTCTTTGTTGCTGTCTGTCTTGTAACCTCCTTCTAAGTAGGGCCATGGAGTCCTTAATAACTCAGAAATGGTTAACATAAAAACACTGCTGCTCTCTTATGGCCCTGCATAGGCCCCCTTGTTGAGGGAACAGTAGGTCAACACTCTTTCTATTTTAGTGAACTATTTCAGCTAGAGAGTGTATATTCTAAATGTGCATCAGATTTTTCTAGGACAGCGACTTTTGCATCAAGTCCCTGTAGTTCTGATCTTGTGTAACAAAGTTGAAGTTCTGATACATATGGTCCCAGCTAAGCCAGTGCCTAGGAGGTTAGATACCAAGACAGCTGTGATGACTCCTCATTTTTCTCATCCTGATGATGTTTCTAATTGGTAAAAGATTTTATCATCAGGGCAGTAGACTATTTTGGGAACTAACTGAGATAAGATGCAGAAATCTTTGGACTGATTAAAACTTGAGTATTAACACAGGGGTGTCAAGCCAAAAGCACATGCTTTTTCCGTATCATCTGAGAATCAGGATCTGGCTCCCATTGGATTCTGGGTGAGATTACTGAGGTAGGAATAGTCATGTGGAGGTTGGCCCAAACAAACCACTTCGCATTACTAACAGCAAAGTGAGCTTCCCCTTATTCATTTGTTGCCATCTGCAAGTTTGTGTGTCATGGGTTTGGTCCAGGGGCTGATAACGGTATTTTAGTGTCATCAGCATAGTGGTGGTACCTAGACAAGAGTGATCATTTAGTTAAGGCATCAGTGATGCAAGAACCTACAGCAATTAGCAGAAGCAGACAGGCCAAAGGCCCTCTTACTGACAGAGTTCCTTATCTAGAAGAAACTTGGAAATGAGAATAGTGACTAACTTATTTTATCTCAGGCTTCCTATGACAAGACATTTCCTTTTGTTCTAACATTTTAGAGGCTGCAAAAGGCGATATATTCTTCTCTGTAATTACTTACTGCTGAAATTAGGGAGTTATTGTCAAGGCCCTGGAAAGCCAGAATGTTAAAGGCAAGGAGGGAATCTAGAAGCATCTGGATAATTGACCAGTTGAAGAGACAGCATTTACATTACTCTGAACTTTTGAAGTTTCGGTGTAATGATAGCATGGTGAGGGAAAGAAATCTTACAACCTTTTTCATATGTCTTAAGCCATATTTTTATATCCTTATAAGTTGTATCTATATTTATCAAAAAGCATCCTCTCAGACCCTCATAACCCAAGCCTTCATATCCTCAGGCCCTAAAACATAACTTAAGTCATTTTCTTATCATAATCTAAGCTTTTATATCCTCAGACCCTCAGAACTTACATAGACTCTCATATTTTCCCCACCTAATAATCATTTACCAGAAACAAGCAGTTATTATTAAGAAGAGTCATTTTAAATTATGTTTGTAACCTGCTTATCCCTTAATATGAAGCCTATGAGTAAAGCAAACCTATTTGCCTTTTTTTTTTTTAACCAAGAGACCTAGTAGCCTTGTCTAATTAATGTATTGATTAATGAACTAACAAGGTGGCTGCAGCCTTATGAAAGAATCTGGTTGTCCCTTGCTTCTAAGCTGACAGTTATAGTTGGCCTAGATGTCAATGCCATCAGGGATCTGAGAATAAATTATATTTGAATAAGCAGAAATGTAGAATCTATTAAAAGCTTCCGATCTATTAAAAATGACAAACTAGTCTTACCCAGATAGCAGTTCCAGGCTCCTATAGTCTTCATAGTTTGGAGGCAGGGGTATCAGGATAGCATCAGTCTTCAGCTATCAGGCCCATAAGGTGAGAGTTTTTCCTGTGGAGAGGAATCTGAGGAAGACTGGCCTTACTTTGTCATTGTCTTGCTTGTCCACAGTCTGGGCTGGGTCTTGGCAGCGGGTGTTGCATTGGGGCATCTTGTCCAGTGGTCAGTATTATCAACAATCTCAGTGGAGTCGTTGTGTTGTTCCATATCTTCTTTGGAGACCTTGGGAGTCATTGCTAAGAGCTGGTAGTCTGTCTGTCTTAGTAAGCTTTTTACTAAATAATTTATGGATCTTCGACAGGCTTGAGGACCTTTATCTATTAAATATATTTGAGCTAAATAAACCTAGATTTAATTTTGAAAATATATCCAAGGTTGGTGACAACTAGGCCATCATGTTATCCTATAGATACATTAGTTAAGAGGACCTCTCAGGTCCTGTTTTTATTTTATAAGTGCTTGTCCCTATCCATAGGCATGTATATCCTTAGACATTAAGGAGTAGTTAGGCTGCAGTTTTCATTTACAAACCATAGATGTAATATTGACAATCTTTAAGAAACAGGTTTGGACTTCTCCATGAAACTCTGAATAGGTAAGAGCTTCAGTCCTGTCATTTCAGTGGAGGCCACTCATAGAGAACCCTGCAGCCCAGAAGGCTGTCAACATGATTAGTTATTAATCTGTATTTTTAGTTATGTATTATATTTTTAAATCTGACATGGGACTTCAGCCCTTCAGAGCATGATCCCATTTCTAAAATGAACATTTTGCAGTGAAGAACCACCAACTATTTTTAAAACGAAGAAAACCAACCAGAATTAACTTAATAAGGCCAAATTTCCAACATATTTACAGTTTCTTTTCAATTTTAGTATTTGCAGTTATGAAAAATCAAAGCAAACATAGCTTACATTCCCTCTGGTCTTCTACAACTTCCTACATACCCTCAGGTCAGGTTTTTCCTATCTCCACTCCTCTGGTTCAGCCAGGTGTTTTATTTTAAATAAATTTTTCTTTCCCTTTTCTTTATTCCAGTCTCCTACTTTTTCTTTTGCTTTCCAGACAGCATAAACACATTCATCAAAACTTTTGTGGGTATCTTTCAGTAGTCTAGAGTATTGTATAGGTACAATATTTTAAACAAGAGTAGAAATGAGTAAGAGGTTTCTGCCTCAGACTTTCGGGCCTAGCCTCAAGGTTGGGACCCACAGACCCACAATCCCACAGAGACACACAGGCACTTACATTAATTTTAGGCTGATTGGCCTAAGGCCCAGGCATATAACTTGCTAACTCTTTACCCTTGAACTAACCTATGATTCTAATACTGTTCAGCCATGTGGCCTGGTACCTTTTCTCAGAGCAGCATAGTTGTCCTCTGCTTCTTCTGGCTTCTCTGTGTTCTGTTCTTCCTGTTCCCAGAGTTTTCTTAGTCTGGTAGCCCCGCCCATACTTGCTGTCGGCCTTTGGCCAATCAGTGCTTTTTATTAAACTCATAGGCGGGGCAATTATTTACAATGTAACATCATAAATCCACTACATAGAAATATATATTTTTGTTATCATTTTGTTATGATATATATATATATCATAACAAAAAATTGTGTCAATATACAAATACCTGTACCAACATGAAACATTTGATACTAGTAGTATTTTTTTATCTTGACCAATAATAATTTGGAACCAATCCCCAAATGATGACAATTATTTATTCAATTACCCATTGAATCCAAATGACCAGAAACCATATATTTCTCTTCCCTGTGTAAACAAAACATGATTTTTCCCAAACATAATATATCTTTGGTTTTTATTTTGAAGCCAGGACATCTTAAAGTTTATAGGCTGGTTTAATTCAGCATTTTCTTAGGAGGTGTCATTAAGTTAAAAAAGTAGCCAGAACCTTGGTGGAGGGAGGTATTAAATTGTATCACCGGGGAAGATTTGGCTCAGGATGGAAGGGAGGGGAGAGCAGCAACTGGTGAGCATAGAGAACCCCTGACGGTCATTATTAACTCCCTTGGCCATAACAATTAACCCTAGATTCTCTGGAACACCTTTGCCCCTTTGGAGAGCCACAGCTGGTTATCCTGCCTGCAAGCCCTACTCCATTGTCACAATATGGCCACCTCTACAGCTTATCAACTGTAGGCAGTGATTCCCCACTATGCCTCTATGCCTGTATTCAGAGCACCATCAACCCCTTTGCGAACCCCTTAGGACAGCAGGTTTCTCCAGTACACCAAGGCAAGCCCTCTTACAATGAGGGCCAGAGAGCAAAGGGACAACAGGGGGAGGTGGCTAAAGTCCTGGAAATGATCCAGCAAAATGCTCAGGGGGTGCAGGTTGTTTGCCTCATCCCTTCCAGGAAAATAAAGATTAATAGAAACAGAAAACAATGACACATATAACCAACCAGGTACCAGTAGGTACATCAGAATTGGAATGACAACCTGTCTCATTGTATGTGAGTTGTATGATGCAGGAGTGACCTTTCCTGTACCAGTTCACCTAGGGAGGATCCAGTCCCTGAGAATGCCAAAAGTGTGTCTACTTGGCACACTTAGGCCTCCAGATTCAATTAGCTCAAGCTTCCTAGAGACTTGAGTCTCCCCTGTCTGCTTGCTGTGGGGGCTGTTCTGTCACTAAAAATAGCCCTTGTCAGGTGGATTTACATTTGTTTCTTTAGGCCTTTGAAAAATGATGGCTCTTTGCCTTGTTGTATGCTAATTAAACCCTGTTCACTCATTTGTAAGGATGTTTCAAAATCTGTATCAAATTTTTTTTGTCATATAATTACACAGATTTATATATGCAATTTGTTTTGATGCATTTACATTGTAATTTGGTCAGAAACATAAACCAATTCTTCATATATATAATCTTACCATTTATTAAAGCCAAAGAACTTTACATACTAATTAAGTGAATGTAGTTATTTATGTTTCTATAAACATAATTGAGTTGAATATTTGATACTGTAGGATATTGTTTTTCAAGGTTGATCATTTTATTTTATATATTATTCAGTTTATGTAAACACATAGAACAGAAGGATGTTGCAGGGGGCTGGAGAGATGACTCAGTGGTTAAGAGCACTGGCTTCTCCTCCAGGGGTCCTGAGTTCAATTCTCTGCACCAGCATGGTGGCTCACAGCCATAAATAGTGGGATATGATGCCTTCTAGTGACATCTAGGCCTACATGCAAGTAGAATAGTCTACATTTAAAAGGTATATTACATAAACACAATGGCAGAAGTATATTTAAGACCATTTTAAACATTGTTGGAAATTTTGTCTTAATCTCAAACCAGAATTTACTTAATGTTTTTTAGGTGTAGAGGGGTATTTGGTTTTGGATTTTGTTAGTTTGTTTAGTGAAACAAGTCAGCAACGTAAGCAGTTAAAGATTCTAATACAGTAAAATCTAAAACTACTAACTGATACATGCTGACTAGTGATGTAGGAAAATATTGTGAGTCTTTGTTTATGTAATTAAAACATTATGTTTCTGTTAGAGCCAAAGCCTTCATGTCTAGTAAAAATAATACACAGTATCCCAGAGCTGTGTGCCAAAGTCTTCCAGACAGTGGTGATTAGTCATGTGTGGTGTGTTAGCATGCACAGTGTGACACTGCCAAAGACACCTCAGGGTCATGACATGGTTGATTCTTAATTAGTTCTTATTGCTGTGCTTTCAGAGACCTACTATGGACACATTTTCGTGACCCCGTGTAGAGTGTCAAAACTAACAGTTTAAGAAACTGTGCATATTTAACATATACAAATCCTGTGTTTGTTTTTTCATAGTCTCGTTCCAAAAAATCAGTTATGTGTGAATTTCTCAAAATGTTTCAAGAGGAAAGATATTTTACAGACGTGAAAAAGGTATGGTTGGTTTTGGTTTTTGTTTGTTTGCTTTTTTGTTTTTATGTTTTCAAATAGGAAACTTTTATCATGCAGCATAAGGAAATTAGCATCTCATTCTTCATAGGAGTCAGTTTCCAATGTAATAAAAGAGAGATGTTTAAACTGTCAATCAAGAAGTTTATCTTTAAGCTGTGAGATAAGCAAGTCTTAACAATAACTCTATTGCCTTTGTTGTCTTAACTATACAAATACAGATTTCTAGGGTTAGATTTCTCAGCTGCAACACTATTAACATTTGTGACGGGATAGTTCTTGGTTTTAAGAGCTAGCCTTTACATTGTAGGATATTTAGCAACATCTCTGAATTAAATGCCACTAGCATATCTCCAATTTTGAAAACAAGAAATGCTTTTAGCTATTGCTAAATGTCCCCCTGCGTACCTTTTGTTAAGAACCTTTTGTCTTTAACTTGCTGTAGTAGAGTGGGCACTCGCTTACCATAATAAAACAAAATGGGCGAGCAAGATGGCTCAGCCAGTAAAGGCACCTGATGACCTGAGTTTGATCTCTGAGATCCATGTGGTTGGAAGGAAGGAACCAACTCGTACAAACTTGTCCTCTAACATCCAGATGCATGTTGTGACATTCCCGTCCCCACACATCCACACAAAATAATAAAAATTAATATTCTCAACAAATTATTGAATCTTTACGTAGTAATTGGAGGAAAGTAACTAAAAATAAAAATTATATAGTATACATAGCAAGGTAACATAAGACCTACAACATGTAAAAAGGTATATGGTTAGAAACAGAGAATGTTTTTTAAGCCTTTAATTTCTTGGTCCTTGACTCCTTAGTCATTTATATAAAATACAGTATTATAGATCTGTAAAACTTAGAAAATTATTTTTAAATATATATAAACTAAACTTGAAGAAAGTACTGTGCCTTCATTATCACAATTCTAACTTAGTGAACCAAATTAGTAAGTACAGTCTTAAGTCATTTCCATTTCTTTAGCATGATTTAGCAATTGTGGCCAAGAACATGTTTTACTGAAGTATGTTTGGACTTTCAGAATGCCCTCAAAGGGACTCCATAAATAAAAATTCTGGCACTAGGTAGGTTTTTGTTTTGCTTAGTTATTTCAAGACAGAGTCCCACTGTGTAGCTCTGACTATCATGGAACTTATATGCAGTCCAGGCTGGCCCCAAACTTGCAGAGATCTACCTGCCTCTACCTGCTCAGTGCTGGGATTAAAGCTGCGCACCACTATGCCAAGCCTAGATTTTTCTTGAAAAAATTTAGAATAATGCAAATTCACCTAAAAACTTTTTTTAGCAATCATTGAAAGCCCTTTAGGGGACATTGTTGAAACCTTTGGGAGATGGTAGAGTTAAAATTCAATTAACAAGATTATGATATACTAGCTTTTGTTTTGGAGTTATTTTTTCATGTCTAATAGCCTACCCTATGCTAACATCTGCTCTCAGCCCCCTTATATAATCGTAATATACTTATTGATAATGCTAGTTATCGATTGATAATACCACTGAGGAGTAGATTTAAGAGTGCAAAGACTTTAGTGTGTTTCTGATCTTTCCCTGAGTCACCACCTACTTTCATTCAGATAGATTCTCACCATAGCACATTTACTATCTTATTTATATCTGTAGTCCTTAAATAGCAGAAGATATTTTGCCCTAAGATCTTAATATTATCTGCTTCTGTGTGTGTCTGTGTGTGTGCGTGCTCAAGTGTTTGTCCCCATCTCCATGTGTCTTTTTGTTTGTAGATTGGACCCAGGGCCTTCAGCTTCCTAGATAAGAACTCTGCTTAAGATTGAACTCTATCTCCAGCCCCTATAATAAAGGCTGCTTACATGCAGAACTAGAAATTACAAATGTTGATGTGACTCAGTTTCTGGTTAATATTGGCATTTATTCTAGTGACTCTGACCACTGTTCATAAGAAAGACTTGTAACTAAGTCATATACTATTCCCCACAGAGTATAGGAAAAGTAACCTGAAGGGTAAACGGGGTCATCATACAATTTGGTGACAGAACCATGACACTAAAGAATAAAGAACCAATGATGCAGGCCTGGGTAGAGTGATCCTGATCCAACTGGCTACCCACAGTTGCCTTATTGGCACCTTACTGTTTTCTTACACTTCGTTCACACATTAGTTTTTACCCTATATTTCATAATAATACTGGAGTGAGATACTCAGATGAATGTTAAACTCCACTGGTGGGCCCATCTTCTAGAGCTGGAACTGAGACAGGACACTTTGCTAATGTCCTTGGATACTGAACCTACATACCCACAGAGCAAAAGGAATTTTGTTTTGTTTGTTCACTTACCAAGATCCCCTTCCAGCAAACTAGAAAGAACTCATTGGGAAGCCTTCCAGTCTGTGTTCTGGTAGGTGAGTCACAGCATTCTTAGGCCGGAGTAGCTGTGCTGTCAGTTCTGCATTGGAGGGTGGGTCCTCAGTTTATTCTTACAGGAATATATGCTTGTTTTGTTTATATCCTAAAGTCCTGGAGAATTAAGTTAGAAACATAAAAGGGAAGAAAGCAATGAAATCCAGATATCTGAGTTTGTAATAACTCACTAATAAGCAAATAGGTAGTTGATTTAGGAGGCAAAACAAGATTCCTCTCTAAGAACAGGATTTTTTTTTTTAAAGACAGTTTCTTTGTGTAGCCCTAACGGTCTTAGAATTCAGTCTGTAGACCAAATGGTCTCGAACTCACAGAGCTCTGCCTGCCTCTGCCTCCCAAGTGCTGGGATTAAAGGCATGAACCACCACTGCCTAGGAAGAATTACTTTTGAACTGCTAAATTTCCTCCCTCCATGAGGAATCATCCACTAATCAAGGGAAGCCCTCTGCTAGTCCAAGTTACATACTGTGGACATTACAAATGTTCTTGAGCCACATTCCCATTTTGTTCATAGGAAGTTTGTAAATATTTATTTGATTTCAGATTATCTCACTTGTCAAAGTCGCCAGTTATACATAATAGAAATGAGCAAGTTTCCTATAAATAGCCAGAAAATGGTAGGCTTTGCTAGTTACATAGGACCTCTATCATAGTTTCTTTTTGGTTTTATTTCATAACTGTTTCTTAAAAACAGACTGCAGGTCAGATTTGATTCAGTCCATTGTTTGGTGTTACCTGACCTATCAGGAAAGCTCATGGCCCTGTATGTTAAAATATTTGGAACCAGGAATCTTCAGAGTTGAGTTTTTCATAATTTTAAATAGTATTGGGAGCAAAATATATGAAATAGCTCCTTTGGTAATATCTAACAATCGCATACATTAGTGTTTACTTGTCACAATGCAAATTACTCTGTGTAAAATAAATACAGACCATGATAGCCATGTCCTATTTGAAGACTACTTATATGATAAAATGAATTTGCTGCAAATCAAAGACACAATTTTTAAATGTTAAAAATAAATTCTTTGTATTCAGGCCTTAAGGATACCAAAAATATGGATAGGAGCTAGCTATGGTGGTATATGCCTGTAATCTTAGCACTAAGGAGGCAAAGACAGGCAGATTGCAATGAGTTTAAGTCTAGCCTCAAAAATAGCGAGATACTGTCTCAGAAAGAATTAGTTAAGGATTATACATTGAGTTGTCTCTATAGGGAAGTCCATTCAGAATAGTAAGTTAAGAATAACTTTTTGGAATATCTTTCACTTGTAAATTAGGAACTTTCTATACCAAATGTATTTTATTTTATAGTTAACTGTAGAATGAGCCTCATTAATCCAAGATACTCTACAATCTGAACTATTGGAATATCTAAAACTTCCTGAATGGACATGATATCGCAATGAAAAATTTCACATGACCTCATGTGATAGGTCACAAAGCTCAGGTTTGGTAAAAATACTATCTATATAAAATTACCTGTAGGCTGTGTATATGAATTTTGTTTAGACATGAGACCAGTCTCTAAGATACCTTACTATATATGCAAGTATTTCAGAAGCCTAAATCTAAAGCACTTTGGGCCTGAACATTTTGTTTAAAAGAGATTCTCAACCTGCATATTCTTTTAATAATGAAGAGTTTCCTAATATAACCAATGACATGTAAGATACCACAGTTTTTATGATTTACCTTATTTACTCACATACTGTAATACTTTCCCATCTCTCCATTTAGTTCTTGGATGAAATTTCATCTACAGAAACTAAAGAGTCCAGTGGTACGAGTGAGCCTGTGCACCTGAAAGAAGGGTAATTCATTAAATCAGACATAAAAGTTGTTTCACTGTAGACAGTAAGTACAAACAACCTGAGTCTGAGTAAAGAAACCTGTTTCATTCTGTTCCAGAACTTCCTAAGCTTCTTCAGTTACATAAATTACCCTCTCTAGCTGTCAGCTCCATGTCATAGGGCAGCACTCACTGACTACGCAGTCCTAGGGTTCTGCAGTTAAGAGACAGCTCTGGTCAGCCTTAAGAGTACTTATTACCTGGAAATGACATACCTGGGCCCTTTTTATTCTGTATAGCACAGTTTTAAAACTACATTACGTAGGAGCTATAAAAATGGCTCAGTGATTAAGAGCACTGGTTGCTTTTTATAGAAGACGTAGTTTCAAATTCCCAGGACCCACACAGTAGCTCACAACTGTCTGTAACTCCAGTCCAGAGGATATGATGCCCTCTTCTGATTTCCACAGGTACTGCAGACATGTGCATAGACATGCAAGCGAAACACCATACCTAAAAGTAAAACTAAAACAACCCTGTGTTAAAGACTAATCCCTTGGTATGTCCTACGTAAAATATATAAGTCATCAATGGAAGTCACTGCTATACACTAATAATCATACCATATTCTCTAATAGTAAGGGTCAGTTTTTTGTTTCGGGTAAATAGTTTTAATCTTTGAGTTTAAATGTTTATGTCTGTTATGTTGGCAGTGAGATGTATAAAAGAGCTCAAGGAAGAACCCGTATTGGAAAAAAGAATTTCAAGAAACGGTGGTTCTGTTTGACAAGCAGAGAGCTCACCTACCACAAACAGCCAGGTAGAGTTGTGTTATGCTTTACTCTGCTGGTTATTGGTGATTCAGTGGATCATTGCATGGTAAATGGTTCAGAGTTTCTCACAGTGAGACAAACTAAACTGGGCGCTTATTTATCACATTGTGTGGCATATAATAAAAGTATGACATGAGAGCCCAACTGCTGTGCCTGGGAGGTAAGAGGTACAAGATCAAAAGCATAAAGGTTCAGGGTTAACAGTCACCAGCAACCACAGGCACTCAGCTTTAAAGGACCGTCCAGTGGGATCAGCAAGCTTCTCCTATGAATTGTACAGTGATGACATAAGCACTCACAGAGGATGAATGCTTTAGGAGATTGATGAGGAGAAAGATTCTAAAGAGATGGGACCTGGACCAGAACTCTGGGCATAGGCAGCCCTCTTGCATCAGCATCCCAAATAGCAGAGACCACTGGCATGTGCTGTATCAACTAAGGGAAAGTTTGTTGTTTGTATACACACATGAGCAGCTTAACCAGAATGAAGGAATATGCATATGTATCCAAGATAATAGAAAGTTTTTACAATGTGTTCCATTTTAGACACCCAGATAGTTTGTTATAATATATAAATATGTAGCTTAAGATCAGTAAGCTTGCCTTCTCAAAGTATTTTTAAAGATGACTTCAAATATTTCAGAATTCTGGCTTATTCTGAATTTTATATAAACATTCTCACCTGTTGGGTATAGTAGCACAAGGCTTTAAACCTAGCACTCGGGAAGCAGAGGCAGATGGATCTCTGTGAGTTCAAGTTCAGCCTGATCTAGAAAGTGAGTTCCAGGATAGCCAGGATTCTTATACAGGGAAACCCTATCTTGAAAAACCAAATAAATAAATAAATATTCTCACCTATGGATAGCATTGTTATTTATTATGTTTACATTAATAGTGCAATTAAGCCAGGCATAGCTGTGTTCTAGCAGAGAAAAGTTCAAAGCCAGCTTGGTCTTTGCTTAGTGAGTTCTAGGAAAGCCAGGGTTACATATAGAGAGACTCTGTCTCAAAACAAACAAAGAAAAAAATAGTAATATTAACAGTAATGGCAATTAAATAAAATATAAGGTAAATTAGTCATTTTCTGTTAAACAGGTTATTTCTTCGTCTGTTAATGCACTGTCTCTTCTAGGCCAGTATTCCAAAGTCTGCTGGTTATAGCATCCTTTAAGTTGATGAGAGTCATGGTATCTTTCATGGTACCCTTCTTCTGAGAATACTACATCTATACGCATAGACAAGGAGTTTGCATAGGAACTCCAGGGACCTCATAGGCCCAAAGCACACCAACAGTTGTCAAGTGTAGCCTTTGGTCTATCCACTGATGCTAAGGGGTAAACTTCATAGCATCAGTCTACTGCAACCTTAAGAATGGATCTATTGGCTCTTTATTGTTCTTGTGATGGAGGAAATACACAAATGATATTTGGGATTATTTACCAAAACATGCAGCTCTAAGCATACATGCTTGTTGTTTTATTTTGATGGATTTTTCCAAAATGCATTAAGTCTCCTGCCTTCTAAATGAGAATTTATTGAACATAAGTTAACATTTTCTGGTTGACTTGCGGTGGTCATTGGTAATGGTAATTACATAGTGCCCTAGTTACTGCATTTTCAGAGTGCTCATGAGCTCTCTTTGCACTTCACCGCTCACCTCTTTCCGTCAGACTGTCACCTTAAGGGTCTTCCTCCCATCCCTACTGCTAATGTGTTGGTAACTGTATTTGTTGAAATTGCACGTCAGATCAAAGGCTTGATTGAAGATGGAAGAACTTTGCCTCATAAGTCAAGTACATGGGCTTCATACTTGCTAGTGGCCCAGCAGTTTTTGCTTACAGATGTCTTCTAGCTCTTTTCCTGGTAGCCTACTCTGGTCGTTACTTTCTGTTGCTACAGTTACTATAAATTTTACTAGACAATAAATTTTGATGTGTGAAAGAATACCTCTCAAAATTTCTGTAACATAGCTATGAATCATTGCCTTTCACTTAATCTTCCTGATAGGTAAATGTATTCTGACTCAATAATAGGCTATCTTCCCAATTTACTGTATAAAGAATTAATTGAATTTTATCCACTTTAAAGATTTTTTTTTCTCAAATAAGTTGTGGTGCTCACTTAGGCATTTGCTGAGAAGCAATCAGTAATAAGCAACTCATGACGAGTAGGATTAACATGGCAAATGAGTATTCTCGGATACTTAGTGATAAGATTTTTATAGAGCTGAGTGCTGACTTTGAATTACTGTAATCTCTTCGTCTGCTGTTATGTTACTGTTAAGGACTTAGTTGAGCTGCTAATGTTCAGCTGCTTCGTGTCTCATCCAGTTTTGTCCTGCATTCACTATATAGGACTTCACCAGACTCTTAAAATTTCTTTAGTGTATAATTTTTATGTCCATGGTTCTGTATATGCTCTACATATAGATCTTTTCTTCTTTGGGTCTATGATCTGATGTCCTATAAGCCTCAGATCAACTGTCAACTCTTCATTGAAGTCATTTTAGGTCTCTAGCCAGTGAGCTGCCTATTTAATAGGAACATCCAGCACACTAGTCATTACACTCTGTCTCTTCCCTTGTTCTTTAAGATTCTTAGTGGTAAGATCACACGTAATATTCTTCCAAATATGCTATCGCCTGAATTACTCTGGATTCTGAAGCTTCAACCAAGTTTACTAATAAAATTTTTAATAAACTCATCTTTGAAATACTTTTGTGAGATTTGCTTAGATATTGTATTATTTATAGGTACATAAACAGACAGTTTATATAGCTTTCATAAACATACACTCTCAGTTCATTTAGGTTGACTGGACTTTTGTGTACTCATGTTTTCCAACATGAGGCTCTCCAGGGTTTTTTCTTAGTAGCTGAATAACCACATAAGTCATTAATTCATTTGTGCAGATATTTCAGTTAAACATATTTTACCGGGTGCCTACTATATGCCAGAGATGCAGGACAGAACAGTAGTAAAAAAGATATATTAACCCAAGCTCTTACTCAGCTTACAGCTTAGTACCAATAGACAATAAGCCAA
The DNA here is from genome assembly GCA_033318265.1 of Phyllotis vaccarum. Taxonomy (NCBI): domain Eukaryota; kingdom Metazoa; phylum Chordata; class Mammalia; order Rodentia; family Cricetidae; genus Phyllotis; species Phyllotis vaccarum. The sequence continues at coordinate 113,515,783 of JARWLC010000004.1, forward strand.
TTTTTTTTTAAATTACAATAATACAAGACACAGAAGATACTCGCTTGGACCAGTTGGTAGCAGCAGGAGTAGTAAAAACGATCTTATTCCAAATCTATTTCAAAAGTAGTACTCAGAGAATCTGTTCGAGAATTAAATATGAGAAGTGGGGAAAAGTCACAGGAACATCTAGAGGATTTTGGCAAAAGCAATTGAAAAGATGAAATTACCCTTTTATAAATAGTCACATGAGAACTGGGGATTGTAGTTCAGTTGGTGGATTACACAAAGCCCTGGTGTCATTCACCAGCAGGAACATAAACTTGAACTGGTGGGCGGCCCACAGCTGTAATCCCAGCACTTGAGAAATAGAAGCAGGATAATCAGAAGTTCAAGGTAATTAGTTGGCTATGTGATGAGTTCAAAGCCAGTCTGGACTGTATTAGAGCTTACCTTTTAAATATACAAAGAGTTCTGGTAATAATGGAGAACTTGGTAGGAACATAACACTCTCAACTAAACTCTGAAGAATTTGACCCTTGGGAAAATTCTGGCTAAGGTTTCTATTTTCATGAACACCCAACAAAAGCACTGTAGTGTAAGATAGCTAAATTAATGCAAAAACATACAATTATTTGGCTTCAAATGTCAAAGGATTGAGTTTCAAGGTTTCCAGAAAGACTAGAAATCGAGGAAACAACAAAAGGAACCCTTCAAATTACATGTGAACTGTCCTGAAATTCTTAACTGACTTTAAATGCTTAAGCAAGAAGAAAAATTCAGAGAGGCTAATGGAAAGTGATAACTGAAATTTGTAAACGAACAGGGTATAGCACAAACAAATTATAGCTCAAAGAGATCAGTTACCAATACAAATGTTTAGGGGCTGGTAATTAAACTGTTTCCAGGGATTCATAATGAGAGACTGTCTCTAAAAGAACTGTAGAATTGAAATGTATAATACCTAAAATGAAAGAGTAAGCTGGATGAGTGTAACAGCCAGAGGGACTAGAAGAAAAGTTTACTGAGCTTAAAGGAAAAAAAATATCAGTAGAAATTAACTAGTTTGAGAAACACAAAACAAGATTTGGAGCGTTTGAGAGACGAAGGGAACCACAGTAACCTGAAGAACCACATCAGGCATTTATATCCCATAGGTAGAGACACAGAAGCAGAGAGATTAGAAAGAATAATGGCCTAAATAAATTCAAATTTTATTTGGAGAAATTATTTTTAAGGAACCAAGGAATTCAGTGAACTTCAAGTGTGGCAAATGTCAAGGAAAGAACACTAAGGCGAATTTGTAGCAAAGGTATTTGTGAGCAGGAACAAAGAACACATTATTATGTGTACATTTGGCTATTAACTTTTTCTAGAAAGTAATCAGAACCAAAAGACAGTGGAATGTCATTTTTAAAAATGAAAAAAAATTAAACTTAGAAATAGTCTAATAAAACATGAGGATTGTTTGTGAACAGTCCTTACTATATATGAAAAATGAAGAGCACAAGAAGTTGTTGATGTGTACATAAATGTAGATTGATTAGTTTCAAAAAGTAATGCTGATTTATAGCATATCTAAATGTGCAGTGTGTGGCAAGAATGTCATAATAGAAGGGGACAGAGAAAATTATCTTGTATTTTAAGAAGGAAGACAAAGATAATTTTAAGTGGACTGATGAGCTAAGACCAAATAATACCAAGTGTGATGGCACTCATCTTTATCTCAACACTCAGGAGGCAGAAGCAGCCAGATCTCTGTGAGTTCAAGGCCAGCCTGGTCTACAGAATGAGAGCCTGTCTCCAAACAAGACTGCATGTTATGACCGAAGCTTAGAAAGAAATGGATGTATTAGCCTGTCTTCTTCCCATTCAGAAAGTAACCAAAGATGGGGGGAGTAGAGTCATGGGGGAGCATCAGAAATCAGAACGGATAGCAAAATGGTGGTTTACACTCAACAATATCAATCACAATACGTATAAGGAAAGTATTTCAATGGAAACTGCCCGATTTGATGTTCTAACAAGCAGAATCTTTTTACATACTTATTAAATACTATAACATTTGAGTTTTAAAGGTAAAAGTTGAGTAGAAAAAAATCAAGTGTGAAGATGAGCAATAATCACAGTAGACTTCAGAGCAGCTATTCCCAAGTAATGATAAAAGGCCTTCACAAGGAAAGTCATGGCCTTAAGTGTGTGTACACCTGCTAACAGCTTATTATTAAATGTATGTCGGGAGAGACAATTAAGACAGACAAATCCACAATTACAGATTGAATATTTAAATACTTTTCTCTGAGTAATTTTCAAACTAGGCAAAAAAGAAAATAAGTAAAAATATAGAAATTTGAAACATCACACTCTATCATCTTGATCTGACTCACATGTATGGCACATTACACCAGACAAAGAAAATACACTATTTTTTCAATCAGATTGGAACATTTGCTAAACTAGACGAAATACTAAGTTTCAGTACTATCAGAAAGTTAACATTGTGGGCAGGAGAGATGGCTCAGTGGTTGAGAGCATTGACTGCTCTTCTAGAGAGTCTGAGTTTCCCAGCACCCACATCACAACTGTCTGTAGTTCCAGTTCCAGGGGCTCTGACACCCTCACAAGACATGCAGGCGGGCAAAACACCAATGTATAAAATAAAAATACATCATTAAAATATAAAAAAGAAAATTAACATTGTGCAAAATGTTTTCTGATATCAAACAATATATCTAGAACTCTCCCCCTCCCCAGTATTTGGGAGTTAATATGCTTCTAAGTAATCTACAAATCAACAAAATTCAGAAGTACTTGTAAGCTATAAGTGATAGTGAATATATGACAAACAGCAAAGTTTGTAGGACATGGCTACAGCAGTACTTAATGAAAATTGTTTTAAAGTATTTCCATTACCAAAGTTTTTTTTACTATTTCGTGTGTCTGCAGGGTATTTTTCCTGTATATATGCACGGTACCTGGTGTCCATGGAGGCCAGAAGAGGACACCAGGTCCTCAGGAGCTGGAGTTAATGTTTGTGCATGGCCATACTGTTCTTAACCACCGACACATGTTTGTGAATGGCCATACTGCTCTTAACCACCGACACATGTTTGTGAATGGCCATACTGCTCTTAACCACCGACACATCTCTCCAGCCCCATCAAGAAAAGTTTTTAAGACCTTGGGTTAGGCAAAGATTTCTTATCAAAGAAAGAAAATTTTTAACAAGTTGGACTTCATCACAATTCAAAACAGGAGATCCCTGAGGCAAGTCAGCTTGCTAGACTAGCTGGAATTGGTGAGCTCCAGACTCAGTAAGAGGCTCTACTTCGTAAATAAAGTGAAGAGCTGTTAAGGAAAATACACTATGTCAACTCCAAGTGTCCATCTGTGTGAGCCTGTACATGTACCCACATGCAAATACACTATACACTACATACATGTGAGAAAAAAGAACAGAGATCATTAAGAATATAAAAAATATTCCAGGCAGTGGTGATGCATACCTTTAATCTCAACACTGGGGAGGCAGAGGCAGGTGAATCTTTGTGAATTCCAGGACAGCCGGGGTTACACAGAGAAACCCTGCCTCAATAACAAAAAAGAGAATGAAAAGATAAACAGGAGACTAGAAAATACTTTTACAGGCTGGAGAGATGACTTGATGGTTAAGAGCCCTGGCTGCTTTTTCAGAGGACCCAGTTTCAGTTCCCAGCACCCACTTGATGGCTCATAACCATTCATAACTCAAGTTCCAAGGGACCTGACACCCTCGTCTGAGCTTTGTGGGCAGCAGATACATACACATATGTTCAAGCAAAATAAGCCCACACACAAAACTGGGGAAAAAACTAAAAATGCTCTCAAAACACCTGATAAAATTTGTATCCAGAATTTTTTAATTAAAGAACAGTAAACACATACACATGAATATTACAGCTGCAGTGAGATACTGTAGTGTATTTCACACCAACAAGAATGTTTATGATTCGTAGCTCAGTGGTAGAGCATTTGCCTAGCACGTTCAAGGCTGTTGGTAAATCTTGGCAAAATTAAAAAATAAGATCAGATATTTGTAAGAATATTGGGGGATAGAAACCTTCATACATTTCTAGTGAGAATGTAATAGTACAGTCACTTTGGAAGCAGTTTGACAAGTTCTGTGGCTGTGTGATGGTGATGTGCACTTTTAATCCCAGCCCTTGAAAGGCAGAGGCAAGTGGATCTCTGTGGGTTTGAAGCAAGCCTGGTCTACAGAGAGTGCTCCAAGATAGGCTATAGTAGAGGAACCCTGTCTCAGGAGAAAAAAAAAATTAACTGGATGAGAGTAAGGAAAAACAGGTGATCAACCATAAAACCATTATGTTCCCTAGCAATCTGTTCTTAGTTATCTCCCCAAAAGAAAGATTTCAGTGAGTGTTTAGGTGAGCATTATTTATAATGGCCAGAAACTGGGCCCAACCTAATGACCGTCAACTAACGAGTATCTTCTGTCCGTGCAGTGGAACACTTTACTTCCTTCACATTATGTTTCATTGATTTTTCAGTGGTGTATCAATTTTCCAGATTTCTTTACCCAACGTAATTTCTTAGGTAACCTTTTTCCTGGATTCATTACAATTTAACAGGAACAGTTCCTTGAGCGTGTGCAAATTAAACCGGGTTGTTTGTCTCAGTTGTTAGTACCAAACAGTGTTAGCCTTGCTGTTATGTGAACTTCAGTTTTTCTCAGAACTTTAATATCAAACTTTGGCCTGCGGCAGTTTCGCCTTGATGCTCCGTTTTCATCTTAGAAGCTGAGCAAGGCCTCAGCCTGGTTAGTACCTGGGTGGGAAACCACCCGGGAATAAAGGATGCTGTAGGCTTTTAAAAAGGCAGGAGGGAGGAAGAGACAGAATGCTTCATTGTTAACCAGCTTCCATTGTTGCTGGTGTCATTTTTATATCAGTGTGATTCTCAGACATTTGATTCTCCTCTGAAAACTTGTGTATCATTTCTTTGGACTTTAAGTTCTTCTATTTTATGGCTTCCTTAGGAACATCTAGTCACACGTTGACACTTCTAAGTCCTATGAGCCTAAACTTGTGCTTTCTTTCTGTGTCTTCTTGTGTTGTATTTCTGGAAAATTCTTGGGAAGATCTTTTTCTAACTTACATTGTAATTTACTCAGTTATCATGGTTAACTGAGGTTAGCCTTCATGGCATAAGAACAGATAGATGTCCTTTCTCTACACTTGCAGTATTAGAATTTCTCTCCAAATGAATAAACAGAGCAACATTAAGAATATGGACATATTTTGTATATTTAACAAATCTAAAGAAAGAATACTTTATTTTTAAATTCTAAGGTTAGACCTTCTGAAGTCCCATGTAGGTTGGTATCCAAAGACATGTCTCCTCTGCCCCACCATCTCATTACACTTGTGATCTTCTCAGATACTATCCTGTATGTGTCTCTCCTTTAGAATGCCTATTTTCCTCATCTGTTTGGAAATTTCCTTGGCAGTTTGCTCATCCTTGTGTTTTATAGTCCATTCACCTACGATGGGGTTCAGTAACCGATCCACAGTGATCATGAGGGAGGGCCATTGCATGACATCACACTGTTCTGCAACCCAGCTTGCAGCCTTCCTACGCTAGCCTGGGGTGTTTGGCCCAGCTCTTGCAGATGTTCCATTTGTCAATCATCCTGTTAGTCCATATCAGGATGTCCGCTGGCGCTTGCTTGAAGCTCTCCCTACCTATTCCTACCTGTGACTTTGATCCGTGACTCTCTTCCCGCCCTACCTAATATCCTCATAACTTTTATCTGCTTCCAGAAGACTGATGATAATCTTTTCTTCTATCCCGATGTATAATTGGTTATTTTTTTAATGTAAATGTTATTTCCACAGGGAAGTTCTTCTTAACTGCCCAATTTCAAGTAACTTTCCAGTTACATGCTATTATATCACTTCAATTGATTTTCATCATAGCATTTGTCTTTAGTTAATGTTTTTCTACCAGTCTTTTCAGAACTCAATACAAATTCTACTAAGGACCTGTTTTCTGTTTACTGCTCTTTCTTAAGTGATTAGGGCAGTGCCTGGTATATAGTAGACATTCAGTATATGCCTTTTAAAAATATATGTCACATCTATTTGAATTATGTTAAATATTAGGTTTTGTGCCAGAAGACTGAAACAACTAATTTGTATTAATCTCTTTATTCACAGAAACAACAAAATCACAATTAACCAAATACTGCTTTTTGCCCCAAAAAGTCACAGCATTAATCCTTTGAGCAGTATAAAATAAAAAATGTTTAGTTTTATATTTTAACCCACACATCCTTAAAGAAAAGCTTGAGGAAGAAATAAAAACAAAGCTTTGACACTGTAAAACACCATCACAAAATACCAGAGATCAGAAGTCTGTTTGGCAGTAGTTCTACAACTGGATGAGGAACCGTAATGCCAAGCTATAATGACATGCATCACCTTATGCTGTGTTTGCACGATACCCTTTAACAAACTCAGATTCCCCTGCCTATGTTTCAGAACTCTTAAAACAGTTAAGGATTCGCTCTGCTCTATATAATTTTCATGTTTATCTCCAGCATCTCTGAAAGTAAGCTTTGTAGTATTAGCTAGCCAGTGAACAATATGTGAAGTTATAAACAATTTTATAGTTTAAAACATGTTTTAGGGCTGGCAAGATGAGTCAGTGGATAGAGGTGCTTGCCACCAAAATTGACAAGCTGAGTCTGGGAACCACATGGCAGAAGGAGAGAACTGACTTCTGCCAGTTGTCCTGTGACCTCTACACATGTGCTATAGTTCATGTACATGTACCCATTTATACACAAACTCTAAAATAAAATGTAATTTTAAAAATTTCAACAAGGCTGAGCATGGTCGCACATGCCTTTAATACCAGCACCTCAGGAGGCAGAGACAGGTAGATCTCTTTGAGTGTGAGGCCTAATAGATAGAAACCTGAGGCCAACCTAATCTCATTATTTAGTTCCAGGACAGCCAGAGATACATAGACCTTGTTTCAAAAAACAAATAAATAAATAAAACAAAATTTAAAATTCAGGGCTGAATAGTTGGCTCAGTAGTTGACTTAGTTAGGGTTTCTATTGCTGTGAAGAGATACCATAACACTGGCAACTCTTAAAAGGAAAACATTTAGTTGGATGGCTTACAGTTTCAGAGATTTAAGTCCATCATCTTCATGATGGTTGGGAGTATGGTGGCATGCAGGCAGTCATGGTACTGGAGAAGGAGCCGAGGATGGAGAACAACCTATATCTTGATCTTCAAGCAATAGGAAATAAACTTAGTCACTGAGCATGGCTTGAGCATATATATGAGACCTAAGAGCTGCCTCCAGAGTGACACACTTCCTCCAACAAGGACACACCTCCTTATAGTGTCATTCGCTATGAGCCTATAGGGACCAATTACATTCAAACTACCACAGTGGTTAAGAGCTGTTGTTTTTATGGAGGACCTGAGTTCAAGCCACATGGGTAGCTTGCAAAGATTTGTAACTCCAGTCCCAGATATTCAAAGCTTTCTTCTGACCTTTGAGGGCACTGGGCACATAACATGGTACATATATATACATGCAGGGAAAACAGTCATACACATAAAATATTAAAATTAAGCGTGTTTTAGGGGTAGAGATATAGGTCAGTACTAGGGCACTTGCCTAATGTGCATCATGCCTTGGGTTTGGTTCCCTGCATGTGCACACATTAAATGTTTCTATTTTGAGAGAGAATCCTTTAATTAAAGGTTAAGTTGACAGAAGAATCTAGTGGTCATACTCACTGCTTGGTTCAGCTCCCATCTGGCCTCTCAGTGAGTCTTTATCTCTAGCACAATAGTTCTTTCAGCTTCCATATGATTAGTGTTAGAAATTTTCAGCAGCATAGAAAATAATTTTCCACATAGGGATCAAATTTATTTGCATGCTTTTCTTCAAAAATAGTTTTTATCTATATGGAAAAAGGGGAGGACATTGTATAGAATGCTATACAAATTCTTGTTTTGTATCATTATATAGAAATTATTCAGAAGTCTATTGTAGATGCATATGCTTCTACCAGCAAGCAGAATTAACCATAAAGAATTAACATCTTGCCTTTGTAATTATTCTTTTAATTTTGTCATCTTTTATTATTTAGGCAAAGATGCAATTTACACTATTCCAGTAAAAAACATTCTTGCTGTGGAAAAACTAGAAGAAAGCTCTTTCAACAAGAAAAACGTAAGTTTTATAAATTCAAAGCATTTTAATTGTTACTATGTAAGTTTTTTTAGTATATGCCATTCAGATCTCTAAGTAATATCCCAACTTATGTCTATTATTGCCATTCAGTTGGCACAGGACCCTCCAGTCACAAGGATGGCATCCCTGGTCCTCACTATCTCCTCACTGTGTTGCCTTTCCTCAAACTTCCTCCTACATAAAATTACCTCACTTTGTTCTTATTCAGATGGTGAGCTTTCCTTTGGGCATATATGACATCTACAGCTCATATTGTTCTACTGCTTACTACCATCAACTAAGACTGTCTCAGTTAGGGTTTCTGTTGCTATGAAGAGACACCATGATCACAGCAACTCTTGCAAAGAAAATAATTTAATTGGGTAGGTTACATTTTAGAGGCTCAGTGCATTATCATTATGATGTGGAACATGGCAGGCAGACATGGTGCTGGAGAAGTAGCAGAGACTCCTACATCATGCAGACAGCAGGAAGTTGTCTGTCTCATTGGCAGTAGCTTCACCATAGGACATCTCAAGGCCCACCCCCACAGTGACACACTTCCTCCAACAAGGCCATACCTCTTTAACAGTCATTCCCTTTGGGGGCCATTTTCCTTGAAGCAACCACAGGCACTGACTGGTCTAAAGAGTGACAACTCTCTAAGGTATGTTAGCAGCCGTTACTTAGCCAGGATTTCTTTCTACGTCCTTATTCTGTTTGTGTACTATGTGCTGGTTTACGTTTTTAACTTTTTGTTGTTATTACCAATAAAGATGTTCCAAGTGATACATACAGAGAAAACACTCTACGTGCAAGCAAATAACTGTGTGGAAGCTAACGAGTGGATAGACGTGCTGTGCAGGGTGAGCAGATGCAACCACAACAAGCTCAGTTCTTTTCATCCTTCAGCATATCTCAATGGAAGCTGGCTCTGCTGCCAAGAGACCAGTGAAAATACACCAGGCTGCAAGCCATGTACTGCGTAAGTTCCTTCCTAATGAAAGCCGTAGTGTTTGAGAATGTCGGTTCCTACAGTGATATGGATAGAAAAGCCAGCTGAGTAGAAGCAGCTCCACATAAAGACCCATGCTGTTTGAAAACACGTCTATAAAAGGAGTGATAGAGTGTCTGCATGACATACACAGGCCATAAATTCATAGAAATTAGTGGTGGCTAGAGACTAGATGCATGGAAGAATGGAGACTGATAATGGATGCAGAAGTTTCTCTTATGAATAATGAAAATATTCTGAAATTAATAATGGTTGTACATGTCTGGGAATGAGGGTTTAGATTGTAGCCCAGGTCTGAAGGGCCAGATTAGAGGTTGATGGTAGAGCATTTGCCAAGCACATGTTCTACTGCATTAACAACACCATAAAGAGGAAAAATCAGCGTCTCAAGTCTGAGCAAGATAGAGATGACTCATCAGTTAAGAGCACTTCCTGCTCTTGCAGAGTCCCCAAGTCTGGTTCTCAGCACCCATGTTACGCAGCTCTCAACTACTTATATCTCCAACTCTAAGGTACACAATGCCTGTGGCTTCCTCTGGCAACTGTACTCATATGCACACAGCCACACATACATACAGTTGTATTGAAGAAGTCTATTAAATATTCTGTTTTACATATTATGGAATAGCCATAGATTATATTACAGCCATACCCTATAGATTTTATTAGTAATGCATTGTTTTTGTAAAGAACCATAGAGTGTAAAAATGATTTTATAGGTACTGAGAGTGGTTAAGAATGCTTGCTGCTCTTGAAGAGGACCCCAGTTCAGATCCAGAACCTATGTAACTAGCTCCAGGAAATCTAATGCCCCCTCTAGCCTCTGTAGATAACCATACAAGTGCACAGATACACACATACACATTAAAAAAAAATTTTAAAAATTATTTTACTTCAAAAATCCTCTTTAAGACTTGAATGTATAACAACCAAACTTTGTGATCCTGTTTAATTATCTCAGAAACTAATTTCTGAGGTCCCTTTTCCAAAATTCTCAATCTAGTATCAATTCACCAAAAATCTTTCTCATGTTAACAAAGAAAGTTTTCCAATGTCTTTAATTTTCTCTTTATCATAGAGGTATCCCTGCAGACATCCAGATAGACATTGATGAAGACAGAGAGACTGAAAGGATTTATTCCCTTTTCACCCTCAGTTCACTGAGGCTGCAGAAAATGGAAGGTAAACACACCCTGCTTCATAAAGCCACGGTCTTTCATTACCAATTTCTGAGTTATTTCTTTCATTTTTTTTTAAATTGAAAATATTTATAGATTTACTAAGTTACTGATAGTGAAGCTCACAAACTGCCAAAGGGGGCATTTAACTTGGCTATTTCTGAAATAAAATTACTATTCTTAGGTGAATGTGATGGTTCTATTTAGTAAAATTATAGTATAGTCAAAGAAAATTTCTCCCTTAAAAACTTGAGAAATGTTTTAATTATACTACAGATTACACTTGTGGAATTTAGTTTTCTGATCATATTTCACCACCCCTTACAGAGGCTTGTGGAACTATAGCAGTCTATCAAGGGCCACAGAAAGAGCCGGATTATTCTGACTTCACAATTGAGGATTCTGTTACAACCTTTAAGACAATTCAGCAAATAAAAAGCATCATAGAAAAGCTAAATGAGCCTCATGAGAAATACAGAAAGAAAAGGTCAAGTAGTGCCAAATACGGAAGCAAGTGAGTACCTGTCTGTGGGCAGCCTTTCCCCTGTGCACCTCCTTGCTACTCACTCCCTGTTGGTGCTGTGCTTCATCACCGCGTTGAAGGTCATGGTCGGTTGTAATTTACTCCTTGAATGATTAATAGCCTGTTGTTGTTTTTATTGTGTCTGTATTTCTCAGAACACCTTATAGTTATAATGAATACCAAAACAAGCAAGCTGTGACAGTGCATAAAAGCATTTGATAGTTGATTGCAAGTGCTTCATCTCAGACATAGAAGATGAGATGGGTAAGGACAGCAACAGCTGACATGCACTGGGAGCTTGTTCCTCTCAGGATGCCACACTCAGCACTGGACTCCCTGTCAGGTAGATTATTCCCAGCAGCCAGAATCAAACTCCTGAGGGAAGTTTGTAGTCTCACCAGTGAAGACCAAGCTTATACAGACAGTTAATGTAGGAGCTTGGCATTGCTATTGGGAACTAAATAGCACTGAGGTAATCTAAATCTTGGAACTTTTCTCTTACGGTATCAGGAGAGCCACAATAGCTCAGAGCCCCTCTTTCTTTTCTGAGGTAATGTCCACAGGCAGAAAAAGAAAAGACTGTTTGTTCCCTACTGAGAGAAAAGAAGCTAGTGTAGAGTAGCCCCCAGCCCTCCCTGACACACAGGACTCCAGTGTGACCAGGCCCTGCTAGTAACACAGTGGACAGAAGATTGCATCACAGACCAGCAAACAACAGTGTCTGCTCGTCTGTTGTTGAGCTCATACCAACCCAGCATGGTTTCCTTCCCACCTTATATGCAGGAAGATGAATGTCTTGCCCCAGATCCAACACTTTTGGATTTTGAATCCTTGTTGCACTATTTTAAATAGTCTTTGAAAATCATGTTGGTTAGTATTTTTGTATTTCTGAATATGAAAAATTAGTTTTATTGGTGTAAATACATTCTTCCTGAACAGAAAGCTTAGTGCATTACAAAGGTATTGTAAATATCCTAATTCTGTATTTTCTTCATTAGTATAATTGAATCTCTTCCAACAAGAGTTAATCTAATTATCCTGGAACCCTTCAAAACTCCTAGCCAAGGCTTGACCATCCTTAACTAGTACCTCACCACCAGACATGGAGGCACATACCTTTAATCCCAGCACTCAGGAGGCAGAGGCAGGTACATCTTTGTGAGTTCGAGACCAGCATGGTCTACAAAGTGAGTTCTAGGACAGCCACACTGTTGCACAGAGAAACCCTTTCTTAAAAAAACTATTTAAAAAAATAACAACAAAAAAACACCTCATCCTCTATGCCCAACTTTATTTTTCTCTATTAAAATACACCAGCTTAGCTGTTGGGATACTCCTGATTACTGCCCACTTTACTGCCTCTTGCAGTGTAGTTCACACACCTGTTTTCTTTGTTGGGGGGCGGGGAGGTGGAGGGATTTGGGCTGAGAAGAGAACTTGGTGTTAGTGTGGTTGACTAGTATACAGCACTGGAGAGGGTGACAACAGTCAAACCCTCTTCTATTAAATATTTTTGATTATTTTCTTTTTTTGTACTATCGTGTTCACTCCATGAATTATGTGTCTGTTTTGTTCAGTACCGTACCCTTAGCTTCTAGAATCATGCCTAAAATGTAGTAAGTAATCAGTAATACTTAGTGAATTAATAAAGCAAGACTCAGTTTATGATAGATAAAGGAAAATTAGAAGTGCTTGATGGTTCTTTATATGTCACATTTTTAATTTGTATATTTCTTCTTAAATATTTTTCTTTTACTGTTTTGTAGGGAAAATCCAATTATTGGGAAAATATCATAATTTGGCCAACTGATGGAGAACTGGAAAATACTCTTTTTTATGGAGTTTTTTTAATTCACTGAATTTTGTTCATAGTATGTAAGAGCAGACATTGGCTTTGATGACACCTGCTTTCACATTGTATTTAATATTTAATGGTTGAAATTAACTGTTTGGAAATTCTGATGTAAATGAATTTATCACTAGAGAATTTGAAACCCAAAATTTCCTTCAAATCCCTGCATCCAAATCCATGTTATTGTAACTTGTTTTCGATAGAATCTTTCTAAGGAAGATTCCTAAGAAGCTTTGTAATAAAGGGAGCACCAAATGAGGACCATCTCTACTTGCAGCACTCCAGTGTGCGGACTCACTTTCACTACCATAGTGCCTGCTCTACACTGCCAACATTGTGTTTACTAGAGAATCCCAGGCTGTGTCAGTTCAGACCCTCCATCTCTAAAAAAGAAAAAGAAGAAAGAACAAAAACAAAACCTTCTTTGCTCTCTTGTATTAGCAGAGACAGACACAAAGACCTCGGAACACCTTTGAAAGTTGGCAGATGTTTTGCCTGGTCAGAGGTATAAGAGTACTCAGAAGATATCAGGGAATATGTGCTCCAGTGTGCACCATGTTTACATTTGGAATGAGTGATGTCAGATGAAATGAAATGAGACCACTAAAATGTCTTTCATTGTTTTAAATATCAGGTACTCATTTTCTTAATTTGAGAGTTCAGTTTAACATTGATCCTGAAGGCATCTCTTCCCAGCCAGAAGAGAATAGTGAAGGTGGTGAGAAAATCACTTGACCTTGCCTGCTGTTTCATGTCATAATAAGGGTGTGTAAGAATGCCCTCCATATAGTGTTAGGTCCTGCTCTAACTCGAGAACAGTCACTTGGTGCACTTTAATAATCTGGCACATTCCAGATTGTAGTTTAGATACTCCATGGTATCTATCTTTTATGATCAGTTGAATGATCGGTGTTTAAGCCTAGAATAGTGCTTTTCTGAAGATGTTTATATTTTATTGCTATTTCCTTATTGCCTGCTAGCCAAATGGAATTAGGGCCAGCAACTGTTGAAATCCTATTTTTCTTTCTCAACTTAGGTCTTAAAAACCATAACCGTAAATAAGCAGTTGAAGCAAGTGCCAACCTGGAGAGGAGTGATGCACTTGGCTTCATCAGTGTTAAACCATGGTACTTACTTGTGTTTTTAAATTCAGAACATTTTCTGAGTGTGGTACTTTGAACCTTGGGGTATTTACATATGTTCCTGTTGAAAACTGTGACTTATTGGTGTAAGTCTAACTAGCTGTGATTTTCTATTTTGTTGAGCTTAAGCTGTATTTCAGAATATATTTGCCAATTATGTTGTTACTAGATCATTGCTTTTACATTATTATTAAGTAATTATTTTTAAAGATTTTTAACACAGAGTTGTCCCGTAAGAAATCATGACTGAAAAGAAAATGTATTTTTCTAAATGACTTTTGTTGTTGGTTTTTACTCTTTGCTCTTTGGGGGACCTGCCACCCAGCTCCCAAATTAATCACAGACCTACTCTTACTTACAAATGCCTGACCTTAGCTTGGCTTGTTTGTAGTCACATTTGCTTAACTTACACTATCCCGTCTGCCTTTGGACTCTGAGCTTTTTCCTCTTCTTACTTTCACTCTTTCTCTGTGGCTGGCCTCTTTTCTCATCCTTGATCTCTCTTGCTTCCTGATCCCTCTTTTCTCCTTCTGTTTACTCTCTCTGCCTGCTAGCCCCTCCCTCCCGTCCTTTCTCCTGCCTTGTTATTGGCAGTCTAGCTCTTTATTAGAGCAATCAGGTATTTTAGACAGGCAAAGTAACAAAGCTTCACAGAGTTAAATGCAACATAAAAGAATGGAACACATTTTTGCATCATTAGACAAAGGTTCCACAGCATAAACATATGTAACACATCTCAAAATAATATTCTAAAACAGACTTTTAAGAGTTAGCACAGGCCTGAATCATGCTTGGTTGTGACTCCTGGCCCATGCTAAAGTTTAGAAGAGTCCTTTAAACTTTAAACAAAGTCCTTTAAACTTTCCAAAGTTTAAAGTCCTTTAAACAAAGAGTCCTTTGACAGACTTGGAGATCCCATTAATGAACTGTGTTGTAGATGTTAAAAAATTAATCATTTAATACATTTCTCATGAACTTTGTATTAAAATTCCTATTTAGATTCCCCAAAATGTCTACCTAAAAAGGACATGAGTTGTCCAGGTAAGAGTTCAAGACTCTTCAGTGGCTTTGAATTTTCTTTAGGTTGGTTTGTTTGGAGTCCCGGGCCCCCCCCCACCCACACCCCCTGCAAAATAAATAAATAAATGAATAACTATTTCCTAAGAATTTCTTTTTCTTTTGAGACAGTCTCACTATGTACCCTTGGCTGGCTTAGACCTCACAGAGGTCCACCTGCCTCTGCCTCCACCCCCTAAATCCTGGAATTAAAAGGTATGTGCCACCACATCCAACACGTCTGACATTTCTGATATCAAACTCCAATTATTATTTTTAAAGATTATAGTAGCAAAAGGCCCAAAACTACGTACATGTTAGAGAACTCAGTCTTCTAGTTCTGTTATTGACATGACCTTTTAAACAGCCAAATTGACTGGAATTAATTGGACAGCTTGGCACCTTGTAAAAAGAGAATTATACAACTAATTTTCCTTAGACTAAGTCTTTTCTAGTCAGAAATCTTGTCCACAGGACTTTAGACAGTTCCTTGCAGGAACCTTCTCCTTCGCTGTACTCTTGAGAACCTTGAGTCTTAGCTCCTTGGTTTCTTTTCTCTGCCTTCTACAAATAGCATTTGAAAAAAAACATGGCAGCTTTCCTCTCCCTAAAACCTGGGGACCCCAGGAAGGACAGAAGACGATGATGGGGGGCGGGGGGCGGGGGGGGGGGGGACTCTAAGCGTAGATAGCCAGTAGGTCTGAGCTTCATGGAGCTGTGTCCATCCACCTGGAGCGTGGTAATACGTTGTATGTTCTGTTTAGCTTTGTTTTAAATCATCATCTGATAAGACAATGGGTAATAGCAAGAGTTCTTATTCCCAGGAATATAATTTATCAAATCAAACTATTTTGTTTACCAAAGAAACATGTTTTTAATTTCACGGGTAATAGCAAAGAGTCAAAACTGGGCTCTTATTTTGCCAACAGAAAACATCACATGACTGATGGCTGTGGCTTTTGTTTGTGTTTCCAGGGCCTGATTTCATTCTCTTACTGGAAAAGCTCATTCAAGCCATGTTTTAAAAAAACAGATTTCTTTTAACTGAATGCACCTTCTAATTTGCTTTAAGTGCATTGAATAGCCCATAAAGACAGACTCGGCAGAGCTTTCTGGTGTCCTTACATATGTGACAAATGCAAAACTTATTCTAGAATTAAATTACCAATCTTGATTGATGTTATCTGTTTCCATTTTTAACCTGGGAATTAATATGTTGCTAGTAGATATTGGCTCTTACAGTGTCTAGTTTGAAAATGTAAGTTATCAAAACATAATATAGTGAATTTGTATAACCATGTTGTATTGTTGAGAATGTATTTTTATTTAAATTTTATTTTCTTATGAAGAGTATTATAAAAATTAAAACCTTTTGTAACTTGTTTGAAAATAACTCAAATAAAGTACAAGAAGCCTGATTGTTCTTTGTGAGACCTTACTTACACTTAAAATTTTTGCTTCTTGCCTGTCTGTGATGTACCATAGGAAGACTCCAGCGGACACCACTGGGAAGCCCCTGTGCTTGGCTCTCACTTGACCAGGCCACATAGTTGTTACCTGCTCACTAGGCTTCTCTCTATGACCTGCAGACTTATTAGTGCAGCTCCCGTTTCTCCTGAAAGGAGGCAACACAGGTCTGAATCTGTACTTAGTAAAGTCTCTGACATTCAGATCCTACACTGACCCCTATGGGTACCCATACTTACCCATCTGTATGCCCTCACCACCTCAGCTAAATGGTAGTATTTGGCCGTGTTGTACTATGCTATGTTGACAGGTTATCTCAATACATGTTAGCAGCACCAAAGACTAGGCTAGAAGTGACTTATACTCTCATGCAAAAAGCAGATCTTTAGATCACTTCCTGTGCACCTCAGAATCACGTAACACCCCTAAATAAATGCACAGCCCCTGTGATTCCGTGGGAGTTTTAACAAAGAATGGAGAGTGTGGTGTGGAGGAAGGGGTCTGAGTCTCATGTCAGCCTTATGCGGATTAAAACTTGTAATAACTACCAGGGATTTTTTTGTTTTATTTCCTTTTTTCAAGACAGGGTTTCTCTGTGGAACAGCCTTGGCTGTCTCAAACTCAAATCTGCCTGCCTTTGCAGGATTTAAATTGGGATAAAGTTGGGATTAAAGGTTTGCACCACCATCACCACCACCACCCCCAGCCTAGTTAGTATTCTATCTAATGATTTATTCTTTGGGCAGGGGTTGGTTGGTTTTTTTGGTTTCAGTTTTCTTCTTATGTAGCCATGGTTGGCCTTGAACTCCTGAGCCTTCTGCACTCCCAGCGCTGGTATTAAAAAAGTATGCACCACCATGCCTAGCTCTTCTTTCTGATTCATCAGTGTTCTTTAAAGGAAGAGAGCCATCCTTTGAATTCCTCTTCAATATACATGACTCAGAATGAAAAATGCCTAAAGCCACATCAAGTCCCTTTCAACCCTACTAAGTGCCAAGTGCTGCACTCTGCAAGATCTTTACACAGTGACTTTTCTGGATGATTGGACATTCTTAAATAAACTGACCAGTATCCTTGGATCTTAAGGCATATGTGTCTTCACTTGAAGTTTGATTTTTAGTGGCTGTTGGGTACAGGGTTTCAGCACCAAATATAAGTGAGGATACAGCGAAAACACTGAACTTGGACCACTCCATGGATAAAGAAAAGTTTATTAAGGATCAAACTGCCAAGGCTCTGATGGGGTGGGTGCAAGATGACAGAAAAGCAAGAAATTTTTATATGACAGTCAACAGAGTAAGGGTCTTTGAGCTGATACAGCTGTTCAAATAGACAGGGAACTAAATGCCCTTGATCGAGGTACTTGACCTTTGGGGGTGAGATTAAAGAGACTCCTGGTTAGTTGAAACCCACCTTGAGGTTTGCCCAGCCAAAGTCCCATTTAGGATATTGTCACCTACACTGCCATTTGTTGGGGGAGGGGGGCAGCTTTGGTCCTAACATTTGACTAAAAAGCTCATGCTTTAGTATGTTACATCCTGTGACTTCTTTGGGGACAGCACCTGACACTTGTAAGACCTGTATGTCATACTGACATGAGAAAGTGAAATTTGTTTAAAACTCTTATTAAATATGTTTTGTGCCTTCTGTTTAAGAATATTATTGTTTCATACTATTTGGCCCTTCTTGCCTTTTTCTGATTTTTTTTTTTTTTTGAGGTGGATTTCAATCTTAGATGTGTAAATTTTACCCAACAAGGAAGAGTTCTTTGGAGCAGAAACAACATTGCCTTCTAAATACAATAAACTTCTCGACTCTATCCTAAACCACTGTCTGGAAAGTTAGGGAGCTCTAGTTCTAGATTCAAATGCATTATGGGGGTCCTAGTAGACCAGAATCAGTGGAAATAAAACTGAGAGGAGCTGTGAATTGAAGGTGCACAATCCACATCATAATTTTATAGTTAAGAGATGAAAAGAGCTCACAAGCCAATATGAAAACACTCAAACTGCCAATAGCCAGGCTTGATAACACATTCCTGTTCCTGTAATCCCAACACTTAGGCTCAGGGTCATCATCAACTTAGTTCAAGGCCAGCTAGAGCTACATTTAGTCCTCTGTGTGTGTGTGTGTTTCTGTGCATGTGCATATATAAACATAGACGCTATATTTAAAAGTTCATATACCGTGATCACATTGGTCAGTTCTAGAAATTAAGAATGGTTCGACATATGCAAATCAGCCAGTGTAATACAGCACAGATGGAACAGTCAATGCAGAAGAGCCTTTAACAGAATTACACATGTTGATATCAAGTTTTCTAACATTAAAAAGGAACATAACAGGCAGTGTACAACAGATTGATAGCTAACTGCATACTAAATGGGGAAAAACTGAGTGAGCTAGGCAGGTCCGTTCTCTTTATACTTGCTTCAAAATGGTGCTTGAAACCTTGGCCAGAACAATAAGAAGAAAGGGAACATAAAAAGATTCAAAAAAAGAAAAAGTAAAAAAAAACCTTCAGTAGGCATGGATCAGAGTTGCTTTTGTAGAAATGAACATATTACATATTCAGGACAATCCCTATTAAAATTCCAATGAGAATGGGGAGGGGAAATCCCAAATGTAAACAAAAGTTCCCAAATAGCCAAAGCAATTTGAAGCAAAGTGCTCCAGATATAATGCTCCATTTCACATTCTACAATTGTGCCATAGTAACCAAACCAGCATGGAGCCTGGCCCAAAACACAAACGTAGATCAGTGGAATAAAGGGCTCAAAAGCAAACTTGTGAAATTATAACATCATTCTCGCCAAAGATGCCAAAAACCTTTAAAGGCAAGTTTGGAACTGGGAAAACTGAAAAGCCCAAAACATAAGCCTGAGTGTCCTCAGTGGAAGATGCTACCAGCTGCACTGTCTGTCCCCCAAAATAGGAGACACCTCAAGAGGCAGAGGGAGGATGAGGGAGCTAAATACAGAGCTGAAATCAGTTTGTGAGCCAGCTCTTGCAGGAGCCTGACCTACAGCCCAGCTCAAAGCCACCACCCTTGGGTGGCAGCTGTGAGACTAGATCAATGAGGTGAGCCCTGTGTGTGCCCTGAGAGTGGCACACTGCTTCCAGAACTATGCCAGGATGGGGCCGAATCACCCCTGGTCTTGGGCTGCCAGCTGGGAAACTGTCCTCACGTGTTTTCCTACACTCTGCTCAGTTCCCTTCTTGATGTGTGTGCTGAACATGTGCACTTGTCCCCAGGCCCTCAGCCAGAATGCACTTGTTACTAACACTCCATTCACTAACAGGGCTTTTCCCCAAGCTCTGAGACCCACCAGCCTGCGGACACTCTTCCAGGCCACCTCTTTTCTTTAGCTCAATCTTAGGCACCAGGCTGAAACACCCAAAGCTTAGCAAGCTCAACCAACCACAGAATCTACATAAGCCCCTCTAGAATCTATGTCTCTCCTAAGAATTCCAGGCAGGTGATCCCCTTAGTAAGGCCCTGTGCCCAACAGCTAGGAAGTAATCAGGGTGGCCTATTCATTCATTCATTCATTCATCTATTTATTTGTCTATTTGTTGATTTATTGAGACAGGCTAAATAGGCTTGGCTGGTCTGGAACTCATCATGTAGATTCACAGAGATCTTCCTGCCTCTGCCTCCTGAGTACTGGAATCAAAAGTATGCACCACCACACCTGGCATAAAGTAACTTTATTAAACTACAAACAAGTTCCCTCTCCAATCTTTGCAAGCCATTTTCCCAGCCATGACTTAAAATTTTGGAAGCTTTCAAAAGAGATGCATAGGCTAGTTTTCAAAATAGGGCCCCAACAGTACCTACACAGCCCTTCAAGCCAACCCAGGTACCCTGGGTCAATAGAGGGCCCAGCAAGAGCCTTTAATGTGCCCTTCAAGAGTTCAGAGGCTCTTCAAGTGAAGAGACCCTGCATGAGCCATGCTAAGCTGGTCTGGAAAGGTAGCCATGGCTGTGAGTGGCAGACCATGGGCAACCAACCTCTACTTGATACCCACTGAGGAGGGAACCTAGTCTTGTCTACATTGTCTCACTGAAGGAAGGCAATTTCTGGAAGCACAGGTTCTGACTTTGGAGGTATCGACACCAGGAGAGGAGGCTGAAGCTGCATCCATGTGGCATGAAGCCATCCAAGATAAGAAATTAAAGTTCCCCAAATATTATTGTTGAGCGTACTTAGGACAGCTCTAGTGTGGTGCCTTTTACACAAATATTGTGAATCACAGTAAGTGTGTTTATCTTCTTTTACCTTCGGCAAATAAGGAAACATCTGTGGGGCTGCTGATATTTATTTATTTTTGAAGGAGCTTCGTAATGGTGGAAATATTTCGTACAAGATTATAGAACCCTGGGGCTAAAGCCCTGCCCCTGAGAACGAGTGAGGCATTAACTGGTAAATAATGTAGACATTTCCTTCTAACTAAGACCTCAATGCATAAATCCTCACATTTTTAAGTGTCAAGACTGTAGCCATCTTACGTCTCAATAATACAAAGTCAGCTAGTGGGAAAAGAAGCCAGTCTTGACAAAGGATGGTTAGCCCAACAGCCTCAAATGGCAGTGCCTTTTCTGTGCCTCAATTTCCCCAATCTTTCTCTGCTACAAGGAGGAGCTGAGAGAGGCCACAGGTGGCCGTGGACCCAGACCTCCAGTCTTTTCTCAAGAGGCCTTTCTGGGTGAATTCTTAACTGCAATGCCAGTCAATAGCTGCCAGAAACTTCTCACCTGAAATTTTTATTGACCTCTATGATATGCACTTAACACAAGCAAAGGGGCACCTTGGGCTATGAAGACATCACAGAATATTGAACAGTTTAAGGAAGAGCATAATGAGGCCTGCAGATGTGGCTCAGTGCTTGCCCAGCATGAAATCCCCATCTCTGCAGAAAAAGAAAGGCAGGGGCATAATCAGTGAGACGCAACCTCAAGGATAGTATCCCCCAGTTACAGTCTTGGCTTTCTTCTTTGTTTTTTGTTTCTTGGAACAGGGTCTCTTACTCTGTGGCCCCGGCTGTCCCGGAACTCACGATCCTCCCTAGTGTAGGATTACAGGCTTGCACCACCTTCCAAGCCTCTGGATTTCTTCCTGGAGAAAGAGGCCAGAGATGAGGGATATCTGGAAGGACAAATGTCCCCAACATTGGACTGAGAGGCGAAAGGCACATACCTGCACATGGATACTTGAAAACTCACGTTTACACAGCTCTATTGCCAACAGCCAGAAAGTAGGTGGGAACAGGGTTTTTCTCCCAGCAGCCTAGCTCCCCCTGCACCCTCTACCTTTCTGGGGGTCCCGGTCTGAAGTGGTTCCCAGATGTTCCAGTGTCTCTTTCAATAGCCAGGCCCACCTCCATAGCACAGGTGCAGTGAGGGCCTCCATCACCGGGCTGCGTCCCAGGTGGCCCCAAGAGCATCTCAAATTTCTATTTTCACACAATCACCAGCCATTCCTGCATTCTGCCTGCATTCCCTTAAAAAATGTTTGCTTGTTTATTATGTGCTGGGGATTGAACCAGGGTTTTGCGGATACCATGGAGCTATATCCTCAGCTATACATTCCTTTTCAAATGAAATATTTGGCCAGGCAGTGGTGGCATAAACCCTCAAGCCCTTAATCCCAGGACTCAGGAGGCAGGGGCAGGTAGACCTCTGTGAGTTTGAGGCCAGCCTGGTCTACAGAAGAGAGTTCCAGGATAGCCAGGATGGTTGTTACACAGAGAAACTCTGACTGGGGAGAGAAGAAGGGAGATTTGCATGATAATACAAGTCTTTGGTGTTGCTCCTGGGGGAGGAGGTAAAACAGGCCAAATCTAGTACTGGGATCCTACTCAGAACAGGAAAGAATGGGAGGAATAGGCAACAGCAGAGGTATACGCAAAGCCCTGTTTTGTGCGTAGCTGGGCAGAACAGAGTCCTGGTGAGTGGTTTCTACTGTGTATTCTAAGTGTAAATGGAGAGCAGAGCAGTGGCCAGGGAGGAGCAGTGGCCAGGGAGGAGCAGTGGCCAGGGAGGAGCAGTGGCCAGGGAGGACCAGTGGCCAGGGAGGACCAGTGGGGAGCTGAACAAAGGCTTTTTAAAGGAGTACAGGAAACTTCAGAGGCGGTGGACGTGCCCATGGACCTACTGTTATAACTGTTTGGATAGGGTTCCAGACATGCTACCTCAAATACAGCAAATAATAATAATAATAATAATAATAATAATAATAATAATAATTAATAAATAAATAAATAAATAAAATTTTTAAAAATGGGAGGGAAGCTTGCTCTCTGCCTAGATAGTACCCATGTTAGGTACACTTACAGCCACCTGTAACCTCAGCTCAGCTCAGTGTATCTGATGACTTCTTCTGGCCTTTGAGGGCAATGTGCTTGTGAACACAAATGAACGTGCGTGCGCACACACACACGTGCACACACACACACACACACACACACACACACACACACACACCAATAGGCCAGACTGTGTGTGCCTGCTCATTATCAGTGGGTCAGACATTTGTACATCAGTCAGCCAGTGTGTTCTCTTCAAGTGCATAAATATCTGAGGAGTGTGTTTAACTCACTCTTTGGGTCTTCTTTGCCTTATAGAATCTCTCATGTTGGTTTCACAGATTGTATTAAGTACATGTGTGCTTTTGTCCTGCTAACCTTTTGTTTCAGGGGTCTTGAGCCATAAAAACCCAGGACAGATGAAAATAATTTTTCTTTTTCTCTACTCTTTTGCGGATTGTTTCGTTTTGAGACAAGGTCTTGCTGTATAACTCAGATTAGTCTCAAACTCATTGTATAGCCCCAGGCTGGCATCAATCTCACAGAAATCCTCCTGCCTCAGCTTCCCAAGGGCTAGGGTTACAAATGTTTACCACTATCCCCAAGAAGGAAGATATTTTTCTTCCCTTTCTTTTTAACTAATGGTTCATATGTCAGCATTTATCAGATTATACATTTGAATTTGTCTATTGCACCAGTAGCACACATGTGTGGTGTATCTGTGTGCATACTCATGAGTGTGCCATGACGATCTGCATCTTTGAAGGAATGATCACTTGTCATTGATTTATGTAATATTGTAAACAATTGTCCCGCCTACTGGTTTAATAAAAACGCTGATTGGCTCAGGGCAGACAGGAAGTGTGGGCAGGGTAACGAAAACTCTGGGAACCAGAAGAACAAAGCAAAGATGCCACAGAGATGCCAGACAAGCCAGAAGATGCAGAGGACAACTATACTGCTCTGATCGTTTAAGGGTAAAGAGTTAGCAAGTTATATACCTGGGCCCCAGGTCAATCAGTGTACAATTAATGTGTCTGTGTGTTTTGTGAGACTGTGGGACTGTGAGTCTGTGGGTCTGTGGATCCAAACCTCGAGGCTAGGCAGGAAAGTCCAGGCCACGGGGCTAGGCCCAAAAGTCTGGGCCAGAAGCTTCATACAACAGTCACTATTCTGCTATCCCTTTTCTTGAGCAGGTCTGCCAGGCTTGGTGAGCACTCTACAGCTGGTGTCTTATTTAACTCCTACATGACTTCTGAGCAGTATTATTGGACTCATTTTACAGAGGGAGGATCTGTATCAGGAGGATATAGATGGCAGGTGACCAGAATTTATAACAGACTGTAGAGCTATCCTCTAAGATAGCAAACTTGGGCCATTTCTAGCTAGTAGGTTTACAAGTAAATTTTGCGTATGCCTATTTTTTTAGTTCTGAAATTTTCTATCATGGCTGCTGCTGTGGAATAATCCTTTTGTACACAGTGAAGATTTGTCACTATGATTGGTTTAATAAGGAAACTGACTGGTCAATAGCTGAACAGGATAAAGTTAGGCAGGAGAGCCACATTGAGAATGATAGGAAGAAGGGCAGAGTCAGGAGTCGCCAGCCAGTTACAGAGGGAGCAGGAGATGAATATGCCATCCTAATAAAGACACCACCACATGGCAGAGCATAAGTAAGGAATATGGGTTAACTTAAAATGTAAGAGCTAGTTGGTAATAAGCCTGAACTATTGGCTAAGCATTTGTAAATAATCTTAAGTCTCTGTGTTGGTTATTTGGGAGCAGGTGGTCAGGACAGGAAAATTCTGCCTATGACTAACCAGAAATATCCTTGCCTTAAAATGATTATAACCACCACCGTGCAATGATATTTCAAAAACATCCCTGAGCTCTTACATTGGCCCACAAGGTAGAAGTGAGACCCAGAAAGACTAAAAGCTGCGGGAGTGGGGGAGGGGTTCAGGGAGGCAGAGGCAGAGCAGAGTTCTCTGGCTCTCCAATGGAGTCAGCTTCAGATCCCTGGCAGCCAGAGCCTCCCAACCTCTTGATTTTCTCGGATGCCTTCCGTTTCTTAGCGATGCATGCTCATGGCTAGACTGGCTGAGGTCCTCCGTAGTTTTTCTTCTTCAAACTATCTGAAGAGTATTTTTCACAGTCCCACTTGAAGATTTTCCACATCCAGATAGTTCTTTAAAGGCCCGCGTGATGTACAGCTGACATTTTATAGTTCTTTGCTCCCTTTTCTACATCTGCTGAGTGAGCTTTTTATAGAAAACAATGCAATTTGTCAAGGAGCCAAAAAATCACCGCTTAGCTGAAAATCATTCCCCAAAAAAGGAGCAGAGAGCCCAAGTTGGGGCAGTGAGGCCCTGACAATTTTCACTCCAAAAATATGGGGGGCGGGGGTACGGTGACATTAACCCCCTGGTCTTTGGAAGAAAGGAAAGGGCAGGGCCTCATCTGCACAGGAGCTTTGTCATTGAAAAAATGAATTCTCGTGCTGTGTGTCCAAGTTTATTTCGGCTTTTTCATTTGCTAGAAAGCAAATATTGTCCTTTAACCCCTTCCTTGGGGCCATGCAGGGTCATTGTCTATGTCTACTTGGTAATAGTCATCCTATGCTTTTTTAAAAAATCCCTTCACTACAGTTATTTATGTGTATTAGAGTCGTGGGAGCCACGGCACAGGTGTAGAGGTCAAAGGACAGTCTACAAAAGTCAAGATTTTCCCTTCCTGCCCATAAATCCCAGGGATTGAACTCAACACCTCTCCAAGTCCTCTTGCCAACCCAGCCTCCCCTCTTCTTCTCCTTCCTCCTTTTCCCTCCTCCTCCTCATTTCCTTTTCTCAGGTTCTCACTTATGTCACCTTGCCTGACCTAGAACTCTGCATAGACCAGGCTGGCCTCAAAATCACCACAATCCACCTGCCTTTGCCCTGGAAAGCTGGGATTAAAGACCTGTGGTTTGGGGGGATTGGGGCTTTTTGTTCATTTGCTTGGTTGGTTTGTTTGGTTTCTCGAGACAGGGTCTGGCTAAGTAGACCCAGTTGGCCTCAACCTTGAGATCCTCCTGCCTCAGCCTCCTGAGTTACACATGTGTACCATCATGCCTACCTCTGATGATTCTCTTTTTTGAGACAGCATTTTGCTATGTAGCCTTGATTGGCCTAGAATTCACCATGCAGGTAAGGCTGGCTTCAAACTTAGAGCAATTCTCCCGCTTCTGTCTCCCAAGTTCTGGGGTTACAGAAGTGAGTCTCTAGGCTCTGAAGCACCCTCTAATTTTTAATCACTGAAAATCAATAATAATAATAATAACAACAACATTTTATGGCATTTGAAATTCTGTATTCCTGCTGGAATGGGAGGGGGCACACCTTTAACCCCAGTACTCAGGAAGCAGAGACAGGTGGATGGACCTCTGTGCGTTCAAGGCCACCCTGGTCTACAGAGGATAGCCAGGATAGCCAGAGCTACACAAAGAAATCCTGTCTCAAAAAAAAAAAAAAAAAAAAAAAAGAAAAAGGTAAAAAAAATTAAAAGAGAAGGAAAGAAGAGAAAAAGAAAGTCTGTATTCCTGATAACGTCTAGGAATACAATGCTGTTCATTCACATATTGTCCACACCTCTTGCTTCTGCACTAGATGCCAGACTGTAGTGGTTTCAACAACTATCATAAAGCATTACTATCTGACCATTTATAGATAATAAATTACCGGTGCTCCTGGAAGGCTGGATGACATGTAAGGCCTATGGGCATGGACTGATGCTTGAAAGCCACCTACTGACTCTCCAGCAGCCTCCTACTCATCCTAGGCCTTCTCCTGCTTACTCAGTCAGGGTCCCTGATCCTCATCACCCCTCCCCAGGCCTGTAGGCTCTACGGATGCCAACATCCCACCCCAGCCTTTCTCCCCTCCAACCTCAGCTACCGCCATTGCTGGATCTGAGATCTGCTCTCCATCTTTGAGATTTACTGACCAATGAG
The DNA here is from genome assembly GCA_033318265.1 of Phyllotis vaccarum. Lineage (NCBI taxonomy): Eukaryota > Metazoa > Chordata > Mammalia > Rodentia > Cricetidae > Phyllotis > Phyllotis vaccarum. The sequence continues at coordinate 113,542,554 of JARWLC010000004.1, forward strand.
GAAGAGCCTCAGTCACCTCCCAGAATCCAGGCAGAATGCAGATACTTTCAGCTGCTTTACCTCTTCAGTAGGTCAAACCAAGAATCTCAGAATAGTCTATGATCTCTCAAAAGTAACAACTGATGGCTAAGGTGTGGCTCAGGGATGGAGTACATGGTTAGCATGCACAAAGCCCTGGGTTCGGTCTCCAGCAAAGGCAAGAGGAGGAGACAGCAGCTGGGATGTGATGTGAGAGGCATCTCCCCACTGATCCTACTTCTTAGTTCAAAGTTGGTGCGGGGGAGGGGGGAGGCTTTCAGTTGTGCTGGGTTCTGTGTTGTTAGTAGTTTTGGTAAGCCCTAGGAGGGTTAGCTAGTGAGAATGTGGGCCTGGAGTCAGGCTAATCTGGTAGGAAGCCAACTCTTCTCATTTTAATGCCAGTGACTCCCTCCTTCAAATAAATGCTCCATCATTTCTGACCTTTTTAGTTTCCATTTCTATGTATGAATAACACTCTATTAAACATTTGTGCATGAAAATATGACTCTCTGGGGCAGGCACTGTTGGCTGTTTGCTCCCGGTCCTTCACTCCCATTTGTGCCCTAGGGTTGATTTTTCAGGAAGCCATACTCCCTGAGAGCCTTGGAGCCTACCTCCGTGGCTGTCACATCCCTTAGGAATGGTACCTCCAGGGGGTGCACATTGCGCCCCTACTTTAGATGTGAAATAAGTAGGTGAGTGCTTCTAAATTTGGAGGGTAGCATTCCTTATGAAGGTCTCTTCCTTTCTGACTGGCCACTGCCGTGAGACCAAGAGACCCTGACTTACAGCAGCTGATAGGGCTATGTGGTGATACATTGTTTGTAATCTGAAAATCAGAGGACAGAGCCAACCACAGAGGTCTTGGAGTGGTGCCACATGCCTTTCATTCTAGTATTTGGGAGGCAGGGGCAGATACCTGTATGGAACTCTGTGAGTTCAAGGTCACCCTGGACCTACATAAGATTAATTCAGTCTGAAAAAGAAAGAGAGCCAGGTAGCGGTGGCACACACCTCTAATCCCAGCACTAGGAAGGTTGAAACAGGAAGTGATATGGCTGGGCAGAGAAAGGAATATCAGGTGTAATAAGTTTTTGGCTTGGCCCAGTCTCAAGATCTGGTTAGGCCCTTTAAAAATTATTTAGGTGCTTATTTGTTTGGCCTATGGATCAGGCATATTGTTAGTTAGCTCTTGTATCTTAACTCAGTCTGTTTTTATTAATCTGTCTTGTTATGTGGCCCGCGGCTTACCTGTGTTATTTTTATATGTTGATTCTTAGGTGGCTGAATGGTGTTTTTCTTGACTCCACCCTCTTTTTTTTGATCTATGCTCTGATTTCTCCACCTATTTTTAAGATGTCTATCACAGGCCTAAACAGTTTTTTTTTTTAATTTTACAGCATATAGAAAGACATTTCACATCACTTTTTTTTGTCTAATCAAAAAGGAAGGTTTTAATTTTAACATAGCAAAATTACAAATAACAAAACAGCTATCAAGTAAGAATTATAGTTACAATATTTGGCCTATTTGTATTTAATAAAAATAAAGAAAATATTTTATTATTTGTTTTATCTCTATGAGTCTAAAGTTTTATATCTAATATATCTTTTATAAGAATTAAAGAAAACTATATTTATAACTATGTAATCTTCCATTATATCAAAGACCATAGGAGGATATAATATTACTTGAGTAAACAGGAAGTGTAAGCAATTTTAAAAGTTAGAAATGACAGAGATGACACCTGTCTGCCTGGACAGTCATTTAAAGGTTTTTTTTTTGTTTTTTTTTTTTTGTTTTTTTTTGTAGCGTTGGGCATCCATCTTTAGTCTATGGCCTAGAGTCTCTGGTGTATCTTTTAGTAAAGCAGAAAATTTGAAGGACTATTTTGTTCATTGGCACAGTTTGTCAGTCACTTTTAATATGTGTTTTGAAGGATGCCTGGCAGCTTTGGGGTTTTTTTTTTGGGGGGGTTGTTTTTTTTAAAGCAGGAACTTAAAGGACTACTTGGCTTGTTTTGCCAAAGTTTAGAGTCACATTTTATGGATCTTGTATGTCTAGTTTTCATAACATATTGTCAAGCAGTTAATATAAGAACAGTTTTTTGTCGCTAACCTAACCATTGTCACAAAAAAAAAGTAAATTTCATATGGAGGTGTTTGTTTTTAATGTCTATCATTGTTTTGAAGTAGATTTGTGTTGCCAGGAGCAGACCTGTCTCACTGTCTAGAAAAGTCTAAGTTCTTAAAATATTTTAAATGTCATATTTTGTAGGTTTTTAAAGTGTTTTTAAGTATCTGTCTAATTGAAATATCTTTGTATATCTAAAAGATCTTAACTAACGACTATAAATTTGTATATTATAGATGACTATTAATCTGTATTTTTAAATTATATATTACAATTTCAAAGGAATTGCATAAACACATGAATAGAAATATATATACACTATAACAAAACTGACTTTAAATTTGTATCAGTAAACCACAATCTATACCAATGTAAAAAATTTCAAAATTAACAGCTGGTTTTTGGATTAAATTTAATAATCTATATTTTTAAATAATTTTTATAAGGTGGAATGAGACAGGAGTTTGGTCCTGTCTTCCTTCCCTTTTGGCTGATGACTCAAGGCATTCAGCCTGAGGATTCGAGGAGACAGGATCTTCCCCTTTCAGCCTGAAGATTCAGTAGTGGTGAGAAGTTTCTCTAGTGGCTTGTTCCTCTGCTTCTCTGATAATATCTGAGCTTATCTGGCTCCAGGTTTTTATTAAGACCAATTAGGATTTGTGCAACAGTCTACAGCAAGCAGGGCAGTGGGCAGAGACCCTATCCTGTCTCCAGACATTTTCTTGTCCACTGTCCTTCCAGAATGGAAGGAGAAGAGTGAGGGATGTCCAAACACAAGGGGCCTTATTACTAATTTGGGACTAAATGCATGGGATTAACTTTAAACAGACTGTTGTGTGGGATCTGATCATTTAAACAGATCAAATGCAAACGCTTGCTAGCAGTGTGATGCTACCACGCCATTCCTGCTCTGAGAAGTGTCACAGCTCTGGGGAGCTCTCACAGGGCTTGAGGTGTCAGCTAAGAGAGATGCCCTGCAGAGCAAGGCTGCAGATAGCAGGTCACCAGCGGGATCGACAGGACTCAAAGGCTAGACGCAGATACAACATGTGCTGGAGGCTAAGGCAGAAATGAGACCCTCTGCTCCCAGCCTTTGGTTGAGGCTTAGGGGCTGCCCAGGGCAGAAGCCTCAGCTACAAGGAGCTTCTGAAGAGTCTGTGTCCCAGTCTTCCTTCTTTCCCTGTCCCATCAAGTTCTCATCACATCTTCCATTCCTGCAGCTCCAGAATGTATAGAGTGTCATGTCAGTTGAAAGGGGGTGTGGGGGGGATATATGCAAATAAGGTTAGAAATCAGACCAATCAGGGGAGAGCTGTCAAAAGTGACTTCTGCTTGCTTTGATGATCCCTATGGTCCACCATCTGCTGTTTTTCGTTAAGGTGCTCCAGGCTCTAATTGTCAAGAAATGGGGCTGGAGAGTTGGATCAACAGTTGAGAGGGCTTTTCCAGAGGACATGAGTTCAGTTCCCAGCACCCACATTAGATAGCTCACAACAACCTATATTTCCAGATCCAGGGAGACCTGATGCCTTTGGTCCCTGTGGCCATCTGCACTCATATGCACGTACCAACAAACAGATACACACATATACACATAATTGATAATAAAATCTCAAAGAATGGGGGCGGGGCTTTTGTGCAGCTCATGTGTTATTTTCCTTAGCCTTGGGACTTGAACTTCCTTTCCATTAGAGAGCCCTATATTGTAGGCCCTCCTGTCCCAGTCAAAGTGGGAAATAATGCTACCCCGCCCATTAGAGACAGAAGAGTTGGAGCAAGAAAAATCCTGTATTCATTGTAACACAGACCAATATCAGCACTTCTCAGCACCAAATGTCTAAGCCATAAGTGTTTTACTGCTGTATTCCATTAGCTGAGGTTTCTGTGTCCAGTAGCTGCAAGCCAGCTAACTCTCACACTTTAATTACTTCCTGGAGTAGGAGCCAAGGTGTGGGATGTTGTCATGAAACAATATTCTTGGGGAGACATGAACAAATATTTACTCAGCCCAGATAAGGAACCAACAGCAGATCAAAGTAGCACACCAAAGTCCGCTTTAATGAACCAATGCATTCGCTAGGATTACTTACAGGAATGTGAGCGAGCGGTTCCTTACAGAAGCATGGACACTCAAAGGCAACTGCATCACCGAAAGCCACTCAAGCATGAGGTGCAAACATCAGGACCCGAGTTCAGATGCCCTGCTCTCATATAAAACAGCCAGTGCTGAGCCGTGGGTCTGTAATCTCAACACTGCAGAAGGGAAGAAAGAAGGATCCCTGGCTGGGGCTTGCCCTTCTAGCCAAACTGGTGAGCTTTAGGTGGAACAAGAGACTTTCCCAAATAGATAAAAAAGAGACAGGATGACTGAAGAAGTCACCTGAAGTGGATCTCTGGTCTCCATAGGCACCCATACAGGAGTATGTGGGCACAGAAGATGTGGGGAAGAAAAGGAGGGAGGGAGGGAGGGAGGGAGGGAGGGAGGGAGGGAGGGAGGGAGGGAGGGGGGAAGCCACTCACATCTCCTGCCCCTTCCTCCTCTTTTAAAGCCAACACCTGCAGAGCCTTGGGATCTCTCTGACTTCCTTCTTGGATCTCATCTCTGTCCCTGACCACTGGGAGTTTCTCAGGCTGCCTGGACAAGGGTGGGGGTATGGGGGGGAGGAGAGTGTAGTATATTAGTCCCTCAAGGTTTGGACCTCCAAACATCCTCAAGTTCAGTTTGCTTACTAAGGTGGGCTGCCCCACACCTGGGATGGGGCATTTACTCCCTGAGGCCTTTCCCCACCCTGCTACAGACTGGAAGTTCTTAACTCCAAAACCTTGCCTACAGCAAGATTCTTACAGCCCTCTCTGCCTTCAGCTTGTTGGGAGTTCCTGTCTCTATGGTGACAGAGGACGCAGAACCAGGACTGCAGCACTTAGATGGTGTTCAGCACCTGCACCAGTGGGGTGGCTGGGATTTCAGAGTTCCTCCTGAGGACACATCCTTCTCACTCCCCTCCACAAAGGACTTCTTCTGCGTTTCACCTCCGGGATAACTAGATTCTCTGGTGTTTCCTCAGGGCTCTGATTCTTGGGGCCTCAGCCTGTGTCCTGTTTCTAGAGTGAGATGTGTGTTGGAGGGAGAGCAAGCTTTCAGATGAGATGACATAGCTGCCTGCACAGGTAAGGTGCACCCTGAGAGCTCAGTAAGAGTTCACCCATGGTTCATTGTGACTGGCTTTAGAGCACCTAGGTCCCAACTGCATACAGAAAGGACCTCAAAAATTGCTCTGGTAAAATATTATCTTGGACCAGTGAGATGGTTCAGCGCCATTTGACATAACAGCTTAATAACTGACCTGGGTTGGATCTCCAGAACCCACCAGAGCAAATCATGGAAGCAGAGAATGAATTCCATAGAGTTGCCCTCTGATCTCCACCCAGACAAAGTGTCTGTCTCTCTCCCTTCCTTCCATTCCCCCTCCTCCCTTCCCTCTCTCATTCAATAATTTTAAGCGTTTTGTTGACTCTCTGAGAATTTCATGTAATGTATTTTCATCAAATTCACTCCTCCAAACTTGTCCCCACCCTCACCTCCCTACCACCTGATTCTTCTTTGTGTTTCCCCATTGAGTCCAGTTTGTATTGGCCAACTATTCTGAGGACTGGTAGACTCCTCTCCATGCTGTGATTTTGTCTGACTTGGGTTTGCAAGAATCTTATGCACATTGTCACAACTGCTGTGAATTCATAGGTATGTCTGGTCTGCTGTGTCTGGAAATCAAGGCTTTACTGAAGTCACCCAGCACCTCTGGCTCTTAGAATCTGTATGCCCCTTCTTTGGAAAAGTTCCTGAACTTTGGAAGAAAGGGTGTGATATATGTAACCCACTTAGAGATGAGCATTCCACGGTCCCTTATTCTCCACACTCTAACCAGATAAGGCCTTTATTCTCTTCTACTTCAAGAAGAAGCTTCCCTGAAGGACTGATCAAGGAAATGGCGGCAAGAATGTTGTGGGAGTTACCAACTCCCTTCTGACTGGATCTAATGGCCTCTCCCCGAGGTACAACTTACCTGATACAGTTAAGAAGGCTAAGAACATAGATATGTGGTAGGTCCTAGGGAAGAACAGAACTCTTCCTCCACTGAGTCTCGCTCTGAAAATGGGTCTGAGGACATAGGCTGAAGTGGTCAGGGTAGCTCTGCCCAAGGGAACACAGGAGAATCCCAGTTACCCTGGGGAGGGAAGAACAGTTAGGAGGGTAGGTCCTGGTCATATCCTTCCTGGGACCTTTGCATACACAAGTCTATGGGGATAGAAATAAGTCACTAAAAGTCATCTTAAGGCTAAGTCAATTCAGCAGAATAACAGTATTAGGACCTATTACCTACTTAGCCATATAATCTTGGCCCTGTAAACAAAGTCAGACATAAGTCTCACTTCATGGATTAGACATTATGTCCAATTTTTTTTTAAAAGTTGGTAATTCTCATAACATTCTTGCCACTATTCACCAGTTGGCACCACCTTGTCAGGCCAGACAGACATTTAAATAAAAATAAAAACCTACTTGTTGGGTGCTCACTTGAAGGCACTTGCCACCAAGCTTGGAGACTTGTTTTTAATTCTCAAACCCCCAAACAGAGAACTGACTGTGAACAGTCCCCTGACCTCCACACCCCTCACTGGGGCACACTGGAAGTCACGCATATGTCCCGGCCAGCACAGCCACGCCTAACACAGGGACCTGGAAAGGAACGTAACACTATACAGAGGCAGAGGACTGTGGGCTTACTTTAGGAATGAACAATTGTTTTTTTCTTCTCCCCATTGTGTTTATACAGCATTAGCTATCAAGGCTTGAACAAAAAGTCTGTATGGCCCCTTTATTAGGGTTCCTTCATCTGCACTTTGACATTACTGTGGTCTCATTTGTACCAGAGGACCTTCCTCCTTAGACAGCACATCACCTCGTGCCTGCAGCTTTTCTCAGTCATGTAGCTATATCTTGGTCAGGTTTTGTGCCTGAGAAAGGAACTGTAGACCTTCTGGATGGATGGGCATAATGTCTGATGTTTAAAAAACACTAACTTTCTTAATGAGGAGCATGTGCAGTGTTTGCGCGTGTGTAGTTTGTCCATCAGTAAAAACCTAGGAGCAACCGGTAAAACAAAACAAAACAAAAACAAACAAACAAACAAACAAACAAACAAACAAAAAAACCTCCCTAGAGTGAACAATGCTGCCAACTTTCTACTGGATGTCAGTGTGGGCTATAACAAACACCAAGTGTAGACTGGCTGCTTTAGAAAACAGAAGTGGGAGCTGAGGCAGAGGCAGGCAGATCTCTATGAGTTCGAGGCCAGCCTGATCTATAGAGCAAGCTCCAACACAGCCAAAGCAAAGAGAAATCCTGTCTTGAAACACACACACACATACATACAGAGAAAGGAAGGAAGGAAGGAACAGAGGGAGGGAGGGAGGGAGGAAGGGAGGGAGGAAGGAAGGGAGGGAGGAAGAGCAAGCACCACTGGGGAGGCTGAGGTAAGCAGCTAGAGTTTCCTGACTGCACTTTCTCTCCCGATGAGCTTCCCATGGTTGAACGTTACTTTCCTTTCTCACAGTAGGAATTTTTATATTTTGAGATAAACCATAGCAATGGCGGATGGGTGTATTTCAAGCTGCCCTCAAAGTCACGTGTTTGAAGTCTCAGGCTGTTTCATTGTCCTCTTTCTTCGTCACAGAATTAGGGGTCCAGCGCAGCCCCAGACAGGGCTCTTGAAGGCCATGCTTAGATCTGAAGGGAGGGGACTTGAAGAACCATCTTCACAGTGCGTTTTAATGGCATATGACAATTTACCAATATAGTGTGCATTATAAATGCCTACTTTTTTTTTTTTTTTTTTTTTTTTTAGTATTGAGCCCGGGGCCTCATGGGTGCTAGGCAAACACTTTACTACTAAACTATATTCCCAGCCTTAAAGTCCACATCTTCAGTCACGTCAGTATGTCCAGTCTGGCAAGAACTGAATCAGTAAAGAGAACTATGCCTCTCTAAAAACCAGTGTGTGCCCCATTAATAGGTACTGAATAGTAGCTTGAACTAATATTATTGCATCTCCTCATAACTGAGTCCATGGGTACTGCCCTCAATAAAGAAACAAAGCTATGGGTCCATGACTATGGAAACTGGAAAATGAATGTCTCTGTAGTGGCTCTAACTTGACTGGCTAGGGCCCACTTAGGAAAGCGAATGAAGCCTTTCAGATTCTTGGAGATGAGCGTACAACAGTATTGTCTGGATTTCAAGGGTGAGGCACATTTTGTGTTGGATTTCAGCTTAAGTTACTGTTTTCAGAAGCCAAGCAGAATCAAACACTGTAAAGAAATGCCAAGAGCAAAGGAAGGCAAACAAAAGCCCAAAGGGGCTCCCCCTTCGGTGGTTCCCATCCTTCAGAAGTTCCTGAAGACATACCAGAAGCACTGCTTACAGTCTCAGACGTCCCTGTGTCCTGCCATCCAAAGGGACCTGAAGAGCAGCATTCACAGAGAGCAGAGCCTCAGGAAGGTGAGTGGGGGAATCTGTCTTTCTTTGGAATAGACCGCCTGGGGTTCGGTCCAGAGCTGCCTGTCCACCAGCTCTGCATTGCCTGATGGACCTTCACGGCTTTGCTCACTGGACACTCCTCTCTTCTGCCCTCACCCCCAACCCATGCACCTGCCCTCCTGTGACCACCAGAATGTGTTTAGGGGGTAGGGAATGAGTCCGTGGAACCTCACATAATATCACCTTCTGGAGTTCCTCTGACTCTGGCCTCCCCAAAGCTGCACCCACCTTCCCTCTAGCCCTCTCTGCCCACCTCATCTGCCTTCCAGGTTTTTCTAGTCCCTTCTGTTTTTATTTTCTGTGAGAAGCTTCCCACAACCATTCTTTTATGTTGTATGTGTGTGCCTGGTTGTCTATATGTGCGCCATACATGTGCAGGTGCCAGCAAAGGCCAGAGGATGATATCAGATGCCCTGGGACTGGAGTTGCTCAGTGTGGGTGCAGGAACCAAACGCTGGTCCTCTGCAAGAAGAGCAAGTGTTCTTAACTGCTGGGTCATCAATCTAGCTCCACACCATCCTTTGGGGGGGGGGGATTAATACCTATTGATTTTTTAAAATATTTTATTTTTTAGTTAGATGTATGGGAGGAAGTGTGTATGGGAGTGCAGGTACTTACGGAGGCCAGAAGAAGGTGCTGAGTCCCCTGGAGCTGGAGTTACAGGACATCATGCTCTTAACCACTAAGTCACTGCTCTGCCCACTAATTAATGTTTGTTTTTATTATATTATTTTATTATAGTTCTTATAATTAGCCTCCACCAAACTTTCTATTACAGCCATCATCAGAAAGACAATTAACATCCCCGTCCAGTATGAACTAAAGGGGCTGCATAAGTTGGAAGCATGCACAGAGGGATGTCCTCTGGTTTGATTGTGAATGTCATTAAGAGCCTTGTGAGCGGCTGGAGAGATGGGTCAGCAGTTAAGAACACTTGCTGTTAAACAGGCAGAGTTGGCACATACCTCTAATAGCCCAGCACTCAGGAGGCAGAGGCAGGCAGATCTCTGAGTTCGAGACCAGCCGGGTCTACAGAATGAGTCAGGACAGCAAGGCCTACAGAAACTGTCTAAAAGCAAACCTGCTGCTTGAACAGCGTGCCAAGACACCCACAAGGAGGCTCCTGTAACTCTAATTCCAGAAGATCTGATGCCCTCTTCCAGCCTCCAGGGGCATTGCATACTTACACACACATACACACAGGTAGAACACTCATATATGTAAAATTATAATAGATAAGTCCTTAAAAAATAAAAACTTTATGAATCAGTCATCATTATCCTTTCTATGTAAGGTGCAACTCAGTGGTTTTCCTGATGTTCTATTTCCTAAAAGAAGAAAAAAATCTGATTGTATAAAACTAAACTGATGTTGTGACCTAATAGTGAGCAGTAACCTGTAGTGACTCTGACTGTAGTGCCATGAGTTTGCCGATGGCAGGAATGCCACCAGTTGGATCAACACCAGTTGGATATACAGGTAGTAACTTCCGCAAACATTCATCCAGCTATCTGGTGGCAATATTCCTTTACCACACATTCAGATGAATGAGTGTCTCTTTATGGTGGCCATCTATAATTTCCTTACACTCCAGTTTACGCTTACAAGAGCTGGGGACTCCACAACAAGCAGCCTGCCTGTTTCCTTGGAACCCTTGCTAATGGCCATTCGAGATGAGTGCTACATGCTGGGGAAGGAGATCTGCATCTGGGGCCTTCACCTGACCAACCCCGAGATTGCCAGGCTCGTAAGTATGCTTTTAAGTTTCTTCACACCTTCAAATTAAAAACAAGCATACAACACCCTGTATTCCTGATACGGTTTATTTTACTTCTGACTTACAGATATGTGCAAGATTTTTGTTTTAAAAAACATTATTATAACGAGATTCTTCAAGCTTATTTTAAATAAGTTCCTCATTTTAAAATTTTTAATTAAGTTCCACTTTTTTTTTTTTTTTTTTTTTTTTTTTTTTTTTTGGTTTGGTTCACTTGGGGGCATTGATTTTTGGTTTTTTGAGACTGGATTTCTCTGTGTAGCCCTGGCTGGCCTGGAACTTACTCTGTAGACCAGGCTGGCCTTGAACTCACAGAGATCCTCCTGTTTCTACCTCCTGAGTTCTGGGATTAAAGGCAGACTCCACCACCCAGCAAGTTCCACATTTTTAATAAAATGTGGAAAATGACAGAACTAATATCCATAAATGTATCTCCATCTGTAATATACTCCTTTTAGATTAATTTTTTTAAAAGATTTACTTATTTGACTTTATGTATGTGCTCCACATGCATCCCTGTTGGATCCACTGGAACTGGGGTGACCGATGGTTGTGAGATGCCATGTGGGTAGTGGAAAATGAACCCAAGCCCTCTGTAAGAGCAACCAGTGCTTTTAACTACTCTGCCACCTCTCCAGCCCATAATATACTCTTTTACATGAATGAAATGGGCAAATACTGACCAATAAGAGCCAGAGCCTCAGTTGCCTTTCCCCCACCTACTTTCTAAGGTGGCACCTGCTAAGGTGGATGTGTCTCCACCGAGCACACACTGGCAGTGTTAGCAATGTGCATGCATGTTGTCTACCTAAGTATGGTTTTGTAAATCCAGACTTTCACAGTATGTTGTCAAGAATCTCCCATGTTCAATAATTTTAATGTTATTCTATTACATATATAATTCTAGATTAACTTTTTTTAGAAACTGAACTTCTCTTATTCACTTCTGGAAAAGTCAATTTAGATAATTAAGATTTAGATAATTAATTCACCGAGAACTAGCTATGCTGAACATACATGTGCATATGCATGCGTGCATACTCAAACATGATTTAAAGGGGAAGCAGAGCTCAGGGGTGGGGTTGGTGTCCCTAGAATATTTAATTTAAAAGAAGGGAGCTGAGAAACTAAGCTGGGCATGGTGACAAACGCCTTTAATTGCAGCACTAGGGAGACAGAGGCAGGAGGGTCTGGGCTACATAGTGAGAACAAAACCTACACAGGAAGAGAGTTGAAAGGCTGTTGGGCCTTCCAGCATCTCCTTCCCTGTTTACTTCATGACTCCCCACCCTGGGTACCCACCCGAGACAAGGCAGCGAGATCAGGGGGTGTGGAGGCCACGGAGGACCAAACTGACCAAAAGCAATGCTGGATGATGGGACAGAACTTAGAACTGGAAGAAATGGTTTGCAAAAGAAAGTAAGAGAGGGAGGGAGGGGAAGGAAGGGACTCTAGCAGGACCTTTAGAAAGGAAGGTAATGTTCATTTCCCTACACTGAGGAGGAAGAGGGGGAGAGGCAATCAAAGTGAAAAGGAAGATGATCCCACACCAAGTCGGAAGGAATATGAACTAAAACCACAAACAGCTACCACTGCAGGCCACAGAGATGGAGAAATGGAAGCCCATGCCAAGCCGCTGAAGTTTCCACACTGGGAGGGGCCCATAGCCACCAACTAGCTTGGAAGACTACACTGCCCCATCTCCTGATTCCTCTCTTTTCTTTGGTTGATGTTGGTTGGGTTTTTGTTTTGGTTTGCTTTGGTTTGGTTTGGTTTTTTTGAGACAGAGTCTCTCTCCAGAGATGTGGTTGTCCCAGAATTCACTACGTAGACCAGGCTGGCCTCAAACCCAACAGGATCTACCTGGCTCTGCCTCTCCAAGTCCACTGCACCTGGCCAGGGCCTCCAAATCGAGAGGTTTATGTCTCTACGCCTAAAGAACTAGGGACCTACAGCTCCAACGTTCAAAGCTGGAGGCTGACTGCTCTAGATGCAAATGGCAGAGACACGGTTCTGGGCTTACAGCAAGCATGTCATCCAGCAGCCGGTTACAGCCCTGACTTCCAGCGTCTGTCTGGACTCTGGGCTCACGTAGACTCTTACTGTTCTCAGCTCCCACCTGTGGCTTCTCACAGCTTCTCCTTTCCTCTCAGCTTCTCTGCCATCCCAACATTTCACGTTTTGCAGTCTTGGCTCCCTGTGGACTCCCCCTGAGGCTCTGGAGCTTCATAGCCAACTGCTAGGAGAATATCTCTGAGTTTTGGGTGTCGGAGCCCTCAGCTTCCGGTGGCCTCTCTGGAACTCTCAGCACACTCTCAGGGTGTGCTCTAGTTTTATGACACTTGACCCAGGTTAGAGTCATCTGAAATGAGGGAACCTTAACTGAGAAAATGCCTTCATAAGATTGGGCTGTAGCAAACCTGTAGGGCATTTTCTTAATTAGTGGTTAATGAGGGAGGGCCTAGCCCATTGTGGGTGGTGCCATCCATACGCTGCTGGTCCCGGTTCTGTAAGAAAACAGGCTGAACACACCTTGATGAACAAGGCAAGAAGCAGCACCCCTCCATGTTCCTGTCCTGACTTCCTTCAGTGATGAAAGTGTAAGCCAAATAAACCCTTTCCTTCCCAACTTGCTTTGGTCATGGTGTTTCAGCAGAGCAATAGTAACCCTAGTTAGGACATAGGACTGGAAGCCCTGGGATTTGTCTGTTCCTTGTGCAACAAGCTCAGCCCACTCTAGTTGGGGGGTGAGAATCTCACATCATGGAGATGACCCTGTGGCATGGCTCAATTTTTCAACCTCAACCTAGACTGAAATCCTAGATCTGACTGATATATCATTACCCTTCACCTTCCAAATCCAAGCACACCCCTGCTAGGCTTCTGTTCTGAGCTGACCCAATGTTCTGTGCTGGCTGTCGCTGCTGAAAGGTGGTCTCATGCCAGCCCCACAACCCACAAGTTGAGGTTTTAAATGTTCTTTCCTTTCAGGCAGGGATTTAACCATCACTGATATCCTTGGTTACCACAAAAATGACCCGTCTGTGTACCTCTCCACTCTGGGGCGGACGCTGTGGGGGCTGCAGATGCTCGTGTACAGCCCCCGTAGCAGCTACTGGTTTGCAGAGTCCAGCTCTGAGTAGACCTTGGGAGTGAGAATGTCGGGACAGGAAATAACAAAGAAAAGTTATTATGGCTTTTATGACATGCCAGAGAAGTCACATACCACACCTCTCTATTAAAAAGATCACAGGCACAGGAGGCTACATTTCCTCATTAAGAAATCAACATCTCCCAGCCAGCAAGATGGCTCAGCAGGTACAATACTTGCTGCTTTAGCTTAATGGCCTGAGCTCACACCCTAGAACCTACATGAAGGGAGGAGAGAACCAACTCCAACACACACACTAATAATTTTTTTTTTTAATTCTTTTGACAAATCCTGGCCTAGCGAGATGGCTCGGTGAGGTGAAGGCATTTACTAGGCAAGCTATAGTTCTAGCCCCAGAACCTACGTAAAAAAGAGGCAGTTCTACAGTGTTATATCTGACCTCCACACCCATGCACGCATCCCTCTCCCACAAAACAGTGATATATTTTTTAAAAATCGACATCTGCCATTACTTGCGGAGGCCTTCTTGGGCATGGGCTGTGTGGCTGAAACAGCTACTTCTGGAGGCTGAAGCGTAAAACCGAGGTGTCAGCAAGGTTTTCTTTCTGTGTCTTCACAGGGTCCTCTTCTTGTGAGGACACTAGCTGAATCAAGCTGGGGTTCATCCCAAGGTCTCATTATAATTGATTCCATGATACATCCTTCTGAGATGCTGGGTTAGCACTTCAGTGTAGGAGTGAGGGAGGGCTAAGTACAGCACATGTAGTGTATCTATCACAGGGCTTCGTGTTTCTCACATGATTCTTCAACGAATCTTTGTATTGAAAAGGAAAACTCATTTACTTTCACGCTGCAGAATGTAGAAAACCATCTCGGAGGCAAGAATGTTGAGGTCATTCGTAGGTTTGACTTGGGAATATACAAGAACTCAAGAGCTCATTAGTTGTCCTGATGGAAGTGTTTTTAATCTTCTAGGCTTTATTTCTGGAGTCGAAGGGGCAGACCATTTGCCCAATTACCACATTGGAGGTCATTAACTGCAAGATGGATCTGTGGTCTCTCGGGCGACTTGGGAAAGCTTTGCAGTTCAGCAGTTTGCTTTTCCTGGCCCTTGATTACTGCAAGTAAGACTGAATGTGGAGCTCTGGCGGGCTGAGCCCAAGGTGACATCTGGAGGAAGCAGGGGCGGGGAGGACCACACACCCAGACAGGAAAGGGACCCTCTGGCTTTCCTCCTATGCCCACGTAAATGTTAACAATCCCCTTTGTTCTTTCAACAAATGTTTGTTAAAGGTGGGTTTACCGGTGCTAGGTGCCTACGAGGATAGAATGAAAGGCTATATACAGGCTAGTGTTGTGCGATACAAGATAGAGTCGTTTGGGAACCTTAACTGAGAAAATGCCTCCTTAGGATTGGCCTGTGAGCAAGTCTATAATCCTCTTTCTTGATCAATGATTGATGTGAGAAGGCCCTGTCCATCATCATGTATGATGTCACCTCTGGGCAAGTGGTCCTAGGTGTCTAAGAAAGTAGGCAGAGCAAGCCATGAGGAACAAGCCAGGAAGCAGGCTTCCTTCATAGCCTCTGGATTAGCTCCTAACTTCTCTGGAAGATGGACTACAGGCTGTTAAAATTAAACAAATTCTTTTCTCCCCAAGTTGCTTCGGTAATTGGTATTTTATCACAGCAATAGAAGATACCAAAAGACAAACACCAAAAAGATATAAATAAGAAAGACACCAACTGGCCCTCAGAATCAACCAACCGGAGCCTACAGGGCCTCACAGAGACTGAACCGACAATCAGGGAGCCTGCCTGGGCCAGACCTAGGCCCTCTGCATATATGTTAGAGTTGTGTAGCTTGGGGTTCCTGTGGGACTCCTAACACTGGAGGCTGGAGCTATCTCTGGTTTTTTTTGCCTGATTTTGGGGCCCTTTTCCTCCTACTGGGTTGCCGAGTCCAGCCTTAATATGAGGGTAAGTTTCTAATTTTATTGTAACTTGATATGCCATGTTTGGTTGATGTTCCCGGGAAGCCTGCCCTTTCCTGACGAGAAGAGAAGAAGAACGTGGGAGAGAGAGGATGTTGTGGATGGAGGGACCAGAAGAAGAGAAAGGAGGGAAAAACAGCAGTCAGGATGTAATGCATGAGAGAAGAGCAAAGGGGGGGGGGAGGAAGAGGAGGAGGGGGGGGAGGAGGAGGAGGAGGAAAGAGATCCAAAAAGGTGATGCTGGTATCAAAGGAGTCTTCAGGGTGGTAGAGCAGACAAGCTCTTCACTATACGCAGTGCAAGGTAGACTCTCTGAATGCCGCAGAAGATGCCTCATACATGTCCCAGTAGAAAGCATGGCTCCTTGGGTTACAGACCAGTCTTCACTGAGGCACAAGGAAGGAGCAAAGCAAGTGCTTCTGAGAGCTGGGGCATTAGTACATCAGGGGACAGTCAGGGTGCTCCCCTCAGTGTGTGTGTGTGTGTGTGTGTGTGTGTGTGTGTGTGTGTGTGTGTGTGGTGCACACGCACAACAGCCTGTGTGGAGATCAGTATTCTCCTTCCACTTTCCACAGGGTGAGATGGAACTCAGATTATCTGGTTGGTCCATCTCAGTCACCAGCAGAGTTTTCAAGCCCTAGTTCTCAAGGCTTAGAGACATAAACCTCCAGGATGAGCTCACTTATTCTACCGTAGCCTCATGAGACAGGTGTTTTGTTTGTTCCACAACTGCACAATTAACCATAAAGGAAAACAATTGAAGGGCATTCAGCTTTCAAGGAGGAGTCTGTATGTGAACCCTGACTGTCTGAATCGACTTCTGATGCTAGATGTCCTGGGTCTATAATCTACAGTCGACTTCAGACTGCTTACATGGATGAGAGCAAGTTGGGGAACCTCTCTGATCTGTAATGAGATGATCTTGGCTTGGGAGAGCTGTGAGTTTAGGACTCTTATGCAGCCAAGTTTTGGGGACTTGTACTCAGAGGTGAGACAAGATTTGTGCTGAGCATGGATCTGCAGAGACATAAAGGCCCCTCAAAGAATGAAGTTCTTATCTTCTCTGTGGGCTGTGGACACCTCAGGCAAGATTCCTTCTGTCAGGACTACAGCTCATGCCTACCTCAGGTGTCAGCCCTCACTAACCACTTAGCGTTGCTTGCTTTGATTTGTGAGACAGGGTCACACGACGTAGCCTACACTGGTCTTGAACTTCCAACTCCCTGTTCCTCAGTTTCCCAAATGATGAGATTACAGAGTGCACTGTTGTCCTGGTTTGCTTTCTATTTCTGTGACAAACACTAAGACCCAAAGCAATTCCCAGATCACAGTCTGTCACTGAGGGATGTCAGGGCAGGGACTCAGCTGGAACCTGAGATGAGGAACTGAAGGAATGCTGCTCCCTGGGCTACTCGGCTTCTTGTTGTCATTATTGTTGTGTGGGACAGGGTCTCTTTGTCTAGCCCTGGTTGACCTAGAACTTGATAAGTAGACCAGACTGCCCCAAAACTCAGATCTACCTGCCTCTGCCTTCTGAGTGCACTAAGGTTAAAGGAATGCACCATCCCTCCCAGCTCAGTTTGCTTTTTATATAGCTTAGTACTACCTGCCCAGGGATAATGCCACCCACAGTGGGACAGACCCTCCCTAATCAAACTTTGATGGAGAAAATGCCCCCATAGACTTGCCTACAGGCCAATCTGATGGAGGCATTTTCTCAGCTGGCATTCCCCCTTCCCAGATGACCCTAGTTTGTATCATGTTGACAAAGCAAGCAACAAAAATCCAAAATAACAAACAAACAAAAAACTAGCCAGCACACTCCAGCCCCAGTCCAACAAGTATTTGTTAATGATTTGATACAAATTTTAAGTTAGTTCTAGGCATGTGGAAAGCTGAAACAGGAAGGGCTCCTCTGGTTCAAATCCAGCCTGACTAAGTAGCAATACTGCCAGCCCATTTCTAACATCTCAAAGTTCAACTCTTGACATTCCAAATTCCATGTGGACACTGTGTTAGCTTGCTGAACCTGAGTTCTCTGACAAGGGCACATCACCAGTCCTATCCAGAGGCTGTGGAATATACTTGTAGTTACTTGGTGAGCTAAATACTGTGCAATGAGAAGGCTGGTTCTAACAGGAAAACAGAAAGGATGAGAGGCAGGACTTCCTTACAGAGCCTGCTGCTGCTGGGGCTTCCTAGACTCCGCCTACCACAGCCAGCTGTATCATCATATTAGAATCATCATGCCCATCTCTGGTCTACTTCAGCATTTGGAGCCTTAAAGGATGCTACAAATCAATCATCCTTTGCTCTCTTTGTCTGGAATCCAACTTCAGATCCCTTCCTGCCTTATGAGATTCCCTTCTCTTGGAGTTAATCCTGCACTATCCCTCAGCCAGACAGCCCTGGCCCTCAAAACTCAGACTAGGATCAGTAGAAACACTTCTACCTGGCCTGGGGAAGACTTTGAAGTTAGCCATGTGACCCATTGTTGGGAACACAGTACAAAGGTCCTTGAGCCCACAGATCTCCAAAGAAACCAGAAATGTGAAGCACTCAGGATTGTCTTTCCAAAGGGAAAGATAGAAAACCTGCTTTTCCATCCTGAAAGCTGAGCATTGGAAGTGATTAACAGCCTGATGATGTGAGTTATCTGTTGGGTCAACTCATATCAAGCTCTCACAACAGGACCAGAGGTGGCCAGTAATCTAAATGACCCTTACAGCCAAGGGCTCCCACAATCAACCTTTATATTATCTGTATAGCCAGAGACTCCTCTAAGCTCCCAAGACCAGGATCAGAGGTGGCTAGTAGCCCAGTGACCTCTATGCTATCTATATGACCAGGCCAGACACTTCTTTAGGCCCTTAAGCTAGTACAGGTAGCCTGTCTCTAGAACCCATCTTCCTGGAAGAAACAACATGAACTCAGAGTTGAGTTTTGATCTAATCATGTTTCCTTGTGGACTAGGGATTATATTGCACCAGGAAACTTTTTTCAAAATTATACTGTGTTTAAATGTGCTAGGAATAAGTTGCCTCGAATCAGACTCCCCAAAAATCTTCATCAAGGTTGACAAGTCAATCTGAACCCAGTTTTCTTTTCTATTCTTTTTTTTTGGTTGGTTGGTTGGTTTTTTTTAAGACAATTTCTCTGATAGCCCTGGCTGTCCTAAAACTTACTCTATAAATCAGGCTGGCCTCCAACTCACAGAGCTCCACCTGTCTCTGCCTCCCAAGTGCTGGGATTAAAGGTGTGTGCCACCACCACCCGGTTCTAAACCCAGTGTTCACTCACTCCACTTTGTGGTTTATCTCCCTGCTGTGACCAACTACAGGGTTCCTCTTGGCCTGTGATGTAGTTTAAACCCCACTTGGTGTGTTCTGTCGTTTCAGGTTTGGAGATGAAGAACTTGAGAGTATCTTCTCAGGCTTGGAAAACAACCAAAGACTCCAAGGCCTCAGTCTGCGCTACTGTGGTCTGGGGCCTCAGAGTGGGCCAAGGCTGGGCTCTGTCATCAGCCAGAGCGCCATTTGGTGAGCTGTTCCCATGCCCCTGCTTATCACACGAATCTATTTAGTACGTGATAAAACCCAGAGCCATGTATTAGGGAAAAGCTGGAACATCAGGAAGATGAGAAATAAACCACAGCCGCTTCTCAGGCCTGTCTCCCCAAACCTTCCTACTCAAAACCTCTTCTCTTCAGGGAAAGCTGAACGCCTCCTCTCTCCCTCCGCCCAGCTGTTTTATTTCCTCACTCAGCATGCCTAGAGCCTGGTAGGCCTTGAATTCCCAGAGATAAAGATGGATCTCTGCCTCCCCAGTGATGGGATTAAAGGTGTGGGTCACTATTGCCTGACCTTCATTGTTTGGCTCTGTGGGTGACTCTGCCTCCTGATATTCCAGACTATTTCTACTAAATATACAATATAGCACCATGCTTGCTCACCCTGTCTCTGTTTTGACTCATGGCACAATGAAATGCACCCTGGTGGCTAGTTTCGCTTTCTACTTCCTCCTCCCCTTCCCTCCTTCCCTCTCTCTATCCCTCCTTCCCTCTCTCTATCCCTCCTTCCCTCTCTCTATCCCTCCTTCCCTCTCTCTATCCCTCCTTCCCTCTCTCTCTCTCTTTTTTTGGTAGGATGCATATTCATGTAGGTGTGCGTGCATACGTGTAGAGGCCGGAGGTCAGCTTCACCAGATGTCATTCCTGCATGCTCTCACCTTGCTTTTGAATTGTGATCTCTCACAGGCTGAATGCCAGAGAGCTCCAGGGATGCACCTGTCTCTCCCCTTCCAACTCTGGGATTATAAGCACACCGAATTGCCCTGTGCTGCTTTGCTTTTCTCGATTCCATTAGAAATTTATCTCTTTTTATTTTGTTTGCTTGGTGTGTGTGTGTACACATGCTCATTTGGAAGTCAGAGGAGTACGCCAAATGTATTTTTCTATCCCTCTCATTTTTGGAGACAAATCTCTCACTGAACAGGAAGCTTGCCATTCCAGCTAGACTAGCCAATCAAGTTCCAGACAGCCAAATGTCTCTGCCGCCCCCTCCCCTCGCCCCCAATGCTGGGCTCACAAGGGTATGTGTTTGCCTGGCTTTTACATGAGTGCTGGGAATTTGAACTCAGGTCCTCTTGGTTTCATAGCAAGTGCTTTACCCACTCAGCCATCTCTATGACCCAATGTCCAGTGTTGTTCTATGGATTCTAGAGACTGAACGTAGGTCCTCATGCTTCCTTGGCAAGCACTTTACTTAATAAGTTATTTTCCCAGCACCCCCTCCTTTTTCTCTCTTACCCTTAGGAAAGAAAGCTTTTGGTGAACTTTGAGAACCCAGGGTATCTGCTAAGGGCATGGTTTATGCCACTGGCATGGCCAGCTTTTTGTGATATGATGTAGTGCATGTTTACTGTAATTATCCATTGACTATGTTATGTCACTTATGACTGACTAGTCATGTTCTGTCAGATAAAGATCTTAAATTCAATATTGAAGTGGGCCTGACAGCTAATGAACAATGTTTTCTGCCCTCTTCCCCAGTAAGCTGCACCTGGATGGAAATTATTTGCAGTGTTCTGGGACTCTGGCTCTCCTCAGACCCATAGCAGAATATGCAGAGATTCAGGGGAAGGAACAGCCCACCTCCGCATCTCCAAACACTGGAAATCCCCCTCTGCTTCCCCAAGGTGAGCACTGGGCATCACTTCTAGTTGGTTCCTTAAAGAGGACTCTGCTCTGTAAGTGGATGGCCTTCTTAGTGCTCACTGGAGACCTTCTGGAGTGTACAGGAGGCAAAATAATGCCCCCACAAGATGTCTCTGTCCTGACCTTCAGAACCTGTAAATATATTCATGTGACAGATGTCAGGCCTGAAATGGAGATATTTTCCAGGACTAGCCTGGGGGAGGGGGGGAGGCTCAAATAATCACAGCTAACAAGGGAGAAGATGTGACAGTGGAAACTGAGGCACAAGTGATCTGAGCTGGAATGTGATCTCTGGTATCTGGAAAAAGCAAATAAACACTTCCCCAGAACCTCCAAAGGTCCTAACCTGAAGATTTCCTGACAGTCATTTGTAGGATCCATTTCAGCTTCTAGAACAGTAAGGTGAAAAACTTGTATCTTTTCAAGTAACACTCCATACCCTTACTCCCACCCCCGCCACCACACCTATTTCCTTCCGTTTTGTGAGACAGAGTCTTGCTGTATAGTCCCAGGCTGTCGTGGAACTCACCATGTAGCTCAAGCTGCCCTCAGATGTGTGCTCGTCTTTCTGACTCTACCTTGTGAGTGTTGAGATTAGAGGTGTCAGCCACCACTTCCAGATTTTAAGCTTGTGTTCTGTTAAACCACACAATTTGTGGTTATTTATCAGAGCAGTGACTGGAAACTAACATAGCATATTAATCAGACTCATCAGATCAGTAAATGCAGCTGAAATGGGATTAAAGAATATCTATGCATGATACACATATCTGAGCCCCCTGGCAATAGCTATCTACAAAGATGGCTAAATTCAGGGACTAAACTATGATACAAGACCCTTGAGTTTGTAGTCCTGGTCCCCTTCAGCCCCCATACCTACATCTTGGTCCAGGTTCTACGGCCCAAGTCACGATGAGCTATGATTGACAGGATCCATCACACACCTACCTTGTGGAGAGGCAGAGTACTGTGACAGATTATGTGATTCAGAGGGGGAGCATGTCACCCATACAGCAGGCAGACAGATGCAGGACGGATAAACCACCTCCATTTACTCCCCTTTAAATGGCTTTTCATTTAAGTGAATCCTAAGAATGAATATTTATGGTACACTTTTAGCAGACAACTTTTAATAATTGATTTTATTAAATGGCTAATAACACAGACAGAGTTATGCCTCAGTGTGACGCTGAGCATAATTGCAGTTCTTCACCTGCAAATTGAACATTACGATAATTACATTTCATGTTTGGAAAGGACTAAGTGGCAAGAACTTGAAGGATATCAATCACCCTCACCATTAGAGCAGGTTGACAGTTTCCTAGAAGAAGAAAATCTTCTGTCATGGCGGGAACTCAGTGGCTCTATTTTGTGGGGGAGGAAAGTGAGGATGAGGAGCTGAGGAAAGGTGGCTTGGGAGTGAAGAGTGCTAAGAACCTATAACTACTTAGGGGATGTTCATAGGAGCAGAATCACCCAGGTCATTTGTCCAACTTGGTAATTCAGCCAAGCCTTTCAGGGCACCAAGGAAACTGGGAAACAATGCTTACCACCGTTACAGCTTTTACATTCTGGTAAAGAACCACAGGCTACTGATGAATCCAGTACTGTAGCTGTGAGCTCAAAATAGCTAAGTGACCCAGGATGGGCATTTGCTTTTTAACGATTGTAAATGTTAAAGCCATGTCCTGAGGGCTTGATGTGCCATAGTCAGGGGCTGTAGAGAAGGAAAAGATTCCCCCAGGATGTCAGGTGGAGATGCAGGGATCCTGATCTTAACTGTCTCAAGAAGTTTCTCTTGGGGGAAATTGCAATTTAATACTTAAAGTTTTAGGGGCCAGTGAGGAGGCCCAGCAGTAATGGTGCCTGCTGCAAAGCCTGGAACATGGTGGAAAGGGTCTGTTCTCCTCTGACCTATACAACAAATGCATACACACATGCATGAGTGCATGCACGAATACATGCATACACATAGACAGAACACTAAATAAATAAATAAAATGTGGTATTAAAAGGATTATCTAGACTAGCCTTTAATCCTAGTACTCAGGAGGTAGAGGCAAGCAGATTCTTGTTCAAGTTCAAAGCCTCCCAGTTTATATAAGTTTCACGCCAGCCAGGACTATCTAGTAAAACCCTATCATTAAATAAGTAAAATCTATATATGCCCACAACAACAAAAAGTAATTAAAAAAAAAAAATCAGATAAAAGTTCTGGGATTCTTTTGCCAGAGAGGCAAAAAACACAAAGAAAACCCAGGTCAGAGGTGGCGAACAGGTTTCTCTCCCAGCAAAGGGCCATTTATCAGCAAATTACACTAAGGGACAGGGAGAGAGCTGGAACAAGCCCTGAGTCAGCCTCAGGATGCTTTAAATCCTACAGCCCCCTTCTGGGTCATGTCCGGATTTGCCCAAGCTTATGCAAATATACCCAAAGATAAGACCTCAGCCGATGAAAAGTATATTAATGTAACTGATGCTTGCTTAACTAATTATGCTCGAGATGACCTCCCTGTCCCCTTAGGTGCTTAAAAAGAGCCTATACGCTCCTGTCAGGGTCATCGCCATTTTGTACGGGTGAACGACCCCACGTATGCTAGTATAATAAATAAACGCTCTTTGCTCTTACATACTATTTGAGTCTGGGGGTGGGGGATCTTCCTTCAGTGTTTCCTTGGACCCAATACTATAACAAAATCTCATAGGCTTCCTGGCTAAACAAGAAAAAAATAATTTCTCACAGTTCTAAAGGGTAAAATCCAAGGTGAAAGTGTCAGCCAAAGGCTAGAGATGCAGCACCCAAAACTATGTAAGAGTCTAGCCTGGGTTATATGAAACTCTGTGTGTGTGTGTGTGTGTGTGTGTGTGTGTGTGTGTGTGTGTGTGTGTGTGTGTGTGTTGGCTTGTTGCTGCTGGAACCCACCTCTGGGAACATGCTAATCAGGTGGTCCCCAGACAAACAAAATATTTAGAGACTGTGAGGCCTGAGGGTTTAGTCTCCTATTCTATGAGCTACTCCTAGCCTCTGCCCCTGTAACAACTTCTTCCTATCAGGCTTAGGCCTGGGATATTCTCTTAGTTGTTACAACATGGAAACATAATTCTGAGGAGAGGCTGGGGGGTTCGAGACAGGGTTTCTCTGTGTAACCCTGGTGTTGGCAGAAGTTTCTGTGTCCTGTGTCTCAAATAAATGCTGTGTGATAATGTTCTTGTACACTGTAAAGATGTGTCACTAAATTGGTTTAATAAAAAGCTGCTTGGTCACTAGCTAGACAGGAAGTAGAGGCAGAGTGACCAGACTAGGAGAATTCTGGGAAGAAGGATAGAGTCAGAGAGTCTTTTGGAAGAACAGCCAGTACTCTTAACCTCTGAGCCATCTCTCCAACTCCCCATTATCTTAATAAATATTGACTTTTGTTTCTTCACTGTGTTCATGGATGTGCATGTGAAAGCCCCAGTAATTCCCTAGTACTCCCAGATACTTGGGATATATTAGTGCGTAAAACAAGACTTCTGGGGGGCACAGCCCTTGTTCCCAGGCGTGGTGACTCAGTTTAGTCCCTAGGATCCACATGGTGGAAGGAGAGAACCAACTTTCAAAAGTTGTCTTCTGACTTAACACATATATACCTACACATTCATACGCACTACCTACACCTAATATATAATAAATAAGTAAATGTAAAGAAAATAAAGCACTCTGCTCTTGAGGGAGTCTGAGAACACTGTATGCCTGTACATAGGTATGCATGCCTATAGAAGGCGTCAAGTTTTAAAAGATGAAATAAATATATGCAGTCTATATTTTGATAGAAAGAGACAACTGGGGAGATGGCTCAATGAGCAAAGTACTCACTGTGCCAGAAAGAACCTGAGTCTGGATCCTTAACACCCATGTAGATGTAGTGGAATTTGTCCCTCCTATTGATTTAATAAAAACGCTGATTGGCTGAAGGCAGACAGGAAGTGTGGGTGGGGCTACAAGACTAAGAAAACTCTGGGTACAAGAAGAGCAGAGCACAGACACCAGTAGACACAGAGGAGAAAAGTTGAAATGCTGCTCTGAGAAAAGGTACCAAGCCACATGACTAAACAGATTAATAGAAATAGATTGAGATAAGATGAAAGAGATAGCTAGCAATACGCCTGAGCCTTAGATCAATCAGGATAAAATTAATGCAAGCTTCTGTGTGTTTCTTTGGAACTCTGGGATTGTTGGTCCAGATCTTGCAGAAAGTCCGTCCAGAAACTTCATATTACACGTAGAAGCCGGTTATGATAATGTGCACTATAACTCCTAAGTTATGGAGGTGGAGGCAGTTTGGATCCCCAGGGTTTTCTAACTAGCCAATCTAGCTGGAGCTATAAGACACATGTTCAGTGAGAAACCCTATCTCAAAAAACAGGGTAAAGTGATAGAGAAAATAGCTAATGCTGACTTCTGTAAGGGTGTGTGTGTGTGTGTGTGTGTGTGTGTGTGTGGCATGTATGTGGGTGAGTGTTTATATAAGCTTGTGTCTGATCACACAGTGGCTAGAGTAGGCCATTCAAGTCTCATCTCCTCTGTTCTCTGCCTTTCTCCCTGGAAGAAATGGTCTCAGGAGGGAGGCCGAGGGTCTTTGTGCCAGGACCATCAGGCCCTGTTTATACCACAGGGGCAGAAGGTGAAGGAACCTGGAGCTTAGAGAAAAAAAGAATGAGTGGGACAAAAAGTCCTCCACCTGTGTGACACACAGATTCACGAAGCAGGAGACATGGTGGGGACCTGCTGTCCTAAGCAAGAGCCATCTTCCCAAATGAAGCTAGGGTCAGATACTGCATTGCACCATTCCAATTGCATGTGTGGTATGGGGACTAGGGAAGGACCTGGCATAGCTCTAGAGTGGTACTATGTGTGTATGGTGCCGGGGATCGAACCCGGGCCTCAAGCATGCAGGCAAGACTAAGCTATATCCCTATCCCCAACACTGATACCATACCTACATAGTTTTTTGAGTGTTGTTTTTTTGGGGGTCAGGTTGAGACAGGGTCAGTCTGTATAGCCCTGGCTATCCTGGGACTCGCTCTGTAGACCAGGCTGGCCTGGAATTCAGTGATTCACCTGCCTCTGCTCTCATACTCATGTAGGGTTTAAAGGCGTGTGCTGCCACAGCCTGCCTCCTCCAGCCTGCCTCTTAATACATGACAACAAAGTGTATTTATTCTTCCCTAGCTGTTCCTAGTGATCCCAGGAACGTGGAGTCATGGTTATGGAAAACAGCTGTAGCATGAGGGGGTCCACAGCAACTGCAGGGTGACTCTGGGAGCCCTACTTGGCTCTGCTGAGTTTCATGTCAACCTCTAGCCTTGCAGCAGGGAAAAACAAATGACAGAGCTGGAGTGATTCCGACGGTGTTCAGCTAATTCCCTCCCAAGAGAAAAACCCTTACCCAAAGCATCCGTAAAACGAAGGCAATCAATCACCAATACCAAAGTATGCCAGAAATCATGTCCTTGAATTTAATCCTGCATCCATTTTTTTTTTTTTTTAAACCAGTGTTCGGGGGAAGAAGCTCAGCTTTGAGCCAGATTGCAAAATCTTCCAAAGCTGTAACAGAGAAAAGGACCTCACAGAAGAGAAAGGGGAAAAGAGGTATTTGGGTTGTCCCTTCATTTAATGCACTCCCTGGGTGTCCCTAATGCATAATTATCCCAAACAAAGATGTAAAATCAAATGGAGCAAAAGAAGATCCGATGTCTCGTGAGCTCACACAAACCACCCATGAACAGTTCAGCCAATGTCTGCCAGAGAAATGCATCGTGGGCACAGTCAACATTCCAAAGGGTATGGTTTGGAACAATTCTCCCAGGAGCTGCCAGCAAGGCCTCAGAATTTGGGTTACTCAGAGTTATAACCAGGGTGACCAGGAAGGGGCTTTGAGAGAGATGGGGAGAGGCAGAAATAGAGAGACAGGGAGGGGGAAAGGGCAGGATGGAGGAGGGGGAGGGAGACAGAGAAAAACTGAACCTGGAGTAGGGTTTACTGCTCCAGGAGCCTCCTGAGCACTAAAGTTCACAGTGTCCTTGCAACCCCAGATCCTGCTCCTGGCACTCCTCCCCTGCCTTGCCCTCAGCATCCCATCCTGCAAAGGGTGGATTTGGCACCACAGGCCCCCCTCCGGGCATTAACACACTAAGGGCTGCTGGGTGTATCACGAAAGGGAAGTTCCTGGTGGTACAATCTGAGCCCATGCTGCTGTGTTTGGGGCACTCAGTGCTTTGTAGTTTGCATTTGTGGGGAAGACAAGAAGCTGTCTGAGTGGAGACTAATCCCCTAGCACTTAATCTGTTCTTGTGTGGTCTTTGTTTTTGCCCCTGAATTATCTTTGAATCTTCCCTGGGAAATACTGTTACATGAGAAAATTATAAACTCTTGTAGTCCAAAAACCACATAAAAACATAAAATCAGGGTGCATGCCCCTCATCTCATTGACTGGGGGGCAGAAGGAGGATGATAAGGAGTTCAAGGTTATCCTCAGCTGCAAAGCAAAATTTGAGGCAAACCTGGGCTATATGAGACCCTGGGGGAAGAGTAGAGGGGATACAAAGCAAGAAAGCCTATCAGGCCCTGTTGTGCCGTCTGCTATAGACGCGGTTTTCTCATGGATAAGGCTAATGGAGAAGGCAGTTCACATTCCCAAGTCTAAAGAAGTGGCTTTCCATGTGTTCTCTGGACCAGAAAAAGGACACTCTGCTCCAGAGCTGGGATTAGAGACAAAGGTTTGTGGACAAGGTGACCTAGGATGGGAACAAGAAAGAACTTGGACAAGGAAGGATTTAAGTAGGATGGACCTTCCCAAATCCATCCAGGAGTCCACAAGTTTGACCAAGATACAGCAATGCAGGAGGCTGACCCTCTCGAAGGAATGAATAGATCACATTAAAGGACCTATAAGACAAAGCAAAAGCTTGGGTTTGACCCAGGAGGCAACGGAAGCCATAAGTCTCCTCAGCCTAAACACAATGGAATAATTCTCGTCATAGAATAGAGCTGTAAGAGTTCAAGGCCAACCTGGTCTGCATAGAGAGTTGTAGGCTAGCCAGGGCTACATAATAGCTATATCTAAAAAGAATACCTTCCCACATTGGAAAACTGCTTAATGATCATAGGTGCTTAGGGGAGAGAATCTGGTCTTTGGTAGAACTCTACCTGTTCCAAAGGGGCTAAGATGAGTTGATTTGTGCCATGCTCTTGGGTGAGGAGGCCAGATGGTTTCTATTTGGTCCTAATTGGAAATAGCCAAAATATTTTCATGCACACCCCTTTGTGGACAGAAGGTTTTGGGCCTGATAACTTGGAAAGCCATCCCCACGGTACCTTCTAAGGCCAAACTTCACTCAGAAGTCTAGCCTCTTCTCCAGCTCTCCTCTCATCAGGAGTGCTAAGAACATGTACAGTGATAACCACAAAAACGAGAGAAACTGACATCAGGAGGCCATCTACGGTTTGATGGTGGAATGCAGTATTCTGTGTAGCTTCCTGAAGACCTACACATGCCTCTCCTATCCGCCAGGCACTGGTGCACCACTGAACATACAGACTCATTAAAGCAGTGCTGTTTGACCTGCCAGTCATCCTAGTCCTCCTGAGAGCTTGCATGCCATCCTGCAGGGCCCTGAGGAAAGGCTGAGATCCCCAGTGATGCTGAGGCTGCTGGTCCAGAGAAGTCACAGAGAACCACTTCTCTAGACTGGAAAACATTAACTGCCTTCCTTGCTTAATTTTGCTCAGTGAAGAAGATGAGGGAGCAGAGTAGGGGCTCCTGGATGCCTCTTCTGTGCCCTGGGGACCTCAGAACAAGCAGGCCAGGGCCATCCTACTGGGCTGCTCAGATTCATCCTCAGTGGACCCAGATCTGAGACCCGGACTCTGTCTACCACAGGGTGTGGAGTTTAGAGGTTGGTCAGCCTTCAAGCAGGTGATATGCAGCTTTTCCACAGCCTAGTCTCAAACTATGAAGCAGCAGAAGATGGTAAAGTCTAGGAGTCACAAAATGGTCACTATGAGTAGCCACCTAAAGATAACATGGCTCTTCTGAGTCATTCCGCTGGTCCTGCCTTGTCACCTCAAGACCCCCCCCCCCCCAAATTCCCAGAATACACAGTGGGAGCCAGGAATGTCCTGTCTGGGCCTATTCTTTTCTCAGCTGAAGCTACACAGTGTATCAGTCCCCAGGGCCATTTTAATTCTGGAGGATTTAGGATGAGAAAGATCAATATGTGACTTAGATTTGTGAACAGGGGCAATGTCCAATTCTAAAGTGGTCCTTCCAGAACCCTGGGTGAGATCAGAACTTGACTACAGTAACAAGCTGCCCAGTTCAGTTCTCCAAATAAGATAATTATTGTTTATGTGATGGCCACAGCCCACAGAAATAGCAGTAGTATTAAGGAATGCAAGAGCCCAGCTCAAGAGTGAAGACGTAATTTTCAAAAGCTGCATTAATTCAAAAGCAGGAAGTTTATCACTTAGAATCCTGAAGGCATTGTACTTACTCATGATTTCATCCTAGAGTGGCAGCTGAATACAGAATGGAAGCCCCTACAGAAAGGTTCCAGGATGCTTGCTCAGTGTCAATCAGCCATCACCCATCACATTTTGATGTCTAGAGTCCCATCATCAAGCAGATGAAGTTTCTGTGCATTTTCACAAAACTGGGTGGTACGTGGGAAATCACACATGTCCATTGTTGACGGGGAGATGTTATATATGTGTGTGTAGGCCTGGTACCTACAGAATATGTGGTGCCATTTATCCCACTGTGTCCAAAGGAGACCAGAAGGTGAGGGAGATGCTGGTTCCATGAACATTTACTCTTGATTTGGGGGACCTGGCCCACAGAGAGTGTGCAGGGGAAGAATGAGAATTGAGATAGCTGGAAAGCAGCCTTTCTAAGCAGAGTGCCCTGCCCTGGCCCTGTCAGAAATAGCTCAGAGGAGGAGGCTATTATGGTTAACACTGGGGAGTATGGCATGGGGGAGCTGCTGCTGATGTGACCGAAGAGGTCAGTGGACCCTAACCAAAAGTGATGAACGTCAAGATGCGGCTGTCTTGTTGCTATGATTACCCACCGGGGGCAATTAACACAGAAGGACTCATCCTGACCCACAGTTTCAAATAGCTCACATCCCTCGCTGTGGAACGTGTAGGACCTCCGGAGTGTGTGGCAGAGCTAGATCTTCAGACTGAAACCAGAAGCCGGACAAGCACCCAAGGCCAGCTTCTCGCTACTCACGATCGCCAGCTAGGCTCTTCATCACAGTTTCCACAACTTCCCCAACAGCCAGAAGTCACGTGCTTAAACACATGAGCCTATGAGCATTTCACCTTCAGACAATGACATGGAGCCATGATGGCTTCAGGTATTTGCTTGTTGGTTTCGAGAGTTTTAGGGATTTTGTTTGATTGTTTGGGTTTTGTTGTTTGTTTGCTTCATTGATTGGTGTTTGGGTGTTGAGACAGTGCCTTAAGTATCCCAGGAGAGCGTTGAACTCCCTGGTAACTGAGAATGGTCTTTAACTCCTCATTCTCCTGCCTCCACTTCCCAAATGCTGAGGTTATGGTTTCAAAGTAGGACAGTGACATAGTGGAACTAAGCAGTTCTCCAAGACACAGACAATGGACCATCTAAAAGATGGAAAGTCATTCAGCTAGGTGGACCTGAATCAGTTTTGTGGGGATATTTTCAAATATAATAAAAACAGTCGGAGATATCAGAGGGATCTACCCACAGTCAGTCTAGGAGGATCAGACAGTGGTAACTCACACCTTTAATCCCAGCCCAGGGAATATCCTGGGAGTGGTAACCTATGCCCTTAATCCAATCTGAGGTGTCAAGATCATGGCCTCTTTTACAATGAAATTCAGAGATGTTAAGGTACTAAGTAGGGGGTCACAGGACATTCTCAAGAGAGGTTGAAACCCAGGTGTTGTATTTCTTGTACAAGCTGCCTATCAAGAACCACAGGGCATGGCCATGCCAAAGTCATTCTTAGTGACAGAGAAGTGTATTCAGACAGTTATTGTTTGAAAACCTGTTTATTTTTGTGTGTATTTTGTCTGTGCTCCATGTGCATGCCTGGTGCCTGAAGAAGCTTGAAAAGAGTATTGGAATTGTAGACATTTGTGCTGAAAATGGAGCCCAGGTCTTCTGAAAGAAGCTAACTCTTCACCCCACACCTTGCTTAGTTTTAAAGTTATAAAAATAAGATTGAGTGAAAATAGATTAAAGTGAATACAGCTGTGGCAGATAAAGTATGACCAGGGGCTGAGGGTGTCCTCATCTGTTTTCCAAGGAATTTGTTTTCCATCCAGAGAGAGGAGCTTAATGTTGCTTTGCTTAAGGTCCCAGAGCAGAGCCACTGACCTGAGTGGCAGCTGTCTTTCTGACTTCTTTGAGAGTTCCTAAAGCTCATGAGAGGTCCACATTCCAATCTGATTTATTTGTTGTGGGCAAAGATGATGTTTTCATTACTTCTTGATGCCAGTTTTGGAACGGTTGAGATAGTTTTCCTTTGGGGATGCAAGTTATGGCCAGTCAATCATAGGCTGAGCAGGCTCCCTCTCCACAGGCACACATTTACAAGTTGACACCACGGTGCTGAGTGCCTGACCGTGGCTCTTCTTGAGAATCTTGACATCTATGTAGAAATTTGACCTTCAGCCCTCACCCCCAGCCTGATTCAGGTTTTACCCATTGCTACTTTCTGGTATGTGGAAATTGAGAAAAAGAAATGAGACCCAGTGTGATCAGTGTCCATATCATCAGGCCAGAGACTCAACTTTCAAAGGCATTTAGATTTGTGAAAAACTTTTATAAATGAAAAATCACATTCCACTCATGTTCATGAGTAGAACCAAGGCATCGGACTCAAAAACAACAATGAATGGTAAATATTTCAATGACTTGATTGTATTTGACAGTCTGGTAGACATTCATTTATTCACTCATTCATTCATGAACATGTAGGCAGAGATTTGTCGGGATGCTAGCTCCAAAATAAACACACAGAGACTTATTAATTGTAAATGCTCGGTCAGTAGTTTAGGCTTGTTACTAGCTAATGCTTACATTTTTAATTAACCCGTATTTTTTTATCCACACTTTGCCATGTGGCTTGGGTGGTCTGGTACCTCTTCTCAGTACAGCATGTCCATCTTGCTTCTGTCTCTGCATCTGCTCTCTACTTCTCTGATCCACCACCCTTGCTCTTCCCAGTATGAACATTGAAGTATCTGCCACATACATGTTAACATATATTCTACTATATCAGTGTGATTAGGTTATTCTTGACAATTGTCATCTTCTATCATGGCTATGCTCTGGGCACAATGACAAAAATTAGATGTGTTACTTATTCCAAATAAAAACAAAAGGTGGGCCAGGTTTCATCTTTAAGCTGAAGCAAAATCTATTTCATCTAACAATCCAGCAATTAAAGTCATAGCTAAAGAAACCAATTAAACTTTATGTATAGGCACATGGTGCATGTGTGCACCTCTGAAGCTCAGGGGTCAGAGCAGAACATCGCATTCAATGTCCCAATCTATTGCTTTCTTACCCATTGAGCCATGAATTCTAGCCCTTCAAATCCTGTTTTGTGTTTACAGTCCATAATGTATGGACAGTTCCTTGGTCTTGGAGCAAAACGGAGGACTCCCTCCCTACTTGGATAGTCTCTAAGACTGGAGGCCTGTCTTAAGTGTGACCTTTGATACAGGTCCCTATAAACACCTCACCCTGATGCCCATATGATCATTATGTTTTGTGTTCCTCGCTGTATGGTAGGGCAGAGCTGCCAAACACAAATTAGGTGATGTCCCAGCTACTGTCCCCATCCTGTATATCTTCCTTACTCTGGAATAAGCTGAGCTGTAACACTGAAGCAGCCTCCTGGAAGGCTATTTCCATCATATTGGCAGGCCATACAAAGCCTTATGTGATGCTTCTGCCCACTCTGCCCCTGTGGCCTGGTGGTCAACAGTCCTGGATGCTCTAGAGCTCACTTTGTAAACCAGGCTGGCATCGAACTCACAGAGATCTGCCTGCCTCTGACTCCTGAGTGCTGGGATTAAATACATACAGTGCATGTTGGCCTTGGCAGGTGGGAGCCAAGAAGCACTACTACACTATGTGGTAGTGCTCATGTGGAGAGTTTTATTAAGGGGTAAGGGAGAGAAAATGGGTGGGGGAGGCTTAGAGAAGGAGAGAGAGATGAGGAAGAGAGGGAGGCGTGACTGTGATCTTGTTGCAGGAGAGAGGGAGAGAGGTGGGGAGACTTGCCTTTAATAATGGGACTTAGCACCTGTGCGTAACTCTGGGCTGTCTAGGTATTTGCCTGAGTGCGGGCAGTGTAAGCATATGTAAGCACGGCCATAGGACACTGGGCTGGCTGGTACAGATGTCAGAGTTCTGACAGCGCATGTGTAGATAGGACCCTGGGGGTGACTAGAGATGCTGGAAATGCTAACAATAGTTTCTACCTGTTTTGTTTTTGTTGTTCTTTGTTTTTTGTGTGGTTT
The DNA here is from genome assembly GCA_033318265.1 of Phyllotis vaccarum. Lineage (NCBI taxonomy): Eukaryota > Metazoa > Chordata > Mammalia > Rodentia > Cricetidae > Phyllotis > Phyllotis vaccarum. The sequence continues at coordinate 113,575,958 of JARWLC010000004.1, forward strand.
TGGCTTTGTGTGTGTGTGTGTGTGTGTGTGTGTTTTCATCTAACAAACCAGAAAGACCAATGTTTAAATTATAAACCATTGTTTACTTCATTTCTTTATTGGGTGTGTATATATACACACATACGTGGAGGTCATGGGACAAGTCACGGGAGTCAGATCTCCCCTTCCACCATGTGCGCTCTGAGTATCAAACTCAGGTTATTTGGCTTGGTGGCAGGTACCTTGACCTCTTGAGGCATTACCAACCACAATCCCAAAATTGCCAAATTTATCACCTTTACCTGAAAACTTCAGTTTTCCTCCAAGGACTACATCCTTGGGCTTGATGGCCAGTAACTCCACATACATACAGGGTATTACCACCTCTGCCAGCTGTGTGAGGAAGGCTTATTCCTGTAGCATCCCCAGCACATAGACCAGTGCTTGGTGCACAGGAGAAGCTCAGAAATACCTGTTGAATGAGTTCAAGCATAAGAGAAATGTGTCTACTCCTGAGGTTAAGCCCTCACGCCAGCATGGGGAGCAATTTAGTTAAATCCCCTTTAAAATCTCTTAAATTGCCTTTATGACACAATGCAGAGACATGTTCTCTCAAATTCCACATTATCTTCCCTGGCATTACTGTGTGTATGGGGAAAGGGAGGGAGGGAGGGAGGGAGGGAGGGAGGGAGGGAGGGAGGGAGGGCAGGAGGGAGGGTCTTCTCTTTTCTCTCCTTCCACATGGGTTCCAGGATGAAGCTCAGCAATAAGTGGCTTTGCCTTCTGAGCAGCCCTGCTGGCTCTTCCCTCCTTTAAATCAAGCCATTCACCTTTAGGCCAGCCCCATCCGAAGCTGTCCACACATCTCTGAGCATGGGCAGGTCTCAGGGAGCTTATGGCTTGGGGACCAGTGATTCAGATTTCCCACCTCACCTGGCTCACTTCCGCTGGCAACTTATGCTCTTCCCCTTTCTGCTTTCTTCCTTCCCAAGCCCTAAAACTGAACTGGGGTGAATTAATGGATCTGCTGTGCTACTTCATGGCTCTGCCAATGAACTCTGAGATATCTCAGCAGACGGATGAGGGTGAACCAGATACAGGGGACTCCAGCCCTTAGTGATTCAGTCCTGAGTCACGGAGGCAGGGGGTCCTTTCTTCTGATGTTTTCTAGAGCCAAAGGCTCAGAAAATGAGACTGATTTTCAGACCCCTACATGAGCTAAACCCTCTTTCAATAAAAACTGTCAACTCCCCAGGGTGGTCAGTAGGTAATTCGATCACTAAAAATCAGTTCTCTTTAGTTAGATTAACAGTGACTCTCTGACTCTGAGATGGGATTGTCTTATCATGCAGTCTGAAGTCTCTGCTGTAAAAAGTGAAGCAGAACCAAATGTAAAACCAGGGCTTCCAAAATCACACAGATTCTACTCAGTGATTGTGTTGCAAGATAAATCTACTCACTAATCCAGTATGTGTAAACTCTTGTTAAAACTCTGTTTAGCTGGTAATAAGCAGAGGCTCTATCATATAAAAGTAATGCCAACATTCTGGTTTTTCTTGTAGGAATCAGGAAAAAAGGTAACCCCTTGATGGAAGCTGGCCCTTGGGTAGTGACCCTACATTTGGCTGATAACAGCATAGACAGGATGGGAAATGACGGAGAGCAATTGCCAGAACTCACTGGAACTTTAACACGGTGGGGAGCAGTAAGAGCTTTGAATTTATTTACTCTCTAAAACTAAAATGCTATGTTTAAACCACGGCATGTGGCTTCTCAGCTCAGAGGGTGGCACTCACCAGTCCTGGTCTCAGCACTTGGGCCCCTCAGAAACCTCACGAGGATCCTCATATTTAAAGGGTGGTAACTGAGGCAATATAAAAGGCAATAGTTAGAACATCCCTCCACTCCTAAGGTCAAGGATATAACTCAAAGCCTGATGGATGTCACCTGAGAAGGAAGGGCAGCCTGCTTGGAGCACACATTCATGTGTTTGGTTAGAAAGCTATCCACCCTGGACTCCTAAAGCAGAAATATGGAACTATAATTCTCAGAAACATCTAGAAAACAGTGTTTCCTTGTCATGCTTATTTTGACAACCTGAAGCATTCCCCCATCCATCTCTACTGAACCTTCACCTTAAGCTGACCAAGCCATTGGAAGATCTCACAACCACTGCAGGAACTGTGGGCTAGAAAGGGCTCTGGGCAGCACCGTCCTTGGCCAGGGCCACAGCACAACTGGCTGCCAAGAGCACTGGACACAGCTGAGGTCTGAGGCCTGAGGCATGGTGGGTAACAATTTATTATCTCAGCAGGAAAAGGCTCCTTCTTTATTGTTTTTCCTTTATCAATGCTGCCCTTTCCCAGATAATTACATAAATAACTTCTATTTCACTATCTGATAAACTTAATATGTTACTGGTGTAATTGCTAAAAACATGTTCAGGATTTTTGTGTTTACATTCCTGAACTACACGGATCCATACTTCCTTTCCTTATAACATCTTTGACTGCTTGGGATCAGAGCCTGTCAGGCTTTAGAGAGCGACTTAGGAAGCGTTTCCTCCCTTTCTGTTTGTTGACACCTCTGTGGCATTGAGGATGGTGTCCTTTACTTAGGTAGATTCATCAGAGAAGTCCCTGACACCTGGAGCTTTCTTAGCAAGGTTTTGTGTTTGCACTATGCAGCCCATTATGGCCTCAAATTCATGACCTTCCTCCCTCAGCTTCCTGAAGGAAGGGGTTACAGGCATGTGCCATCACTCTTAGCAAGGAAGATGTTTAATCAAAACTCGTTTTTTTCAAAGCAGTATATGCTAGGTTGGTGCTAGGGCTTACCTGGAACACACAACCCCCTACACTGAAGCAAGCATGTTAAGTAAATACAAGGTGCTCCTGGTTTGAGGGGTTTGGCCCAACATATTCTAATTTGTTTCTTTCACATACTTTCTTTACATTGTCAAATTTATTAGAATAAAGTTATTCATATTTCTCTGTCCTCTTAGAAACTAGAAGCTGTGGAGACATCTCTCACATTGACACTAATCATTTGTTCTTTCTCTTTCTTCTTGTCCATTTAAATAGAAACTCGTCAGTGTTACTGATTTCAGAGAAGCAGCTCTTGGTTTCACTTCTTGTTTTGTTTGAGACAGGGTTTCTCTGTGTAGCTTTGGAGCCTGTCCTGGAGCTTACTTCGTAAACCAGGCTGGCCTTGAACTCAGGGATCCGCCTGCCTCTGGGACTAGTGCTGGGACTAAAGGCTTGTGCCACCACCACCCAGCCTGCTTTCTTTCCTCTTACTGATCTTAGGTTCACTGACTTTTCTTCCTTTTTACCTGTTTTCTGGTTACCATGGGTTCCAGTGTTCGGTTCCCTCATGATCATGGCAGACGTGTCTAACACAGGAGATAGTTACAGGCTAAACATGTACACAAAGAGCCAGAGGTCTACCTCATTCCTTGTCCTAATTAGGAGAAAAGCCGCTCTGGACAACTGAGTGAAGGAGGTGCCACCTCTGGCCAGTGGAGCAAATGAAGCTTCCTCTGTGCTCAGGCTTCTGGGTTGAGCACTGGGCAGGAAATTGAACTGGGTCTCAGCCCCACAAAGCCCCTGGAAGGCACCTTTGTAGACAGAAGCCTTAAGGCCTGGGGGTGGCCCCAGTGGCAGCCACTGCACAGCATCAGTGAGACTCTGCTCCTTTGAAACTTCATAGAGTTGACGAGATACAGAACTGAGTTACCAAGTGGAGCTTCAGCGACTCCTGCCTCTCTTCCATGGGTCCTCTTTCCTAGAAACATCCCTTATTTTATCTTTTAACTCATTTTAGATTATTTTTATTTTATGTGTTACAAATGTTTTGCCTGAATGTATGTCTGTGTACCACATACATCCTGGTATCCTTGGAGATCGGAGGAGGGGTTAAATTCCCTGGAACAGGAGTTACAGACACTTGAGAGCCACCATGTGAGAGCTGGGAGCTGAACCTGGATCCTCTGCAAGAACAAGGGCTCTAACCATTGAGCCATCTCTTCAGCCCCAGTACACTGTTCTTACCCATCTTGTCTGAAGAACATGGACAGATCTGGAAGCTGAAACTGCTCAAGCCCTAGGCAGATGACTTCCTTGAGAGCAAGATCTTAGATTCTTATCTACACGGCTGCACATAGGCCTGGCTTCAGTTCTGGCTGCTGAGTCAGCAGAAAATGTGTCCGGCAAGCAGTGAAGTCAATCTTAACCATAAAGGCAGCATTGACCCTAAGTGAAAGTTCAAGCCCTCACATGTGATGACTCAGGATTGATCTCTTGATAATCACACCCTAATTTACTTCTGAGGAGACCTTAAATTAACTTTCCTTCAGTCCCTGATGCACTGAGCACTCATGTACACTCAGGCAACAATCATTATGTCTTCACTGCGACCTCGTAAAACAGGCCAAAAAGCCCCTTTCAGGCTAGGTTTGCAGATACAGAAAGTTAGACCCACGAGGGAACATGGTTTGCCCATGACCACATGGTAAATGAAAGGGCAGCGCCAACCAGAAGTTTAGGTCTGTGCCTCAATAGTGCCTCCACATGGGGTGCCAGAGACTTCTAAAAACCATCCAGCAGAACGCCGCCAGGCCAAACATTTTCAATAGCCCACCGAGGAATAAGGAAAATGCAATGGTCACACCATCCCGAACATTCCTGGTCTCTGATGGTCTTACAAACTAAGTAGAGTCGGGCATGGCATCCTTACGAAGAAAAGTATAGTGATTTTGTTCTCATGAAGCTAAATTAGTCTGATTTAAAAATTTATCTTGAGGCTTTCCTTTTTTGAAAATAATTTATTTAATATTCATTGGTATTTTGCATGCATGTATGTCCGTGAAAGGGTCTCAGACCCCAGGAACCCGAGTTACAGACAGGTGTGAGCTGTCATGTGGGTGTTGGGAATTGAACCCAGGTCCTCTGGAAGAGTAGCCAGTGCTCTAACCATTGAGCCATCTCTCCAGCCCCAAAGCTTCCTGTAGTTAGATTTTCCTTTGGGTCTCCAGATCACAAATAAGACACACATACTTTTTATTAATTATGAAAGGTTGGCTTATTGCTTGGACTTGTTCCCAACTAGCTCATAACTTAAGGTAACCTATCTATATTAATCTACATTCTATCATGTGTCTTTACCTCTCTTCCATCTTGTAGCTCCTGTTTCCTCTCCGTGTCTCCTGGCATCTCTCACACACACACACCTAGATTCTCCTCTTCCTTTCTCTCCCTGGAAATTCTGCCTATACCTCCTGCCTAGCTATTGACTCTTCAGCTTTTTATTATACAAATCACAGCAATATTTCTTCATACTGTATACAAATGTCCCACAACAGCTTACCTTTCTTAATTTTGTGTGAAATTAATCCTAGTACTTGGGAGGCAGAAGCAGGTGGATTTCTGTTTGAGGCCAGCTTTGTCCACATAGTTAGTTCTAGGTCAACCAAGGCTACATGGAGAGACTTTTTAAAAAAAAAAAAAATTGAAAATCACCAAGTAAGAGTTATTATTTATTTGATATACTAAAACTTATCAAGCCCTTGTCAATCTCTCCAATTGTTTTGACATTTTCCTGGCATATAAAATATAAATGACTGAGAAGTCTTACATGTAACCTTTTTAATTAAATGAAAGCTTGAATCAGCTTTTCTAAGAAAAGCAGAATATTCCAAAGTAGAGAGGCTCATCCCGGCTCATCAAGTCAGGCTTAGCACCTCTCCAGTCTCAAGTCGGGTCACTGTATTCACTTGGGAAGGGGCAGGGTGGCTGGAGGGAGCCTGAAAAGAGGGGTTGGTCATTCTCTGATTGTCTAGGTTGACTTTCTTGGAGGGACCACGCAAGGCACAAAGCCAATCTGTTTTGTTGTTTTCTATGCAGCCTGATCAAACACTCTACTCATTTAAGGGAAATTGACCTTGGGAACAATGTCCTGGGAGAAATGGCCGCAGTTGACATCCTGGAAGCCCTGAGAGCCAGGAAGACAGGCAAGGCCCTAAACTCGCCAGAACTGCCTCATATTTTCACTGTTTGTGTTTAGATGGCAAACCTGAGCTGTGCAGTGAGCAGGGACATTGTCAAAGGCCAGATACCATGTGTCAATGCCAAGAGAACTTGTTCAGTGCTGTGTACCCTTTGATGCCTTAATTATTTCCCCTATACTTCTAGGCCAGGGTCTAGGTAGTTTCTCTCCTTCGGCCTCTGCTGCAGCTGGGGCTTACAGATTGTCTCCAGCCTGGCTGCATTTTGGTTTTGTTAATGAATTTTTCTCTATTGCCTTTTCTCTTTCTGTACTCTCTTTTCTATCTTTCTATCTTTCTTTTTTTTTTTTTTTTTTTTAAGATTTATTTGTTAGGCACACAGTGTTCTGCCTGCATGTGTGCCTGCAGGCCAGAAGAGGGCACCAGATCTCATTATAGGTGGTTGTGAGCCACTGTGTGGTTGCTGAGGACTGAACTCGGGAGGAGGAACAGCCAGTGCTCTTACCTCTGAGCCGTCTCTCCACCCTTCTCTTTCCTTGTTTATTCTCCAAGAAAGTTTTCTCCTGTTCTCTGTTCTCTCGGCCCAACCTAAAGTGGTTTGTAAAGAAATTGATTGTAAGGCTAAAGTGGCAACCATCCTAAGACCACAGCTGAGCCGGCCAGGCAGCAGAGCTGAGTCTGAGGCCAGCCTGGGCTACATAAACATACCATGGAGACAGAGCAAAGGGGAGAGAGCAAACAAGACCACAATGTACTTCTTACTTATTCTGGAGGAGTTTGGTCTAACCGCCAGGCAGCACTGACTCACGGCCCTGTAACCCTTTGAAAATAAGAGAAGCAGGCCAATTGACGGTGAGTATCCCTGGCCTCTCCTTTAGTTTATTCTGAGTGTTTTTACAGGGACACCAAGAAATGCCATTTTAAATGTAGCTCACTATAAAACATGGACAGATATTAACGTGAAATTCAGTGTTGAGGAGAGTGAGAATTCTGTTCTAGGGTGGGTTGAGTGTGGAGGACTCAGTGGCAGCAGCATCCTGTCTTCATGTCAGAGGTTACATTTCTCCTTTGCTGACTGTTTTAGAGAAAATTACAGGGTTAGTGTGGTCTGCCATATTACGCCATTTCAAACTAAAGCCATGCATGTTTAATGACCAATTAAATGATCCTAAGATTTCTTTTTCAGTTCTCTTTCTTTCAGAGAAACAGAACATCCACTTCTCATTCCATTAGAGTTGGGAAGGAGTTCAGCAGGATTATTCTATTAAAGCTAACTTTAAGAGCAAGAAGCAGAAGGCAGGTCCTGACTGAGCTTTGATTTTCCTGGCAGAGCCACTTCCCACTCTGCCTAGCAGAAACCTTTACCAAGCTGCAGGCAATCTCCCCACCATTCCTGCAGGGAATGTAATGAAAGACAGCCTCTGGTGACTTGATGGGAGATGATTTTCACCAAGTACCTATCTGGAATGGAAAATGTCTTGCTCGCTTAGTAAATGGCTCCATTTACATAAATGAGAGACTAATTATGGAGAGCCCACCTTAAAATGCAGGTCCTCATTTCAAGAGCCATTAAAAAGCAATCCACAGCTTAAGGAATCAGCGATTTTGAAATTTAGTCTAAGTGTGCATCATGAATACCTTAATGCATTTATTTCATGAGCGGGAATCATTATGGGCTGTTTCTTACGGAGCACTTTAATTAGATTGTTAGCTTGAATTCCAGTTAAGAGTCCTCAAGAAAGGATTTAGCTGTTTGGGTTTCACAGGGTGAATCACTTGTCATTTATCCCTGAAGGCGTCATTTTAAGCCTTAAAAACCATTAGAAACATCATTGATTATAAAACTAATGTTCTCTTAGCGTCTCCTATGTCCGTATCATTTGCAAGCCAACAAGAGGCTTCCTAATTCTCCTTTCAGGAAAGCAGACTAATCCTATCTGTTTATGAGGGACTTTGGTTCATTTTGCCTTTGTCGCTTCCCCATCTTCTCTTTCTCTGGTTTTGATTTTTTTGAGACAGGGTCTCCTGTAGCCCAGGGTAACCTTGAGCTGGCTATGTGTTTAAGGCTGGTCTTCTGGCCTCCAAGAGTCCTACGATTTCAGAGTACCACCACTCTTGGCTTTATCAGGGAGTTCTCTATGAGCCAATTCTAAGGATGTAACTCCTATCGGACTCTTAGGGCTGAGAGCACCCCCCACACACACACACACAGTGCAAGCCATTCTGCTCATTTATTATGTCCTCTTTGCTCAGGTAAACTACCACCCTTAAAAATTACAGTGACTCCCCGGATCTCTTCGGACACCTTCACATCTATTTGGAAACATAGCAAGAAATCTAATAAGACCAGTAAAAAGAAGAAAAAGGTAAAGTCTTTACCGTCTGTACTGTTGAGATGTAGCCACCAGGGGGCGCTGGATGAGGCATGCACCTCAGTGGAGACAGACTGAGCTTTTGAAGTCTGAGTTTAGGGGTCGTTTAGGTCATCCTCCCCTAAACTATTGTCAATGGACATACCAAGAGGTGAGCAGTAAGACAATAACATCATCCTCTCAGAGATTAGTGAACACTGCCTCTGGCTTCAACCCCTCTTCCCTGCCAAATGCATGTTCCTGCAGGCCTGGGGCAGATCTGCAAGGAGCCTTGTCTCCACTCTTAGGCCCCTGTGCAGTCTTTTGGGCAGTAACGACCTACATACCCTCATTCTCCACTGTGTAAAGTTGATTTTTTTTTTTATGGGTAAATATTTAATGGCACAGGGTGGGAAAATGTTACAAAACAAGCTGGTTTAAGTACTAGGTAGAAGTCAATGACTTTTGAAACGAAAATTTAAAAGTATACACGTGCATTTAAAACCCTAGACTACTTCATACCAAACTGCCAGTGCCGTTACTACCATCCAATAAGCCAACAGTGTGCGTGTGCGTGTGCGTGTGCATGTGTGTCATCCTAATAACACTTGAGAGGCTGAGGCAAGAGAACTGCCACAAGTTCAAGCCCAGCCTGGGTTATCTGGTGATTTCCAGGCCAGTCTGGTATACAGAGTGAGACTGTCTCAAAAACTTAAACAAAAATACTTAACACTCCTAAAGAGGAAGGAGGGGGACTTTGAGAGACATTAGATGTTAGGAGTGGAAATCCAATAAGGCGAACCACAGCCCAGAAGTCAGGTCAGAAAGCCAAAGGCAGTGCAGGTGGGTGTCGGGGGTCAAGCTTGGGATGGGGTGATTCAGCAGTGGCCTTCTCTTCCTGTGATATCCTCCAAGCAATCATTTACTGGGCCTAAACAAACAGCGGGAGTAGAGTGTTGAATTGCTGCAGCATATAATTGTTCTGCAGCTATACCCCGCCCGAAGCTAGCTAGAAAATGCCATCTTACCAACATATGGCTGTGTTTTCTGACCTCTGGTCATTTTAAAGAGTCACTGCATAGGTGTTTTATCTCATGGGTCTGGGTCAGGTCATTTATTCCTCATAAAGACACTTAGCTTAATGTATGTTGCATAATGTCTCATGGCAGGTTTTTAGGTCTCTGACGCTAGGCTTATAAGTACCTTACAGTAATAAAAAGGCTCTCAATCAAAAATACCCTACACTCAAAATGAGTGTCATCCCCTTTTCTCTCCTCCCTCCCTCCCTCCTCTCCCCCACCTCTCTCTCTTTTGTTTCTCCCCAGCTCACAGAAGTCCACCTGCCCTTGCCTCCCTTGTGCTGGGACTAAAGGTGTGAGCATCCCTCTGAACTCTCTCTTAACTGGTTTTTTGCTGAGTTACCAGAGAACAGAATGTTCCCCATATATTACCAGGAGACTCACAGTCTCAGGTCTGACCTTCCCTCTGCAGGATTAAGACTGCCAGCATGTTGTCCAAGTAACAAGGCATGCAGCCCTCATTCCTGTGTGAAGCCCTGGGTTCAGCCACAAAGACCCAAATAACTGAGGAAAGCCCACTGGCGGTGGTGCTGTCTTTTGGGGTGGTGATTTTGGGGGTTTTGGTTTTTTTAGTTGGTTGGCTGGTTTTGGGTTTTCTGAGACAGAGTCCTGGCTGTCCTGGAACTCGCTTTGTAGACCAGGCTGGCCTTGAACTCACAGAATTCTGCAATCTGCTTATATTGGGACTTGAGGCATGCACCACCACACCTGGCTGTCTCATTATTTTAAAGCAGACAGACAGCTCTGTTGGTAAAGCGCTTGTTTTACAAGTGTCAGAACCTGAGTTTGATCTCCAACATTCATTAGAAATCTGGGCTTGGTGCCACTTGAAATCCCAGAGGTGGAGAAGTGGGGTTCCCTGGGGCTCCAAAGAGAAGTCCTATAAAAACCTACTAGAAGTTTCCTAAAATATATACAAGCACATATATAACAGCAATTCTCCTAGTAGACAGCACAAGTAAGCCAACATAAAAAAGCCCAGGTGCCAGAAGTGGATGACTCCCTTTGGAGCTGTTGGCCAGTGAAGTCTTACAGAATATTGACAATGCTCTTGGCTGCCCTCCAGAACTGGATCATAGGACCTATTGCTGAAGACATCATATATTTGAGTCCATAGAAGATGGAGAATTCAAGCCAGTACTGCCCTGGAGGCTTCATCCCCACTGGGTAGTTTTTAAAGCGCTAGAAGGGCTATGCACACTATTGGAAGACAAAGTAATAGTAATCACTCTCAATCAGCTCCGAACCCTTCCAGGGACAGAAATGGCAAGACATACCCACTGGTGAAACTGTGACATGAGTGTCCTGGGAGTGACTAACCACTTTTTGATTGGAGTTGAGGCCCATTCAACAAGGTGAAACCCATACCTGGCACTGTTACTGGGGCCAAGAACCTGTGAATAGGTGGGTGATAGGCCCTTGGGTGGGACCTACTACTGTTATTGTGCTAAATGCAATAACTCGTTATACTCACAGATTAATGCATCCCCCACCCTCATCATAAAAGCTTCTTGATACAGTAGATGGTGATTAACAGAGATAACACACCTGCTCAAGGGCAGAAAATGAGACTGTGGGATGCTCAGACCTAAAGAAGACATCTGTATTTGTAGTTCTTCACAAGGCTCAGGGATCGGTGTGAAAGAGGGATACACAGACTGTAAGACCCAGAGGCAGTGGTGACTACAAGGAAACTGTTTTCTGGGCACAGCAGGGAAGCTGCACATGCTAACTCATAGCAGCTGTGACAGCATGCCCAGTACTGCACCAGCTCAAGCCAGACAGAATTCCAGCATGGAGAGGAGGAAGGCAGAAAATTCTGGCTGATGAGCTATTGGCAGTTGACGGCCACAAGGAGAGAGAAGGTCAGTCTTATTTGAGCATGTGGCCCCTGGGAGGTGGACCGTGCTCCACTGGATAGTCCCACACTCAGTAGTGTTTGAATTTGATAGGTAGATGGGGAAAGAATGAATATGACGAAAATGTATTATATGAAATTCTCAAAGAACTTTAAAAAAAAAAAAAAACCACCACCAAGGTAGATGGCTTCTAGGGAAATACAATTTAGACTGGCCTCTGGCCTTCACATGTGTGCACATGTGTGTACCTGGACAGACTTGAACATGTATGCATAGAGATAAAATGATGTGGGAATGTCTTTCTTTATGCTGTGAATATAATTCTTTAAATGAAGGGATTGTTTCAGCCTATGGCAGGTATAGTATAAGTAGGAGGAAAAAATCAGAGCATAGATAGGGGAAGGAGGGCGGAGTCAAGAGAGATGCCATACAACAGCCCAAGAAACAAGATGTAAAGAAATAGGTGAGCCATGGGCTACGTGGCAGGACAGATTAATGGAAATGGGTTGAATTAAGATACAGGAACTAGTTAGCAATACGCCTGAACAGGCCAAACAGCATGAAATTAATGTAAGTGTCTGAGTCATTTGGGGGGACTAAGTAGCGACAGGTGGCTAGGCGCTCTAGACTGCAGATCTGTGGGTCTGGATCTCTGGCCAGACAGGGCCAGAAACCTCATGTTACAATAAATAAATAAAACTAGACATATACAAAAGTGCTACCTTGATAATTTCTCAAAGGTCTTTGCATCTTATGATATTGTTTTCGGGGGGTAGGGGCTATAGGCTACCATTAAGGTCTAAAACATAAACCCGAAAAGTAAACCAAGGCATTTTCTATATTACTGCCATCTGTCCAGTATATTGTCACTTTTAATAGCAAGTTATCACAGCAATCTATACCATAAAACTCTCCACATACCAGAAAGATACAGCAAAGGTTGTGTTATCTGGGTGTGTTGATCCTTTGGGAGATGGAGGCAGAAGGATCAGGAACATAAAGCCAGTCTCAGCTAACAGTGTGAGGCTAGCCTGGCTACATGAGACTCTGTCAAGGTGGAAGGAAGCATGTCGTTAGTAAGAAGTTCTCTCTTTGGGTCTTTTTTTTTTTTATCTATCTATCTATCTATCTATCTATCTATCTATCTATCTATCTATCTATTAAAGACATGTATGTATTATGTATAGTGTTCTGCCTGCATGTGTGCCTACAAACCAGAAGGCGGCACCAGATCTCATCACAGATGGTTGTGAGCCATCATGTGGCTGCTGGGAATTGAACTCAGGCCCTCTGGAAGAGCAGCCACTGCTCTTAACCTCTGAGCCATCTCTCAAGCCTCCTATTTATTTTTAAGACAGGGTCTCACTATATAGCCCTAGCTGACCTGGAACTCACGTACAGCAGGCTGACCTCAAGCTCACAAAAACCGCCTGCCTCTGCCTACTAAGTTCTAGAACTAAATAAACACGGGGTCCACTATGCCCAGCCTTTATTACTTTCTTAACTCATAATTTTCTGTTCATTTCACAGGTAAAAAACTGAATACAGATGCCTTATTTCCAAATGGATATCACCTATCTCCATGATCAGACAGACTTATCTGCTCATTGTTACACAAATAGTTTTCATTGCCATCAACCCCCTTTCAGGTTCTAAAATTCATTAAGACCACTTAAAGGCTTTATCCTGTTTCACCAATCAGTCTATCGGTCTCTCTCGCTCTTTTTCTCTCTCTCTCCCTCCCTCCCTCCCTCTCTCTCTCTCCCTCCCTCCCTCTCTCTCCTCTTTCATCCTTTTTTAGTTTTTTTTTGGGGGGGGGTAGTTTGTTTTAGTTTTTCAAGACAGGGTTTCTTATGTAGTCCTGGCAGTCCTGGAACTTGCTCTGTAGACCAGGCTGACCTCGAACTCATAACAATCCACCTGCCTCTGCCTCCTGAGTGCTGAGATTGAAGGTGTGCACTACCACTACCTGGCAAAAATCAGTTTCTAAACTATGTCCCTGCTGCCACTAAATCGCCAGTAGGAGGCCAAGGCTTTGCTGGTAACATCATGTCTAAGGAAGTCCTTGCTGCTAGAGACCCCCTCATCCAAAATGGCCCAGCATGGGGAAAGAGGTACCATCTCATCTTTTTTAGTAATATCTAATGGTGATGAGCCTGTGCATGTCTAGGTCTAGGTACTGGGCAACCACTTGATTGAAGGTTGATAGCAACAAGAAAGAAAGAAGGAATAAGCATCTGCAAAAGTGATGAATAAGATAATGCACAAGTGGTTGGTTATGATGGTGTAGTGGGCTAAGGACCATAGAAACAGGACCTAAAATCACAGACCCTAAAGCATTTAGAACCCGGTGTGGTGGTACAGGCTTGTAATCTGAGCAAGTGGATTGCAGCACAGGAAGCCTCACAGTGTGGGAATGTCTTTCTATGTTATGAATAAAGGCCTGTTTTGGCCATGGCAGACACTGTAGAGGTAGGTGGAAGAATCAGAGCATAGGTACGAGAAAGAGGGCGGAGTCAGAGACAGATCGAGCCAGATGCCCAAAGGAGCAACATGTAAGGAACACAGGTGAGCCACGGGCCACGTGGCAGACAGATTAATGGAAATGGGTTGAGTTAAGATGAAAGAGCTAGCTAGCAATGTGCCTGAGCCATAGGCCAAACAGCATGCACTTGATATAAGCATCCTAGTCATTTGGGGGGCCTAAGCAGTAGCGGGCGACTAGGCAGGTCCATGGGTCTGGACCTCAGGCTAGCCAGGCCAGAAATCAATTTGTAACATCACAGACCCACTGAGTCACACTATTCAGGTTTCCTGACTTCTATTTCATCGAGTGAGTCTTCAGAATGGTAGCACTGATGTAGAATGGACAATGAAAACCCACCTCCGCACCCCCCTGGTTTAGCTAAACTGTAAATGGACCCATTTTCCTTTACTAGATTCTGTTTTGGATTTTCTTTTGGGAAATGAGGCAACAGATTATCTCTGGAACTAAATGCCAGCAACACATGACAACCCCATGCCAAAATTGTCAGTGAATATTGCAGGTACAAAACATAAATTAAAAATGACTTCTGGATGGTGGTGGCACACACTTTTAAAATCCCAGCACTTGGGAGGCAGAGGCAGGGGGATATCTGTGAGTTCAAGTCCAGCCTGATCTGGACAGCTAGGGCTACATAAAGAAACCCTGTCTTGAAAAACAGAAACAAAAGCAAAAAAAGGACTTATTTCTATATAAATAAATACGTGTGCCTGACATACTACCAGCAATACTCAGGAGCCAGGGGCAGGAGGATCTCAGTGAGATCAAAGCTAGTCTCATCTGCAGAGAAAGCTTCAAGCCATCCAGAGTTACATGTCGAGACCCTATCTCAAATAAATAAATTTGAAAGTGTAAATTTCATAAGTAGATCTTAGTAGAGAAAGAAATGGGGAGGAAGAGAGAAAAAAAATTCTTCTTGGGTTTCTCTTGTGCATGAGAATTGTATGTGAAGGAAGTTATACTCTCATTTTAAACAAATACAATTATAAATATGGCCGGTAGGAATGTTTAGAGACTGTGGCCATGTCTGAGATTGCTATTCTTTTTGCTTTATGAGACAGGGTTTCTCTATATAGCTTTGGTCCTGGAGCTCACTCTGTGGACCAGGCTGTCCCAAAACTCACCTGCGTGCCTCTGCCTCTCTGCCCCTCTGCCCCTCTGCCTCTGCCTGGATTAAAGGTGTGCACCACCATTGCCTGGACACCATTGTTATTCTTAATTGTCAATTTGCTGGGATTTGAAACTCTGTGGAAGCACAGCTCTGAACTCCTCTATGTGGATGTTTCCAGAGAGGCTTACCTGAGGCAGAAAGACTCACCCAAAATGTAAGTGCCTCCATCTCATGGGCTGGAGTCCCAGACTGAATGAAAAGGAGAGACCCAAGCGCCAGCAGTCACCTCTATCGCCAACTGTGCCACTGTGACCAGCTACCCTCATGCTCCCGCCTCCTTGCACCCCCCCCCCATTTTCCCTTCCTTTAGTTACCTTTGTTAGTTATCTTGTCAGAATGACAAGAGAAATAGCTGGTACCGCTTGCTAACAGACACCCCCCCTAGGAACTAGGATCTGTTCTGCCCCCACCCCCAAGATGTCTAGAAATGGAAGAGGTATGGCTGATGGTTTATGCATGATAATTAGGATTAGATGAATTTTCTATGTTGTCACAGTATGGTACAGCCAAGAAGATTATTAAGCATCAGATTTATCTATGAAAACCCTGCTGCTTTTCAGCTTTGTAAGTCGGTTAAGCTCACTGCAACTCCTTTTGTAAAATACAAATAAATAACTGGACCTGGTGGCTGTTAGATTTCTGGCCCTCAATAGATGAGGCTGTGTTTATTAGCACACACAGCAAGGGGCAGCCTCTCTCCTGAGGGGTCTGCCAGGGATCCTTTATAGGGCTGGATGAGGCACTTAGGAGTGTTGCAGTCACTGGGGTCTGCGTGCTGGTTTGCGGTCTTTTTTAAATTGTCCACTTCAAGCAACACAGATATCTTGGGAGCCAGGCTGTATCTACAAACATTGCTTTCTGGGCTGATGTTAATGGCAGAGCAAGGTCACCCGTAATCTCACAGGAATCCTGTTTTTACAGCTTGCCCTCTCTACCAGTGGCACATCTACTAAAGAGATTGTGGCAAGAAGTTCACAGATTCAAAGTCAGCCTGGGCTACTCACTGATACTCTGTCTCAAAATAAAAAGTAAACAGAGACTGGATATGCCAGACTAAACTGACCCACCGTGGCACTCTTTGCCCTCCTTGGGAAATGGATGACGGGATGAGAAAGGGGAGGCTGAGGGAGGATGGGAGGGACTGGAAGGAGGGAAGGGAGGGGAGCATGGGAGATATGGAAAAAAAACTTTTTAAATAAAAAGATAAACAAACAGAGGGCCTGGACTAAAGCTCAGTTGTAGAATATTTTTGCCTAGTATGCACTAAGGCCCAGGGTTCAGTCCCTAGAGGAAAAAGAAAGGAAGGAAATATGATCCAGCAATTTCACATTTGCATACAGCGCCCATAGAATGATGACAGACCGGAAAGGATGCTGGTGGGCCATCTTCCTGGAAGCAGCAAGGATGAAAGCAGGTTCAAACAGCTGCTGGGTAGATAAACCAAATCCAATTCACACATATACAACATATTTTGATAATATACACCTCAACTCTCCCTCTCATTCCCCTTGGGTACCCCCAGCACATGCCCCTCCCACATTCATCTCCTCCTCCTCTTCCTCCTCTTCTGCTTCACAGCCTATTGAATTAGTGTGGTCTGCATGACCATGGGCAGCCCAGTAGTGGCTGCACTCCCAAAGAAAAGTCTCTCCCCTTTCCTCAAAAGGCTTCAGCTGTCAATAGCTCCTTAGCCAGGGTTGGAGCTGCATGAGCCCCTCCCCCACCCCCATTGACCTGCTTGATCTTGTGCCAGCCTGTGCAGGTAGCCATTGCTGTTATGAGTTCATGAGTGCAATGGCCATGCCATGTCCTGCTGATAGCATTTCCCATCACTCTTCCCCATCCCCATGTGCATTGTTTTCACTCTGTCTCCCACGATGTTGTATAGACCTACAATGGTATATTATTTGGCTTTTGAAAGGCCAGTGTGTAATACAGCATTGAAGACATTATATAAGTTCAAACCAACCAGTCACAAAAGACAAACACTGCATGGTTTCATTGATGTGCACGACTTGGAGCTGTCACTGAGACAGAAAGGAGAATGGTCCACAGGGGCTTCTGGCTCTGCACGGTTGGTGTGTTCTGGAGATGAGGGGCTGCAGTATGAGGCACTTTCACTCTTAAGACAGCCTCTCTGCGTGGTCCTGGCTGTCCTGGAACTAGCTTCTTGTGGGATATTTATACACTGTGTGAAGATGTATTAGCTGTAATAAAAATTTGTATTTGGTGTAATAAAAAGCTGAATGGCCAATAGCTAGGCAGGAAAGATAGGTGGGATTTCCAGGGAGAGAGAGAAAGAGAGAATGAATCTGGGCATGCAGGGAAGATGCCAGGGACATCAGAAAGGAAACAGGAGTTGCAAGATGAAAAAGAGGTAATGCCACACAATGTAGATTAGTATAAATTGGTTAATTTAAGTTGTAAGAGCTAGTTAGAACAAGCCTAAGCTATAGGCCAAACCATCAAAATTAGTAAATGTATTGGATGTGGTTTCACAGCAGTCCATGGAAAGAACACACAGAGGAACTTTAAGGATGACTTTAGCCTTTTCCAGGTGTAGGGTATCCGCTTTTGGTGGACTGACTCACTGTCCCTTAACAAAGGGCTTTTTTTTTAATTGTTTTCCAACTCACACCATTTAGCAAGTTAATTTCTGTATACCAAAACCTCTGATCTAAGTACCCCAAAGAAACAAGACCAAATGCAAATTCTCAGTTAAGGGACATCTCAGTTTGTACAGTTCTCCTCTAACCAAGTTTTAGGCTTTGCACCTTTAGGAAACGCTCAGACAAGGTTTACACATTTCGAATGGAAAGCACTGGAGACAAAAGGCAGACTAAAACTAAATGCTAACACTCTGGAATCAAACCAGCTGCAGAAATCTGCAGAACCGCCCACACACATACACATACACACAAGTAAGAAGTCTCACAAGGCTTCCTCCAACAAGGCCATACCTACTCCAACAAGCCACACCTCCTAATAGTACCATTCTCTGTGAGTTTATGGGGGCCAAATACATTCAAACTACCACATTCAACTCCCTGGTCCTCATAAGCTTTTAAGAATGTCATAATGAAAAACGTATTTAGTCCCACTTCAAAACTCCTAATAGTATATCACAGTCCCAACAATGTTTCAAAGTTCTAAGTCTCTTCTGTGATTCATGCAATCTCTTAACTGTAATCCTCTATAAAATCAAAATTATAAAAAAGATCATATACTTCCAATAATGGCACAGGATATACATTGCCATTTAAAAACATAGAGAAGGTAGTATAGTGAAGAAATATTGGACCAAAGCAAGACCAAAACCCAGCTGGGAAAACTCCAAACTGTATCTTCATGTCGATGTCAAAACACTATTCAGATCTCCAGCTCCATTCAGCTTTGTTGATTGCAACACACTTCTCATTCTCGGGCTGGTTCCACTCTCTGTTAACAGCTCTCCTTAGCAGGTATCCCATGGCTCTGGCATCTCCAACATTTTGGGTTCTCCAAGGCAATCCAGACTTTACCTTCACAACTTCACAAAATGGCCTCTCCAGGCCTCCATTTAGGGACACCCCTGACCCATGCCTGGCCTCAGCAGCTGTCCTTGGTTGGACATTGACACTAAAGCTGACGCTGGCAAGTTCTGCTGCTTGCTGGGGCTGGAACATAAGCTCTCGTTCAATTACATTTTTACCAGCTTTCTGTTTACGATGGTTTCCTTCACTGCCTAAGCTTGTCTGTCCTGGAACTTGCTCTGTAGATCAGGCTGGCCTCAAACTCAGAGACCCACCAGCCTCAAGAGTTTTTTAATGGCTTTTCATAAATTGGAAACTTAGCTAGATGGGATCTTGCCCTGAGGTCACCACTTCCTTTATTCCATTTCTTAATCTGTTTATCTCCTTGGATATAAAGAACCTAGCTCCATTCCACTTCCTGGTTCTCCTTTTCTCCTCAAGTACATGTTCTTGCTCAGCTTGACCCTTCCCGTCTTCATTGAAGCTGACACCAGTAACAACACAACAGAGTCTAAACTAGACTGTTTTGACAATTCCTCTGCCAAGTGAATAACTCCAAAAGCCTCCACTTTATCCTCAGGCAAACTTTTCGGACTGAGGGGAAAAAGTAACCACATTCTTCACCAAAATATCACAAACATTATTTTTAGGCAACATACTAAAATTCTCCTCCTCTGAAACCTCTAGAAACATTCCCCACATTTCAAATCACCCTCAGCACCACTGTCTTCCATGCTCCTACTTATATGGCCCATGACGCAGTGCTTAAAGTATTCCACTGCTTTCCTAACACAAAGTCCCCAAATCCAAATTCCTTCAAACAAAAACATGGTCAAGCCTATCACAGCAATACTCTAGTCACTGGTACCAACTTCTGTCTTAGGGTTTCTACTATTGTGAAGAGACCATGACCATGACAACACTTATAAAGGGAACACTTAATGGGGTGGCTTACAGTTTTAGAGGTTTAGTCTATCCTCATCATGGGGGGACATGGCAGCATGTAGGCAGACATAGTACTGGAGAAGGGGCTGAAACCTTTATCTTGACCCTGAAAGCAATGGGAAGTGAACTGACACACTGTGTATGGTTTGAGCATATATAGACTTCAGAGCTCAACCCCACAATAACACTTCCTCTAACAAGGCCAATCTACTCCAACAAATCCACACCTGATAATACTGCCATACCCCATGGACTAATGGGGGTCAATTATATTCAAACTACCACAAAACCTTATTGCATAAACTCTAGTTATCATATAATGAAAACCTGAAGCCAGATATTGGGGGAAAGCTGAATATCAGAAAGAGGAAACAGACCACAGTCAAATCTCACCAGCCAACTTCTCAGGCTGAACAGGGTAAATGCTATAAGGGTCCTCAGCCTGACTGCTCACTTCTACAGAATGCCTGAATTTTTGCCTTCTCCTGCCTTATATATCTTCCCCAACAGGATGTTTTACTTCCTGGATCAACTCTGTATCATAATCTTAGAGTTAGGGTTAGAGGTGTGAGTTAATACTGCTTGGCTGTTAGGCCTTGAACTCAGAAATCCAGAAAGACCTCTGTCTTCTGGGTGATGGATTAAAGGCATGGGTCACCACTTCAGTCATCCTGAGTGACGGGATTAAAGGTGTGGGTCTAACCTTCCTGTCTTGACTGCGGGTGATTCTATTCTCTGATATCCCAGGTTGATTTTATTAAAAATACAATATATTACCACAAAACTCAATGATAATTGTGTTGGAAAATGCAATTTTCTTAGGAAAAGTGTCAGGTCTCTAAAGGAGGCATTGTAGAATATATGGGGTCCTAAGGGGCCTAGAAGTACAAATTGGTGATAATTAGTTCCTAAAAAACTAGTGCACCTAAGCCAACCTGGGGTCTGCCTGGGGCCTTGAGGAAGGCAGAGGTCAGATAGAACGCTCCTAGACCAGCGAGAGACCACTGCTGCTGGAAGCTGCACATACTACAGTATGAAGTTTCTGGCCTGTCTAGCCCCAAAGGTTCAGACCTGCCGCAGCTGCTTAGCCCCAAATAAACACACGAAGGCTTAATTATATGCTGCTTGGCCTATGGCTCAGGCATATTGCTAGCTAGTGCTTGCATCTTAACTCAACCCATTATTATCTTCTTTAGCCACATAGTTTGGTACCTTTTCTCAGAGCAACATTCTGATCTTTTCTCTTTGTCTGCTGACATCCTTGTCTGACTCTGCCCTCCTTCCTCTTTATCTAGGCTCTGATTTCCTGCCTACTTCTAAAATGCTTTGCCATAGGTCAAAACAGTCTCTTTATTAACCAATGATAGTCACAGCATACAGAAAGACATCCCACATCAGATACCAACAAATCAAAGCCCTTTCCCCTGGCTAGGGGAAGGGTCTGGAAAAAAAAGTATTTAAGGTTTTCCCCTCCATAATAAAATTAAACTTGCTTGCTTCAACTTGTTTCCTGAGGCTGTGTCATTGTGTCCAAGCCATCTTGGCCCCCTTTCCCAAGGAGAAAAGCAAGACCCTGAGCATAGAGGCAACCCTGACTCCTGATCCCAAACCAGGCACACCCCCAACAAGGCATCTTGAGATTCAGGTTTGGATTTGTGCTTGTTTTTGGTATAATTAGCAAGTAGCAGGTAAGGCAGATGGGCACATGCTGCTTCCCCCTCAGAACTCTTTCTATATGAACCATCTGTGAGAATGTGTTATCCACTATGAGGTTGGTTCTTTCCCCCAACTCAGTTAACCTCTCCGGTAACATCCTTGAAAACACACAAAGGGATGTGTCTCCTAGGTTATTCTAAATCCTGTCAAGAGAATTTAAGGAATTCTCCAAAAAGCCGGATCCTCTGGTCATGTGTACACTTTTGGTAGTGTGTGTGTGTATGCAAACACAAGTACATTCATATGTTTGCAAGCAGGCATGTGTATGTACTTTTCATTGAATGTCAGGGGGCAGGATTGGAGATTTCTGGCCACAGCACCTTCATCTAAGACTAAAAGAGGCTAATTAACTTTGGGGGTCCATCCAACAGAAGACCAACAAACACTCAGAGCCTCTGGCATTGGTTGTAATTCTTCCCTCTTCACTTGACACCTAACACAGACTACAAGGGAATATGTGAAGCTGTGGTGATGCACACTTGTCGTCCAGGACGACCAAGACTAAAGCAGAAATTCAAGGTCAGCCTGGATTACAGGGAGAGACTCTATCGAAAAAAAAAAATTAAGAAAGAGGAAAAAAAGGAAGTGAAGTAGCTCAGAAAGTCTTTCCAGAGAGGAAGTCCCAAATCCATTCTGGGCTGACACTGGTCTCTGATCTCTGGGAAAACTTCTGTTGTTGTGATGGCATCATTTGTGTGCTCAGATGTTCTGTGTGTGTGCACTTTTCTTCTGGTTCTGGGATTCAATCTAGGGCCTTGGGCATGCTGCACTAGCACTCTACCACTGAGCCACACCACCTTCAAGTTTCCCTGCTCTATCATGTTGGTAACAGTCAACCAGCTCAATGATCGTCACTATGTGCGATGTTTCGTCTTGTCTTCCTAATATGGTAAAGAGTTCTCAGTGCACCAGCTACCAGGACTATCTTGACCTATAGACACTTGAGAAGCAATGAATAAAGGGTTTTCTTTGGTCTACAATGTCTTATCTGTGCAAAGCAGTGTCTCTCTAAAGATGTCAATGTGTGAGGGCTAATGTTATGATGTAAGTTTAAATTACTGTGCTTAAGAGATCTATAAAATAAAATGCCTCTAACCTGTAAGCCCTACTTGTCCAAGGACAGATATGCAGTGTAACTATCTTTGTACTCCGTAAATATATCGCTCTCATTGTTAATAAAAGAACTGATTGGCCAGTAGCTAGGCAGGATTTGGGGGGCAGAGAGAATTCTGGGAAGAACAAAAGAGTCTTGGGAGTAATAGGCAGACACAGAGAGAAGCAAGATGAACATGCCATGTTGAAAGAAGGTACATGGCAGAATGTAGTTAACAGAAATGGATTAAGTTGTAAGAGCTAGTTAGTAATAAGCTCTGGCTATAGACCAAGTACTTGTGATTAATGTTAGGTCTCTTTTGGTTATTTGGGAACTAGGGGGTGGGAAAGAAAAGTCTGTCTACATAGATAACTTCCCGGATTGCTGGGGCCTGTTGTTCACTTCAGTAACCAAGATTAGTTTCCCCAACTGCACATGATGTGCTGGATCACACATAGGTGGGAGGTGTGTATGCAAGAAATATGTTAGGATATATGCTTGCCCCCGATGGACAAAAGTGGGAAGTAAAAGCAGAAAGTAGCCTTGTGGGTTTTGCCTTTATGAGCATCAAACTAACCTAATTCGATTCCATTCTCTGAGAATCCCAAGTATGGACTTGGCCGATGTCCATCATCCTGGCCAATATTAAACAAAGCTTACTTTAATTAGATAATCATGCCGGGCAATGGTGGTGCATGCCTTTAATCCCAGCACTCAGGAGGCAGAAGCAGGTGGATCTCTGTGATTTCCAGGCCAGCCTGGTCTACAGAGCGAGTTCCTGGACAGACTCCAAAACTATAGAGAAAAACCTGTCTCAAAAAAAAAAAAATTAGACAATTGTAGATGTGGTCTTCATTCTCACAATTTTCAGGTTTAAAAAATGGTCATAAATCCTTTCTCTAGGATTTTAACTATTAGGAACATCAACCCCAATGCCAGAAAAGACAGCAAGACGTTGTCACAAAACTATCTCACATCTGTTCTGCTTTCATGGGTGAATGAGAAAATAAGAGGAGGCATGCTTACTCTTAAAGAACGGAGATTTTTACTGTGGTTATAGGAGAAAGCAGGGTCCACACCAGACTAAGAGGTGACACCCCACCCAGCCCAAGCAAGAGATCCCAGCCCTGGGACACAGCCCTTGGAACCCCCCCCCTCAGCTCTGCCCTAAATCCAGGCCAGCAGGGAAAGCCCCTGCAAGTCAGAAACCCCACTAAACCCCAGCTTTCTGGACACCCCCAGCTCCAAAACCCCGCCTCATTCCTCAACCCACATCATCACCTGGCGACCCACAAATCCCCAGCCCACATCAGACTAAGACTAAGAGAGTTCCTCAGTTCCTACTGGATCAAGAGCGGCTACCTGCGGCCTTCAGTTTCTCAGCACCTACTGATCTAAAGTGGCACCTACAGTGATCAGCACCTACTGGATTAAGAGAGTCACTGTGGCGCAGAATACGCTACCTCCAAGTGGACCAAGAGCCCAGACTGGACCATGAGAGGCTTCCTGAGACACAGACACAGCCAGAACAGATTGCACCAAAATCAGTTCCCTGGTGTACAAACCCTGCAGTGAACCAAGGAAGCAATGGGCAGACACAGGTGCAAGAATACACGTAACAACATTAAGAAGAACATGGCACCACCAGAACCTGGTGGCTCTACAACAACAAGACCTGTGCACGGCAATGCAGAAGAAGCACAAAGAAACGACCTTGAAAACAATTTATGAAGATCATAGAAACCTTAAAAGAGGATATAAGAAATTTCCGTAAAGAAATAGAAGAAAAGACAAACAAGAAATTGGAAGAAAACAATAAATCCCTAAAAGAAAATAAAGAAAACCAAGAAAAAGCAATCAAACGGGTGAAGGAAACATTGCAAGATTTAAAAATTGAAATAGAAGCAACAAAGAAGATGCAAACTCCGGCGATGATGGAAACAGAAAATCTGAAGAACAGGAACTACAGAGGCAAGAGATGGAAGAGAATCTCTGGAGTGGAAGATTCAATAGTGGAAATAGATATGTCAGTTAAAGAAAACACTAAAACCAAAAAAGTCCTAACACAAAAACATGCAGGAGATCTGACAACATGAAAAGACCAAACCTAAGAATAATTGGAATTGAAGAAGGAGAAGATACCAGCTCAAAGGCATGGAAAATATATTCAATAAAATTACAGAAGAAAACTTTCCCAACATAAAGAAGGAGATGCCTATAAAGATACAAGTAGCTTACAGAATGCCAAATAGACAGACCCCCCACCAAAAAACAATGTCTGCTCACCACATAATAATCAAGCCACTAAGCCTACAGAATAAGGAAAGAGTACTAAGAGCTGCAAGAAAAAAAGGCCAAGTAACCTATAAAGGCAGCCCCATCAGAATAACACCAAAATGGAAACAATGAAGCCCAGAAGGTCATGGTCAGGTGTTATACAGACACTAAAAAACCAGTTAGCAGCCTAGATTACTATACAAAACAAAACTATCACAGATGGAGTGAAAAGGATGTTTCACAACACATCCAGATTTAAACAACACCTATCCACAAGTATTGCCCTACAGAAAGCACTAGAGGGAAAACTCCAACCCAAGGAAGCTAGATACACCCATGAAACCATAAGCAATACATAATCCCACAGAAGAAAAACCCAAAGAAGGGAAGCACACACACACAACCATAGAAAATAACAGGAAATAACAATTACTGGTCATTAATATCCCTTAATATCAATGGACTCAATTCACCTATAAAAGGACACCCTAACACAATGGATACAAAACCAGAATCCATCCTTCTGCTGCATACAAGACACACCTCAACTTCACAGATACTGGCTCAGAGTAAAGGGTTGGAAAGAGACTTTCCAATCAAATGGACCTAAGAAACAAGCTGGTGTAGCCATCCTAATATCTAACAAAATAGACTTCAAACTAAAATCAATCAAAAGAGACCAGGATGGTCATTACTTATTCATCTCAGGAAAAAAATCCACCAAGATGAAGTCTCAATCCTAAACATTTATGCCTCCAACACAAGGGAATCTATATATGTAAAAGAAACATTAATAAAGTTTAAATCTCATATCAAACTCCACACATTAATGGGGGAGACTTCAATACCCCACTTTCACCCTTGGGTAGGTCAGCCAGACAGAAACTCAACAGAGAAATAAGGGATCTAACATATGTTATGACCCAAATGGACTTACTAGATTGTAGTGGGATTCAGGTGTCAGCTGATAAGGTCCTAAGATGCTTATCCGGGGTCCCGAGCTCCTGGAGGGGATGTGGCCAACCTCATTGATAAGGGGCTTCTGGGACACGAGGGTCGGCTTCCTGGTTCCTGGCTGTTGGAGAGATAGGATTGGAATCCATCGTCCGTCCATCGCTCGTCCACTGTTCCAGACTCCAGTCCCTGTTCAGGTGCTACTATAAACTGTTATCTGTACCGTGAGTGTTGGTTTATATTTTAATAAATATCTATTCTGCACTGGTGCCTTCTAAGTAAACTTCGCCTACACTAGATATACAGAAATTTCCAACCAAACACAAAGGAATATACTTATTTCTCAGCATCCCATGGAACTTTCTCTAAAACTGACCATATACTCGGTCATAAAGCAAATATCAATAGATACAAAAAATGGAAATAACTCCTTGTATCCTATCAGACCACCATGGTCTAAAGTGGGTTTTCAACAACAACAAAAATCACAGAGAGCCTATAAGCTCATGGAAACTTAACATCTCTCAATTGAAGCACCTCTGGATCAATGAAGAAGTAAACAAAGAAATCAAAGACTTCCTAGAATTGAATGAGAATGAACCCACAACACACCCAAACTTACGGGACACAATGAAAGCAGTGTTAAGAGGAAAACTCATAGCACTAGATGCCTATATGGAAAATCCTAGAGAATCTCGCACAGGAGACCTAACAGCACAGCTGAAGGCTCTAGAACAATTAGAAGCAAACTCACCTAGAAGGAGTAGACAGCAGGAAACAATCAAACTCAGGCTGAAATCAATACAATAAAAACAAAGAGAACAAGACAAAGAATCAATGAATCAAAGAGAGAGTTAACAAGATGGGTAAACCCTTACCCAAACTAACCAAAGGGCAGAGAGAGAGAATCCAAATTAACAGAATCAGAAATGAAAGGAGGACATAACAACAGACACCCAGGAAATCCATAGAATCATTAGTTCATACTTTGAAAACCTATACTCCACTAAATTGGAAAACCTAAAAGAAATGGCAGTTTTCTAGACAGGTACCACTTACCAAAATTAAAGCAAGATCAGATAGACAACATAAATAGACCTATAACCCCAAGAAAATTGAAGCTGTTATTAAACGTCTCTGAAGCAAAAAAAGCCCAGGGCCAGCAGTGCACAATTTAAAGAACTAATACCAATACTCCTCAAACTGTTCCATACAATAGAAACTGAAGGAACATCACCAAACTCTTTTAATGAGGCTACAGTAACCCTGATCCCCAAGCCACTCAAAGATGCAACAAAAAAAAGAGACTTACAGACCACTCATGAACACTGATGCAAAAATACTCAATTCTACCAGGAAACTCCTACAGCTGATAAACACCTTAAGCAATGTAGCCGGGTACAAGATTAACTTAAAAAAAAAAAAAATCAATAGTCCTCCTATACACAAATGATAAAGGGCTGAAAAAGAAATCAGGGAAACATCACCCTTTACAATAGCTGCCAATAGCATTGAATATCTCGGGGTAACTCTAATCAAAGAAGTGACAGACCTGTTTGACAAGAATTTTAAGTCACTGAAGAAAGAAATGGAAGAAGATATCAGAAAATGGAAAGATCTCCCATGCTCCTGGATAGGTAGGATCAACATAGTAAAAATGGCAATCTCACCAAAAGCAATCTACAGATTCAATGCAATCCCCATCAAAATCCCAACACAATTTTTTTACTGACCTTGAAAGAGCAATACTCAATTTCATATGGAATAACAGGAAACCCAGGATTGCCAAAACAATCCTGCTCAATAATAGAACTACAAGAGGCATCAACATCCCTGATTTCAAGCTGTACTATAAAGCTACAGTAATAAAAACAGCCTGGTACCGGCATAAAAACAGACTTGTGGATCAATGGAATTGAATCAAAGGTCTCAACCCTAATCCACACACCTATGAACACCTGATTTTTGACAAAGAGGCCAAAAATATATAATGGAAAAAAAGATAATATCTTCAACAAATGATGCTGGCATAACTGGATGATATTATGTAGAAGAATGCAAATAGATCCAAACCTCTCACCTTGCACAAAACTCAAGTCCAAGTGGATCAAAGACCTCAACATAAACCCAGCTACACTGAACTTGATAGAAAAGAAAGTGGGAAATACCCTCCAATGCATTGCCTCAGGTGATCACTTTCTACAACACCAGGAGCACAGACACTAAGAACAACAATCAATAAGTGGGACCTCCTTAAACTGAGAAGCTTCTGTAAGGCGAAGGATACGGTCAATAAGACAAAATGGCCTACAGAATGGGAAAAGATCTTCATCAGCCCTACATCTGACAGAGGACTGACCTCTAAAATATATACAGAACTCAAGAAACTAGAGCCCCCAAACCCAAATAATCCAATTTAAAAATGGGGTTCAGAGCTAAAAAGGGAATTCTCAACAGAAGAATTGTAAGTGGCTGAAAGATACTTAAAGAATTGCTCAAAATTCTTTGCCATCAGAGAAATGCAAATCACAACAACTCTGAGATACCACCTTACACCTGTCAGAATGGCTAGGATCAAAAACACAGATGACGGACTATGCTGGAGGGGATGTGGAGCAAGAGGAACACTCCTTCATTGCTGGTGAAAGTGTACAGCCACTTTGGAAAGCAGAATGGCAGTTCCTAAGAAAACTGGGACTCAATCTACCTAATGATCCAGCTATTGGACATATACCCAAAGGACACACATTCTTACCCCAAGGGCATTAGCTCAACTATGTTCATAGCAGCATTATTTGTAATAGCTAGAACCTAGAAACAGCCTTATATGCCCCTCAACTGAAGAATGGATTAACAAATTGTGGTACATTTAAACAATGGGGCACTACTCAGCAGAGAAAAAAAAAAAAGATAAAATTTGCAGGCAAATGGATGGATTTGGAGAGTGTCATTCTGAGTGAGG
The DNA here is from genome assembly GCA_033318265.1 of Phyllotis vaccarum. Lineage (NCBI taxonomy): Eukaryota > Metazoa > Chordata > Mammalia > Rodentia > Cricetidae > Phyllotis > Phyllotis vaccarum. Next base: position 113,604,405 of record JARWLC010000004.1, read on the forward strand.
TAACACAGGCCCAGAAAGATAGATATGGTATGTACTCACTCGTAAGTGGATTTTTAGACATAAAACAAAAAATATCCTGCCCGCAAACCATACCCCCTGAAAATCCGGGTAACAGGAAGAATTTAAGAGAGATATCCAGGGATCCCCCTAGGACCGGTAAATAGAGAAGATCTAAGTAAGCCATGATCATAACGGGGAGCGAGCAAGGGGAGGTGGGAACAAATCATGAGAGGAGATGTTTGAGTGAGAAAAGCAACAGAGAGGAATTAAAAATAAACAAGTATTTTGATAGAAGGAGCCACTGTCGGGTTAAAAAGAAACCTGGTACTAAGGAAACCTCTAAGAACCCACAAGAGGTCCCTGGCTAGGACTCCAAGCAATGGTGGAGAGGGTGCCTTCACAGGATTTCCCCTGTATCAAATGAATGACCACTCTAAATGTCATTATAGAACCTTCATCCAGTAATGGATGGAGGCAGAAGCAGAGATCATTAGCTAAGCACCAGGTCAAGCTCCCCGGTCAAGCTGAAGAGAGGGGAGAGACAGCATATGAGCAAAGGGATCAGGATCATGAGAAGCAGACCCACAGAGTTCCTTTAGGGAAAGGAACTAAACCTTCCCAAGGTAGACGACTGTCAAATGGCATGGACACTCTGTGGAGCCTCTTGGAGTAGAATCAGACTATGTTCCTGGTGCATGAACTGACATCTCAGAGCCCATTCCCTACAGAGGAACCCCTAACCCAGGAATGAGGGACTCAGACCTACCCAACTGAATATGCCAGACTGAACTGACTCACCTTGGGATTCCTTAACCTCCCTTGGAAATGGATGAGGGGGTGGAGTGGGAAGGAGGCTGAGGGAGGACTGGGAGGGACTGGGAGGGACTGGGAGGAGGGTAGGAAGAGGGAGTCGTGGTAGATATGGGAAAAAAAAAAACTTTTTAAATAAAAAAGAAGTAAAAAAAAAAAAAAAAAGAATAAAAATAAGGGAGAAAGCAGGAAGAAGGCAGAGTCCAGGCTGAACATGGGCAGCAGACTAAACTGGACCATGAGAGGAGAGAGGGGGAGGAAGTGCAAGAGAGATAGCCAAGTCAAGAGACCAAGAGACTGACCAAAGGGATCAGGCTGGGGGGAGGGAAGGGAAGCCCAGCCCCTGGGAGGGGCAGGTGTAGGGGAGGAGCCACAGGCACTGAGACTTGTTCCAGGTTTGAGATGTAAGGATGGGCACCCATCTACCTTTCCTAAAATAAACAACACCCTGTGACAGTTGTTTTTGGTCACTTTGACACAATTGTCATCTTGGAGGAGGGAACCGCAATTGAGAAAATGCCTCCATTGATCTGTAGTCAAGTCTGTGGGGCATTTTCTTGGCTGAGGATTGATATGGGAAAGCCCAGACCACTGTGGGTAGTGGTGCCCCTGGGCATGAGGTCCTCACTTTATAACAAATCAGGTTAAATAAACCGTGGGAGCAAGCCACGGTCCTCCATGGTCTCTGCTTTAGTTCCTGCCTCCAGGCTCCTTCCCATTCTGAGATTTTTCCTGTGTTGGCTTCTCTCAGTGATGGACTAGAAGTATAAGCCCATGGCCCCCAAGTTGCTTTCGATCATGGCCTTCACCGTAGAAAAAGAAAGCAAATTAAGACCCGCCCCCTTCCTTTTCTCTTTTTCAGCTGGTGTACAGACTCTAAATCCAGGCTGCCTTTTGTCTTTTCTTCTGTGAATTCTACTTGTACAAATAAAATCCTGCCTTTCTCTTGCTAACCTTGTCTGTGTAATTCACAAGCCGCCAAGAACTGAATTTAAGAGGGCCTGAAGAGTGTTTCCTCTTTAACCACAGGAAAGATGGTTTTCATAAAGATGGATGGCATGAAGGAATGAGAAAATGAGAACCTAAGAAATGAATAGTGGAAGCATTCACTTGTAATGGGAATAAGGTTTTTCCTGAAGGGCTTAAACTTGTTTGCGTTAAACAAAGTCTCTGAAACAAAACTGAGCATCTCTTCAATGTTCTGAGCAAAGGAATAAAGACTCTCCCACTGAGGAGGAGAAGTGACCAGGGTAATGACATTGTATCCTTCCTCTGTATTGTATATTTGCTTAGACAGTTCTCAGCCCCCTACCCATCCTCACTACTGCAACGGACACATCTACCCTGCTGACACATCTGAGAGCTAGATGTCCACACTGAAAATTTCCTCCATTCTCCCAGTCCTCTGTAGGGCCAGCCAGAGGTAAGGTTACGCCTCATGTTTCCCCAGCCTTCATTCCTTCAACTATCCTTCCCTAAAGAAATCTAAGCATCTCTCTTCCCCTCTGACTCCTGGGTCTCTCCTCCTGGTCACATTTTGCCATCATCTGTTTCTTCTTCATTTGCCACCTAGCATGTACAGCCATCAGATTGCTGGGAATAGGGTTGGGGGTGAGTGCCTTCTTGCACTAGCAGAAGATATAGCAGGTTACTCAGACAATTTTGTTTCAGTGTGGGCAGATCCTGTGCCCCCTTCATTGTTGTTCTGCTCTGGTCAACAGCTAAGACACTCAGGCCAGCTATCCCCTCTGCCTCCTGCATCCCCAATTCCTAACCTCATCTCTTACACACATACATCCACCCAAAGAGGACTGTGCATCCAATCGGTATTCTACATATAAATCCATTCTTGTCTTCCAGGCACCAGGTGGGGTATTGGAGACTAGCAGATAGTAAGCCAGTGACCGAAGCAAGGCTCTGAGTCCCCTCACTTACTGGGATTCAGACACTCCTTGAGACTCTCTACTCAGCTTCCAATTATGGGAGATACCTACTTTGCTTGGAAAAAACAGGTGACCCTGGGTTTCCAGTAGAAACCTGGTTTCAAGACTGGCACCTTCACATGACAGTCCTATGATAGTTGCAATGTCACTTTTCAGGTTTCCATTACATAAATAAATAAATAGCCCCAAGAGCCTCCTATAGGGTTTCCAGTACACTGTGGAAATTTCCAGAAAGCATCTAGCACCGAGGCTTTCCAGATAGAGAAAATATGAGTTACAGAGCAGCCTGGGCTACATAATGAGTCCTAGGCCAGCTCGGCTTAAAAGAGGAAACTGACTTAAGGAAGGAAGCAAATAAACCAAATCTTTTGCAAATCCTAATAGCCAGGGCTAGTGGCATACACCTTTAGTCTCAGCGCTCCAGAAGCAGAGGAAGGTGAACCTGTGTGAATTCCAGGCCAGCTGGGGTTACATGAGACTTTGTCTCAAAACAACAAACAAAAACCCGCTGTAGTGGCCTAGGCCTTTAATCCCAGCACTTGGGAGGCTGAAGGATCTCTGAGTTCCAGGCCAGCCTGGTCTACAAAACTTGTTCCAGCACAGCCAGGACCACGAAGAGCCTATCTCGAAAAACGAAACGAAAAACCCTAAAACAAACAAACAAACAAACAAACAAAAAACCAAAACAACAATAACAACCCCACCAGCACTCGGGGTGGGGTTAATCCCAGCACTCGGTAGGTAGCGACAAATGAATCTTGGTCTTCATAGATTTTTCAGGGCAGCTAGGGTTACAAAGTAAGAGAGGTCCTTTCCGTGAATGAATGAATGAATGAATGAACGAATGAGGGGAAAGAAGAGAAGAAATCCAAGACCTCCATCCCCAAATTGAGACCCACTGAACCAGGGATCCCTGGGTCTCTAAGTCTTGCCTCATTCAATATGCACGTCACGTCACGCCTCCTATGGCCAGGAATTTTGTAAAATATGGAGGTTACGTTGATGGACAGAACTCTCTCTGATAGTTCACTTTTGGGAGAGAGGAGATAAATCAGAAACAAGGTGACTGCTGAGAGCTGTGGGTTAATAGGGCGCGGGGCAGACACTACTTGCTCTGCTGTAAAGCTGGCAGCCACGATGCCTAACTGCAGCCACCGAGGTTCCTAGTGCAGGCCTCGCCCTGCCTCATGACGTCACCGAGCCGCGCCAGCCAATCAGCACCGCCTCCTCCGGCTGCGCGGTCACACCTGCGGGAGGTGCTGTGGCTCGCCTTTGGGCCCTACTGAGCCGCCGTACCTCCCGCGTCCGCGTCCAACGTTCGCGTCGTCGTTCTGCGCCGCCGCCATGGCCGACGTGGAGGACGGCGAGGAGCTCTGCGTCTTGTCCTCGCATCCCGCAGGCTCTAAGTCGGGGGCCGACAAGATGTTCTCCCTCAAGAAGTGGAACGCGGTCGCCATGTGGAGCTGGGACGTTGAGTGCGATACCTGCGCCATCTGCAGGGTCCAGGTGATGGGTAAGCGAAGTTCTGCACGCGAAGCCGGGGCTGCGGCGCGGCCTGGTGGGCGGCCTTCGCGGGCGAGTACTGGGCCCGGCCGCCGGCACGGGAGGATTCCTGCCGGCGGTGAGCGTGACCGAAGAAACACGGCTGGGTGATCCTTGGGAACCCGAAAGGAACCTCGGCGTTTGTGTGGGTAACCCAACGCCAGCAAACCTCGCAGCGGAGCGCTCTCGTGGATCTGAGTGTTGAGATACCTATTCATGTTTTCAGAGAGGCTCTCATGCCCCACCCCCTCCCAGGCTGGCTGGGAACGTGCCTGTTTTGAGGGTCGAGGTATTTGTTTATTTATTTAGAGAGGCTCTCACATTTCCAAGGCTGGCTTAGAACTTGCCGGTTTAGCTGAGGTTGGCCTTGCTCCTGCCTGCACCTCCCGAATTTTGGAAGTTATGAGCCCGCGCCACCGTACGGATCTCGTTTCACGGTTCTGTTACACCGAAATGAAGCGCAGCCATTTGTGTGGATTGGGTGCAGCTGCTGTTGGCTTGTAAATTTTAGACTGACTAGTCGAGTCAGCCCGCTTGTTTTAAAGTGAAGGCCAGGAGGAGTTTTTAAGATGCGTGGGAATTCAAGGATAGAAAAGCCCTTGCTTCATTTAGAAACATGAAGCTTAATTATGTTCCTTTCCCACCATAAGGTGCATTTCTTAGAGAAAAGACTTACTGCCCAACTATTCCAACAACTTTCATAGATAGTCTAACACTACTATTTTGAACGAAAATATTGGACCAAATGAAACCTATCAAACCAACATAATCTAGTTGAGTTGTGCATAATTTAAGAGCTTAGTTCACCTTGAAATGAACCCTATCTCTTTCTGGAGGGGGGCAGTTTCAAGATGATTTTCTCTGTAACCCTGACAGGGATCAACCTGTCTGTGTTTCTCTTTTAGACAGGTTCAGTGTTGTGTAGCCCAGGGTGGCCTTTCTGCTTCCTCCTCCCAAGTGCTGGAATTAACAGAATAAGCCACCATGTCCATGGTATGCTGGGCATTGAAGCCTGGACTTCCCTCGTGCTAGGCAAACTACCAACTGAGCTGCATCCCCATCTTCCAGGGTGGTGGTTAACACCTGTACTATCACTCTGAAGGCCAAAGCAGGAGGACTTTAGTGAGTTTGAGACCAGCTTCCAACAAAATAAAAAAAAGCTAGAGACTGGGGAGATGTTCCTGAAGTTAAGGGTGCAGGCTGCCCTTACAGAACACTCCAGTTTGATTTCCCACACCCACATGGCAGCACACGACTCTCTGTAATTTCCATTACAGTTTATCCAACACTCCATTCTGGCCTCGGAGGAGGACACTAGACACGTAGGGTGCACAGCATACATAAAAGTAACATAAACATACATTTTGTGAGAATTTATTGAGTTACTATGAGAATGCCTTAAATGGTTCTTTGTTTTATGGGTAGTTGAAATAACTGGATTTTTATAGTTTGAAAATGTGCTCAGTTCTTGGCATTGATACTTTAAACCTAGAATTGAGATTTTTCAATATACTGTGGACTTTTCAACAAGGTTCCCAAACTTTACTTTTTACATTTAATTGTAGACATGCACAGATCTGACTAAAATACAGCTGTCCCACGCCTTATCCCTTGATTAAGAACTGGAACCCTAATTTCCTGTTTGGGGTTGAGTGTGGTGGCACCCTTCTGAAGTACCAGCACTTGGGGCTGCTACAAGGTGTTTACTTTTGTTGTTCTTTAGCAGTACAAGCTCAGAGATTTATTCTGGTCTGGCATGGTGGAGTACACCATTAATCTCAGCACTTGAGAGTCAGAGACACAGTGTTGGAAGCCAGCCAGGGCAATGCAGTGAGATCCTGTCTTAAAATCAAATAATATATAAATAAGTCCTGAATTTCTTTAGTTTAAAAAAAATGACACTTTCATTTAGTTCCCATTTTAGTTTAAAACTAATCCTGATCCCTGGCATCATTCTGAAAGATTATTGTTGTATGCTTTAGAAATGCTCTATTCTAGACATTAGGGTACGTCATTCACAGAATTGTTTCTTTGACCCAAGTGTTGCTGATTTCTGTAATTGCAGCACTGGACGAGCAAGAGGATCTCAGCGTGTTAATTCAGTGGCAACTTAGTCTATGTAGAATATCTAGGCCAGCCAAGATAAAAGAGATTTGATTTGGAGATTTTTAAGAGGTAGATTTTTTATTTGTAAAATTACATTTAGTGTGTGTGGTGTATTCAGTAGGACAGTTTGTTTTGCGCTGGACACACAGCTGTTAACCCAGCATTTGGGAGGCAGAAGCAGGTGGATCTCTGATTTTTAAGGCCAGCCTGGCCTACGTAGTAAGCCAGGTTTATGTAGAGAAAGAAACCCTGTCTCAACAACCCACCCACCCTGCGTGCGTGTGCATACACATATATTTGAAATCTTATTTATAATTCTGTATATGTATGGAGGATATGTGCATAGGAGTGAAGGTGCCTGTAGGTTCCTGGAGATAGACTTAGAGCAGCCGTGGTGGGCAGTTTCTGAGCTCTTAACCACTGAGCCATCTTTCCTGCCCTGGCTTTTGACAATCTTAACTTACTTGCCTTCTTACTCTAAGGTTGACCTATCATCCCATTGCATAAAGGTAGAGCTTTCTCCCTTGGGTTCTGTCTATGCCCCACTTCCTCCTGAAAAGAGAAGATGGCATAGGGAGGGGCCAGTTTATCTGTACAGCTAGGTTGTCAGAGCCAGGGCAGAGTGCCTGATTGTGTTAGCCTAGACAGCTCACACTGGCGTTTGGAACCTTGGTTTCCTCCTTTACAGAAGAGGCAGCGGGTCACCAACTCTAGTATTAAAATTCAGTGACCACCAGAGCCAGTGTCAGGAAAGGCAGGAAGCCCTTTTCAATTGTTTTTAAACCTTTGAGTCACTCACTAGCCCTGGCCCTAGCAGCACACCATGTGACAACCAATCCTGAACTCACAGCAGTCCTGCTGCCTCGGCCTTTTTTTTTCTTTTTGCATCTGGAGAAATGGCTCCGTGGTGAAGAACACATACTGCTCTTAACATACTTCGCACCAATGTTGGGCAGCTCATAAACTGCCTGTAACTCCAGCAGTATCCAGCACATCTGGATTTCAAGGGCACCTGAATGCACATGCCCACATTTAGGCACACACACATAATAGACAAGCCATTTCTGTCAGTCTCAGCTTTCTTTTACCTAATTTGGACAATTTATACAGTTAAAGAGTGACAATTTTGTTGGTCACTAAAATATTGTGCTGATGAAATTTTAGAAACTTGTAGCATACCCTTAGCTTCCAGTTCCTAGTAATTACTTCTAAGTAATTTATTCAAGTAGTTTCCCATTGTTGGGTGAATGCATTGGGGGTTTGGGACATCCTAGGCTATATAGTTTCAGGGCCAGCCTGAATAAAACACAATCCAAAAACAAAGGAAAGGAATTTTGCTTACAAAAAAATTAAAATAAAGCCTTTAACTTTCAAATGAGTTATATAGTCACATGTGGTTTAATTTCTGCTCTATCCTACAGTTTATTGATGGGCAGGCCATGGGTACATGTTCCCAAGACTTTGAGGCAGTGTCTTAAGATCATGATCCACAATATGGCAGTTCAAATTAGAGTTTAGCAGAGACTGTGAGACCTTGTCTCAAAAACAAAAAGCTTTATTGGTTCCTTGAAGATTCTAGATTCTTAGGTGTATGTAAACAAATAATGGAATACATCTTTTTTACAATGAAAATAAACTAACCCTAAGGCTTGTCCATATGTGTGAGCAAGCTGTTGGCCTTACAATAATTTGCTGTGTTGTGGTTGGCATCTTTGTCCAAGGACTTTTTAATGCTGTTGCCAAGCTATCTTGTCATATGAGCTTGTAAAATTGTTAGCCTTGTGAAACACTGGTCGGTCATAAGTGCATTAGTAAAATGCCATGTATTTTATTTCTTTTTAAATAGTTATTTTTAGATGAGAAATATGAGACTTTTATCTTCACTCTGATCCTCAGGGCTTTTGTTTGACTTTGAAGGTCTGTTTCCAGTGTTGCCTCCTGAACCTCAGATGAGATTTGCTCTGTTTGCTTTTAGATGCCTGCCTTAGATGTCAAGCTGAAAACAAACAAGAGGACTGTGTTGGTATGTGGTGCTTCTTCCTCCTGCCTTTTCATTGAGGGCTTTCTTCTGTCTCCGTGGGAATGTTTGAATTTGTAATTAAAATTGACTGTATTAAACTGGCTTCCTTAACCCAGGCCTGTAAATCCACAACTCGAGGGGCTGAGGCCAGCTTTTGCTATGTGTGAGACATCGGTTTGTTTTTGGTTTTTGTTTTTTTGGGAGGGGTATGAAAAGAAATAGCTTTGTCGGTACATAACAAATAAACCATAAAGCAGTAATAATTATTAATGTAAATTCAGAGCATTTAGGGGCTGGTGAGATGGCCCGGTAGGTAAAGGTGCTTGCCTCACAAACCTGATCTCTAGAACCTATTTAAAGAGGAGAAGAGAGCTGACTCCACAAAGGTCTCTTCTGACCTCCAGGTGAAGCTGTGGCATGCCTGCCCCATTCTATACACACAATTAGAAATAAAAACAAAATCAGAATTAAAACTAAAATGTTTTGGTTCTCATAAAACCTTATTGTGATAAATTTGCAAATTCCTTTTTAAATTAACTATTGGTTATATATTCCATGTATGGTTTTGATAAACATTTTGCTAAGCAGAAAAAAAATATATTTTTCCTACTAAGAAAACTACAGGGCCAGGACTGGTGGCACACACCTGTTCTCCCAGCAGAGGCAGGACAAGTTGGACCCCAGCCTGCTCTTATCACAGCAAATTCCAGGCCGGTCAGGACTGTGGAGTGAGACCCTGTTTCAGAAACAAAAGAAAAGGAGGAAGCAGACAGGGGAGGGAAAGAGGAAAGGAAAGGCAGATGTCAAGACCTGACTATGTTGGCCTACATCTGTAATCCCAGCACCTTGCAAGTCTGAGACAGAGCAATCACCATAGCCTACATAGTGACTTCCAAGTCAGCCTGGGCTGTATAGCACAGAACCATGATCACAGAGAGATGCCTCTCTGCAGCCACTCTGCATATCCGATTGTCAGACCAAGAGCTGCCCTGCCAGTTGGCATGGTAACTTTTGGGTTGGTCTCACTGTGTGGCCCTGATGTGACTCTTGAGTAGACAAGGCTGGCCTTTCAGTGATCTTCTCCCCCTGCTGGGACTGTAGGCTTTTATGACCACACCCAGCTGGGTGGTTTAGCATAATTCATCACTTCTAGAAAAACAGTTCAGTAGTTGTACAGCTGAGGATGTTCCCATGCCTTCCATTTGTTTATACTAGCCATCTGTAGGCTGAAAGCTTGTAAAGCATTGTATCTTGGTAAATAAAAACCAGGAGGATTTTATAAAGGAAAGCACAAGTAATCTCTAAGGTCATCATATGGCTGAGGTTGTCTGGGATCTACAACAGATTTACTCCTTTAATCTCCTAATTTAGGAAGACAGCCAGTAGAGCTGTTTAGGATCTAGGGGTCGTGACTTCACCCTGGAAACACAGCGGCACATTGGTACATTTCTGTTGTTGTTTTGGTTTTGATTTTTCCAGACAGAATTTCTCCTTGTAACAGCTCTGGTTGTTCTAGAACTTGTTTTATGGACCAGGCTAGTGTCAAATTCATAGAGATCCACCTGTCTCTGCTTCCCGAGTGCTGGGATCAAAGGCAAATAGCCAGCCAGTAGCACATTTTCTCTCTCTCTCTCTCTCTTTCTCTCTTAACTTTCTTTAATTTATTTGTGTATTGCATGAATTCTATTTGGTATGTAATAAACACCCAGAGCCAGATCTTGGGAAAAGCTGGAGTATCCGAGAGACAGAGAACAGACCACAGCCACCTCTTATCCACCAACTCCTCATTCTGTCCCCACCAAGTCCCTCTCTCTCCTTAGCCCACCAAGGCAGTGTCTGGGAAAGCTGAAAACCCCTCTTCTCTTCCTCTGCCCAGCTCTCTTACTTCCTCTTTCCACATCCCTAAAGCTAGGATTAAGGGTGTGGGTCACCACTTTCATTGCTTGGCTCTGTATTTGACTCTGATATTCCAGACTAATTTAACATATATCACCACATCTGCCTTCACATCATGCCTCTGGATCCCACCCCACCCGCCCCCACCCCCCCCCCCCCAAAAAAAAGAAAGAAAAAAGGAAGAACCTCATCCTGGAAGCTGCTGGTGTGGGATGTCTTTCTATATGCTGTGAATATCATTTGTTATAAAGGAACTATCTTGGCCTATGGCAGACATCTTAGAAGAAGGTGGGGAAATCAGCATAGATAGGGAAAGGAGGGCGGAGTCAAGGGAGACACCATCCAGCCTCCCAAAAATCAACATATAAAAATAATAAAAATAAGCCATGGGGTCACTTGGCAAAACAAATTAATAAAAATGAGTTAAATTAAGATGCAAGAGCTAGCTAGCAATATCCCTGAGCCATATGTTAGACAATATAAAATTAATATAAGCATCTAAGTCATTTTAAGAGGCCAAAACAAGTCCAGGCCAAAGGCTTAGTGTGTCACGAGTCACATAGTGAACCTATCTCCCTACATTTTACATGCAGGCGCTCATCCCAAAAAATGAATGGCCTGGTGTTCGGCCCCTGGTCTCTGCCACAGCATTGACACTGGACCCTTACTGGGACTCTTAAGTATAATTTACATAGCTTACACTTAAGAAATTTATATATTTGTAGATAGGTAAGTGACCCAAATGCTTTTTTCAGGATTATGAGCCATGACTCTTTCCTTGGGTTTGTTTGAATTATAATTTTGAACTTAGTAGTTTAATTTTTTAGGACATTTAAATTTTTTAGTTTGGTTATTTTTACATCCATACAATGTGTGTTGATTATGTCCGTCCTGTTTTGTCTGTCCCTCCCCCCCGGACTGCTCCCCCGCCTTAGCCCTGCACGCCCACCACCTCAGCCGCTCTTCCCTTTTCTTCCAGTGGTCTGGGGAGAGTGCAACCATTCTTTCCACAACTGCTGCATGTCTCTGTGGGTGAAGCAGAACAACCGCTGCCCGCTCTGCCAGCAGGACTGGGTGGTCCAAAGGATTGGCAAGTGAAAGCCGCGTTTGGCCACCCTGGACAAAGGCCAGGACACTTCATCACATGAAGTCCTCAGATTGAAAGGGTGATGTACATGCTCTTGAGACTCATCCAGGGCATGGTTCAGCATATTTTGTCAGTTTAATTTTGAGAAATTCTCTACAATTAAGATAATTTATTAAAAGTGGCCTTTTCTACCTCTGTGGTGTGTGTCATACATACTGCGTAGAAGAGCTATAAGAAAGAGCGCCAAACACAGACTGATCCTTACCACTTAGCTGTTCTATCTGTTGGTACACAAGGGCCGTGAGAGCTTTGTGTTCACAGAAGAGCATTTTTATGCTTATGTCTGATTGGGGTTTGTGTGTGTGTGTGTGTTTTTAAGGCTTTTATAGTAACAAATAAAATGTATTTTGAAAACCCAACTCCTACCTTCTGTTTCTAGTATTTCTTGTTGGAAGAGGGACAACCAGTGGTATTTTTATTTGCTATAAGTGAGGGTTTAATTTAGGTCAGTGAGGAAGGTAATAAAATGTAACTTTCAGTAAATGAAACTTTGTTTCCTAAGGTCTCCATTTTGAATCTGCAGTCACCTCACTTTGAGGCAGGGTTGCTCTGTGTTGCAGCTCTCTGTCTGTCCTGGAGCTCACTTTTTAGACCATGCTGGCCTCAAACTCAGCTGCTTCTGCCTCCTGAGTGCTGGGATGAAAGGTGTGTGGCACCATCGCCTGGCTCAGTCACTTAGTTCAAAGAGGCGTTTTTCTGGTCAGGCAGTGGTGGCACACACCTTTCATCCCAGCACTGGGAGGCAGGTGGATCTCTGAGTTCAAGGTCAGCCTGGTCACAAAGTGAGTTCCTGAACAGGCTCCAAAACTACACAGAGGAAAAAAAAGTAAAGTAGTGTATATTTTAGTAACAATATTAGTGGGAAAATGTTTACCAATATAACACTGGAATTTATTATACAATATTTTGATAAATAGTCTGTTTTGAGATATTAAAAATGTATACCCTTAAACTTTTAAACTAATTTGTTAAATAATTTGAGAAAATTTACATACTTTTTGTTTGGCAGTTAAACTTTACTTGAAAACATGCAAACACTTCAAATTTAACAGACTCATCCAGTGGGTCTGGAGAGATGTCTTAGTGTGGAAAGCATTTGCTGTGTGAGTCTGAGAACCAAACTTTTGTTTCCTAGAACTCTTATCAATCAAGAGATGGAAACAGGCAGGTCCTTGGGACTTGTTGATAAGCTCTGGGTAGGGAGAGACTTTGGCTCAAAGAAAGACGATTGGGAACAATTGAGGAAGACTGTCATCTGCCTCTTGCCTGTGAGCACACTGTACACACAGGCGCATATACAAAATCACATTCAGAGATTTGGGGCCATAATTTTTCTGAAGTGGAGGTACTAATAGGAATTTCAAAGCAAAAAGTCAAGCTGGAGAGATGGCTTGATAGTTAAGAGCAATTGGTACTTTAGCAGAGGACCCAGATTTGTGTCCTAGCACCCCATTGCAGCTCATAAGGAACCCAATGTCCTCTTCTGTGCCTCCGTGGGGACTAGGTTGCATATGTAGATATACATACATGCAGACAAACACTCTACAAAATAGTGTTTTTAATATGTTTAGAATACAAATTCAGAATAAATGGGGCATGTCCTCATGAGGTTCCCAGGTTTGAGACGGTCTTGGGGTAGCTCTTGCTAAGCTAGGCTGAAAGTGAGTGGAGGCTGACCTCAGACTAGCAGGCTCCTCACCTCTGCCTCCTGAGTACTAGGTTTACAAATGTGGACCTCTTTGCCTGGCTGAGTTAGGTTTTCTTTCATGTTGACTCTGCTTTTTCTGTAACTTGCTTCTGTCATCAGGCCCCTGAAAAAACATGGACAAATTTTTCTAAAATTTCTTAAGTACTAAAAATGTCCACTTTTGGTTAGCTACTAGTAGCTTTTTTTCACATTTTTTAAAGTCATGAAGTGTGAGGCAGATATTTTGGCTTTGTTGTGAAGAAGGGAGTAGCCTTGGATCACTTTGACAGTTTGTGAGTGAAATATGGAGGGCAGTGGTAATGCCTTGGTGTTAGCCCAGGGAAACTCTAACAAAGTCCTTCTTATGCTACACTTCAGCATCTGAGGCTAGGGAGGGGGAGGGCTGCTGCTGGCATGTTACCACTCATCTACATAGCCAGCCAAGAGTTTTGTACATACTGTTTTCTCAGAAAACACATGCGGAGGCATTTTAGTTGTGGGGTCCAAAACTATCCAGCAGGATTTTCTCTCCAAACAATTTAATGATACTTAATGTCTTTAATTGTGTATTAGTAAACATTTTAAAGCTACAAAAAATATAAAAAGCAGTTGGCTCAAGTCATTGTAAACAGTTTCATATCATAGGGTGTAATATAAAGTATAAGATGTGTGGCACATGGTACCATCTCAACATAAGCCACCTAACCCACCTCCCCCATCTGCTTTCATTGTGTTCAGTCTTAAAATGTTCAGTTTCTAAAACTTCTCTTTGGAGGCAGAACTGGCTTCCTTGGGCGCTCCACAGGCTGAGATGTTTGTATTTTGCTTCCTGGGGCTTCTCAGAGGCACCCTAGTGGCACAGGAATTAATTTCTTCAAAAGGTAAGGTTCTCTTTGCTAGTGATTGAACCAAGGCCTTGTACTTTCTACCATTGCCCAAGTGACCACCATCCTTTAAGGAAAGGCTCCCAGAGCTAAGTATTACTCTCTGTGAAGTCCATATAGTGAACAGTTCCAGTTACTGCTTGGAACCTAATATAGGTCCTGAGCTGATAAAACTCTCTTGAGAGATTTTTAGCCCTAAGTATAATAATAGAAATGCTTTGTCTCTGTTTCTTGTGACAGGGTTTCTCTGTGTAGCCCTTCCTGTCCAAGTATTAGCTCTGTAGACAAGGCTGTCCTATCAGAGATCCACTCATTTGCTTCTTCTGCCTCCCAAGTACTGTACAAATTAAAGGCGTGTGCTGCCATCACCCAGGTTTTGTCATTTTTTTTTTTTTTTAGTTATTTTCAAAGAAGGAGTAATCTGTGATACTGAAATGAAAATGACACGTCTCCAGTGGTTAGTAAGACCATGTGTAAGTAATGTTTGAGGAACTTGTGTGTGATGGCACATGCCTGTATCCATAGCAATTGGGAGGCTGAAGCAGGAGAATCTCCAGCATGGGGTATATAGAGAAACTTTCTTAAATCAAGAAATAAAAGGTTACAGGTTTGAAGAAAGTAGCACTGGACTGGGCGGTAGTGGCAGATTTTTGTGAGTTTGAGGACAGCCAGGGCTACAAGCCCTGTCTTGTGGGGGAAAAGAAAACTCTTGAAATATAAATGCTTGTATTCTGAATACTCTGTTGAACAATTTTTTTTAAAAAAAAGATTTATTATGTGTTCTGCCTGCATGTTTGCTTGCACGCCAGAAGAGGGCACCAGATCTCATTATAGGTGGTTGTGAGTCACCATTGAACTTAGAACCTCTGGAAGAGCAGCCTGTGCCCACTCTTCTGAGCCATCTCTTCAGCCCCCTTTATTGAACACTTTAGTGGTTACCAAGATACTGAAAATGTTTAATGTTTGCACGGAGTTACTCTTAGCACGTTTTACTTGTTCTGTACCTCAGACTAGCCCTAAGTCTTGATCCTCCTGCCCTGAAGCCTTGTATCACACACCTGTCACACCACCTTCATATCATCCTATTCTCTCGTGGGTAAGTTTTGTCCAGCAAAGTACATCCCTCAGGAATTGGTCTAATAAAAAGCTGAACAATCAATAGTTAGGAATAGGCAGGAGAAAGGATAGGCAGGGGTGCCAGGCAGAATAAGTAGGAGACATCTAGGCTCTACAGAAGGAAGAGGAATGGATGTTTCCTGTCCCCAGATAAGCAGCTCAGAGGCTGAATACGAATTATACATATTTGGCCAATTGCTCTGGCTTATTGCAAACCTGCTTTTACATTTCATGCTAACCCATATTCCTTATTTACACTGTCACATGGCTATGCCTTTATTAGCATGGCACTTTCACCTCTGTTGGCAACTTCTGACTGACTCCACCCTTCTTCCCATCATCCTTAGTTTGGTTGCCCAGCCTATACTACCTGCTTGGCTAATAGCCAACCAACGTTTTATTAAAACAATTTGAGTGACAAAACTGTATAGTTGCAAGAGGATTGATTATTCCACAGCAGAGGAACGAGAGAAGAACAGGGGGAAAGGACAGACGTGAGGCCAGCAGTCAGGCAGCCACCAGCTGTCCAGCCATGAGAAGCGGGAAAGTGAGGTGGAGAGGAAGAAAGTGGATATTAACCTCTGAGGCAGAAGGTAAAGACAACCAGGTTAAGTTCAAAGAGCTAGCCATAAATGAGCCTAAGCTAGACCAAGCATTCAAAACTTAACAGCTGGTTGGTGACCCAAAAACAAAGCACCTGGTATACATAGATGGTACTCCCCAGGAGGACTCACCTTGTCTAGTCAGCTATGCCAGCTCCTTATATCTGTTTCCATGGGTATTCTCATTCCAGCCTCACTGGATTCTCTGAGGATCCAGGACTTAATTTTCTCCTTGTTGTGATTAAATACTTGGCAAAGCAATGGGAGGACGGAAGGGTTTGCTTTGGCTCAGTCCGAGGAGATAGCTCATTCAAGGCAGCAGGCAGCGGAGGCCGCCCGAAGCCGGAAGCAGAGATGAGTACGGATGCCCAGATTGCTTTTTGCTTTGTCCAGAGCCCGAGCACTTAGAGTGGTGTTAGGGTGGGTCCTTCCACCTCAGATATATCCCTGTCCAGAGATGCCCTCAAAGGCCTTCCCAAAGGTGGTTCTTAGGTGATTCTAGAGCCTGTCAGGTTGACAGTATAAACATCCCAGGATTAAGTATGTGAATGTAAGAATGCCAGTGCTGGTGAGGGCTGCTGACCCTTGGTATCTGTGAAAGCTTTAATAGAAGTGTGTTCCATTATGAGGTAAACCCCTCCTAACTTCTCAGCCATAAATGAGGCAGAAGGCAGAGGAGGAAGTAAACTGTGGACGCAACAATGACATAAGCCTTAACTACTTTCCAAATAGTTAATGTGATTTTCAATTTATATAAAGAAAATGTTCTGTAAATATTGAAAGTTTAGTTTTAGCTAGGCGGTGGTTATGCACGCCTTTAGGCGCAGCCCTGCCTTGAAAAGCCAAAAGCTCAAATTTACATTTCCCTTCTCTGTAGAGCCTTAGCCTTTTCCCTTGTGAGACCTGGGTCTTACGTACACCAAGCTGACCTTTCCATTTCCCAAGTGCGGCACCATCATCTGGTTTATCTTAGCATGAGTGCCCCCTTTGCTGGCCACAGTGCTCCTGCTGGATGGATACTGTGGTGGGCAAGAAGCATCAAATGCTGATCTTTGCAGCTTTGTATGTCAGTGGTTGACAGCAGCAGCAGGCAATGCTCTCTGCTGTCACACCATGCAAGTCCCTCCTCCCCTTAGCTTTACAAGTGTTTACAGCTCTTGTGTGTGCCTAGCAAGTTGGGATTCCTTAACCCTTGGCATCAGTTGGCATTGCCACTTCCTGGTAGACCAAGGTACCAATACAGTTCTAGGATTCTGCAGCTTCCATCTGTGGCCTGTTCTTTCAGCCTGGGATGTGTTTTCTCTGCTCTCTCTTTTCTCTCTGACTATGTGTTCTGTGTTCCAGCTGTTACTGCCCCTTTGTGTTACCAGCTTGTCCCTTACTCCAGAAGTAGGCAAGAAAAGACCAGCTGAGAAAATCAGCTTTTATTAAAAGAACTAGTGACAATACCCGAGGACAGCACAGGGACATGTCTTCCAGCCGACTCACTGAGTGAGCTGGACAAGCTGCTTACATAACTAGCAAAAGGAAGTTTCCAAAATTCAACACACATCACGGGCAGACATGGAGGTATGTGTTTGCACCAATCACATCTGTCTGCTAGATACACACACACCTTACCCACCCACTCCCACCTTATCCCCGACCCCAGTAGAAATGGTTGTAGGGTCACCTGTTTCACCAAGGTGCGTGACAGCAAAAACAACTGGAATTGACTTTAAAAGGCCCTGGTTGAGGCTAAGCCTTGAGCTAGAGCAAGCAACTGCAATTCTCCAATTCCTCATGGTATCTGCAGTGTACAAACAGTAGACGCTGGCAAGAGGGTAGAGCAGTTGGCTGTTGACTACCAATCCTTTGTTCAAAGCAGCAACAGAGTCTAGCCCATGCCGATTATGGAGTCAAACTGCCCCATCATCCAAAACTGCTTACAGGAAAGTGAGACCTTAAGGAACACATCAACACTAGTAGTTTGTTTTTTTAACATGATTTACCCCCTGCTGGGTGCCATAGGGAGTGTGGGTGTGCTCTGTCTGCTTCTCTGTTTCATAAAGCTGTCTATAGCTGTGCCAAACATATTGAGACTCATTCTCATTTTATTGATGTATATCTATGAGTGAACATGTGTATCTGAGTACAGGTGCCTACAAAGGCCAGAAGTAGGTGTCAGATCCCAAGGGTGTGGGTGTCGGGAACCAAACTCAGGTCCTCTGGGAGAGTGGCAGGCACGCTTCACTGCTGAGCCATCTCATCTGCCTGAATGTACATTCTAACTCTGCTTTATCTACGACTACAGATACTCATAATGTGTATTTATCGCATGTACACTACATATGAGGCTTTGTCATACTAATAGAATGTTAATAAACAGTCTTATCTTCAGAGGCCACAGGGTATGTTATGGAGTGTTTCCTTCCCAACATAATTGGGAAGTAAGGTTTGCTAAGAGTCAGACTGGGAACTGAGATACCACATTTGCTTATAGTGTGTACCGTGTTAACAAACATTTGTGTGTATGTATGTATTATGAAAACTGGTTCCTAAATCAGGTGTGATGGTGCATGTCTGTAACTCATCACTCAGAGACTGAGGCAGGAGAATTGCTACTAGTTCAAGGCCAGCCTGGAGTAAGTAGCTCCAGACTAGTCTGAGCTCTAGAGTAAAGTCCTGTATCAAAAGAAAGAAAAAGAACAAAACAGCTGGGAGGTGGTAACGCACACCTTTAGTCCCAACAAAGGCAGGCTGATCTCTGTGAGTTCGAGGCCAGCCTGGTCTACAGAGTGAGTTCCAGGACAGACAGCCAGAGCTGCACAGTGAGATCCTGTCTCAACAAACAAACAAAAAAAGAATGAGGAGGAAGAAGTGGGGTGGGGTGGGAGATTATGTTGTTCCATTGTAAATAACTGTCCCACCCACTGGTTTATAAAAAGCGCTGATTGGCCAAAGGCAGACAAAGTGTGGGCGGGGCTACCAGACTAGAAGACTCTGAGAACAGGCAGAAGAGAGCAGAATTCCAGAGAGAAGCCGGAAGAAACAGAGGACAACTATGCTGCTCTAAGAAAAGGTACTCAGCTGCATGGCTGAACAAGATAAGAATCATGGGTTAGATGAAGGGTAAAGAGTTAGCAAGTTATAAGCCTGGGCCTTAGGCCGATCAGCCTAAGACTATTGTAAGCATCTGTGTGTCTCTGCGCGTCTGGGGGTCTGCGGGCCTAAACCTTGAGGCTAGGCCCAAAAGTCAGGGCCAGAAACCTCCTACTACAGGGTGGAGACAAGAGGGAGCTGGAAGGAAGAGGAAGCTCACTTACAATGCTGACAATTATCAAGTCTATACAGCATCTTTTCGATCAGATTCTCTCTTGAGAGCTTTGCATAGTAACTACTTATAAAGCCCTTTTAGGACTGGGGCTTGGCTCAGTCAGAAAATTGCTAGCTTTGCAAGCATAAGTAACTGAGTTGGATCCCCAGAACTCATGCTTGTCTGCACTTATCATAGGACCACAGAGACAGAGACAAGAGGATCCCTTGGGATTTGATAGCAAGCCAGCCTAGCTTGCCCTGAGTTCAGGTGAATGAGAAACCATTTCTAAACACAAGGTGGACAGGTGCTCAAGTTGACCTCTGGCCTATCTATGAATGCATTTGGGTGAAATCATCCTGTCAGTACTCGCCCAGTTAGTGTCCTGGAGATAGTGCTGAGGCTGGTATATGTGGAGGGCCTCCTTCAGCGTGGCCTTGGCACAAGTCTGGTAGGAGGGGTGGAGCTCTGCAGGAACCCACAGGTATCTGTAAAACAACTGGAACAGATTTACATTTTGGTGTCATAGCAAAATGGCTTTGGGTTAAAAATCCACAAAAATTTAAGAACTCCTGTGCTGCAAGCTGCAGGATCATACAGTGAGAAATTCAGCCATCACAAAAGTGCCAACCCACTTGGCAGGACACATAGTCAGGAAGCGAGTCATTCAAATAGTCAGGGAAAGGAATGTCCAAGCTTTGAAACTCTGTAATTACCAGAGAATTGACATTGGTTTTTTTGTGTATGAAAACTGGAAACCTTACAGCTCAGGGAGAGAGTAAAGGGTAGAACAAGGAGAGAACAGCAGAGAGAGAAGGAACTTAGGGGATTAAAGAGACATCAGTATAGGACTCATGGTGTGAGCAGATTCATTCCTATAACTGCAGATACATTGATCTCCATTGGCTGGTTAGTAGAGCCTCCTCAGACTCTGAGATAAAATCCTCAAGGCTGGTTCTTGAGGGTTTTCATTACTCCTGAAAACTTTTTGGTCAGTGCTACCAGGAAGCCTATGAATACAGCATACCTCTCTGTACTGTTAGCAGAAAACTTAACTACCAAGTGTCCCGCGCCTTCTTTGCCCGCAAACAAGACGCAGTACAACAGGATCCTTCTGCAGCAGGTTTATTGAAGCTTCACACACTAGGGCAAAGAACGGAAGACCCCAAGCCTCTCAGGCAGGCCGCTTTTATAGGCAACATTGTTTATCTCTGACGTGGGCCTTTCCCATTGGTCAGCACACCCTCACCCGATATGATGTATCTGTCTGGGGGCCAGGCTTCTTGCTGGAAAATTACAAGGTGTCATGCGCAGTGACTTGTTTACTAAGGAGCTTCCTTAAACCGCTTAGTCATAGGCCCGATACAAGCGCCATCTTTAGGGTGCGGCTGGCTCCCTACATCTCCCCCTTTTCTTATATTTAAAATGAGGGAGGCTATCCAGTGGATGGAAACAGAGGTTTGTCCTCCCAAAACTTCTGGGAACTATGTACAAAGGAGACATTCCTGATGCGTCCACCAGGTACACCTCTCGACCAGCCCGGCACCTTTGTGGGAGATGGGATTTGTGTGTCTTGCCCATATGCAGACAAACATGTTCCATGGATCCCCTCAAACTCTAAGGTGGAACCATTGCAGTGCTTAGCCTTACAATCTACATGGAAACTATAACAGGTATGCTCTAATGAGGTGCAATGGCAATTAAGCCTCTCAGTGCAAGAGCCATACCTATACAGTATACACAATCAACTCTGCTCAATTCCAAGCAATAGGCCAAAGCCTGCCCAAACTTTCTCACCAATCAGGGAGAGGCATACCTTCTGCAAGGTTAGGTGACCACAATCAGTCAAACTTAAAATTTTTGCTCATTCAGAGCTGCCAGCCAAATCGTAGGGGATTGTCCATCTTCAATAGCCATTAAGGCTTGGGTCAAAATTGTCTTTTCTCTCTTTCTGGACGCTCGCATCTGGCAAATCAGCCAAAGACTGCCTCCGAATCCCACGACCATGAGGATTCCAAGGGTTCCCATGCTGGCCCATTCCTTCAGGTACGAAACGGCTGAGGAAATCCAGGTGGAAAGGCCCTCTGTTAAGGACAGGTCCAGACGGGTGGAATTAATCTGAACGATGGCAACGCGGAGCTCTCGTAGCGTCTGCTCAAACTCTGAAGACCAATTCTGTAAGATAAACTGAGAAAGGCTTTTCGACAAGTTAGCTGCCCTAGAAAATTTTTCATACTGAATGGAGGCAACACAAAGTCCAGGAAGCTTTTGTTCACATCCCAACTGGGCCATTTGCCATAAAATGTCTAATTGTTCTTGTACCAAATCAATACGCTGGTTAACCAGCATAAGTCCTTTTTGAACTTGGGTATTAGCGGATGCTTGCTTATCTAAGGCCATGGTTATGGAGGCTGATAAATTATTAATAGCCCGAGCAGTTTGCACAGTGTTGGAAAGGGCGAGGGCTGAAGCGGTTGCTGTGGCCCCTACAGCCACGACCGCAACAATCCCAACAATTATAGCAGAAATGCCAAAATCTCTTTTAGGTTGAAACAAACTCATGCTGCTAGGAGCCTCAACCGGCACAGGCACAAATCGTGGCATGCGAGTCACCATCGCAAAAGAATACTTCTGAGCATCCCAACAAAGGGTATAAAAGCAGGTGCTCTGGGCACACTCTAAAACATCTTTATCTATAGAAACATTACTTACAATCTAAATAAAGGGTGGCCATACACACACACGGGGGCAGCCAATATCGCTTGTTCAAAGACAAGTTGTTCTATAAAAGGAGCGACAGAGTCAGGGTCTCCAAAGATCCTTCCTGCTGCCTCCGTCATGCGTGCCACAAAGTCTGCAAATGGTTCATTTGGTCCCTGGATAATCTTAGTAAGCTGATTGCTACCCTCTCCTTTTTTAGAGAGTGCTTTCCAAGCACGAATGGCCGTGGCTGAAATTTGAGGGTAAATCCCCCAAGGAAATTGGGTCTACTGTGTAGCATACTGTCCTTGCCCAGTCAACATCTCAAAGGTCCATTCCCTCTGTTCAGGGGTTATGGCCGCAGCATTTACTCTAGCCTGTTCTTGAGCTATCTCATGCCATAGAGCCTTCCACTTTAGATACTGACCCATGCTTGACAGGGAAGCTTTAGCCACCGTCTGCCAGTCTGATGGAGTCAGGTTCCATAAGGCAAGCCGATCAAGTTGTGTAACAGTGAAGTTGGCATTTACACCAAACTTGCAGACAGATTCTGCAAGCTCTTTAATCTGACTAAATTCTACTGGGGCATAAACCCGATCATTATTTTGGCCCTCATATACCAGAAATGCTAAACTAAGTTGTCGCCTTGTGGCCTCCGGCAGAAAAGAAAAGTTTGTAGCACCGCTCACACCATAAGGAGGAGGAGCTGTAGGCAGAGGTCTGTGCATTCGCTGGCTTTCTGCCTTGTGCCTGTTCTTTCTGATTTGGTTACGAGGAGGATCATCAGGGTAGTATCTCTCTGCCTCATATTTGGCTGCCTCTTCCAAATCAAATTCATCTCCTGGGTCTAGTGGGTCTTCCTCATCTACATGGCTGGATTTAGAGGAAGAAATGGAGGATTCTATTTCATCCCTGATCTCTAAATTAGCCAATTCTTTCCAGGGGAAGGTAAGTTTGGTCTCTTTCCTTTTTTTAACCTCTGAATTTTTTTCTGAATTTTTCTCATAATTTTTTTTGAAACTTTTCTCCCCCATACCAGTACCGGGGGGTCCTTTTTCTTTTTTCTCCCCCATACCGGTACCGGGGGGTCCTTTTTCCTTATGTACAGTTTCCTTGGGGCGCGCTCCCAATCTCTCATCCCGCTCGGTTTCTGATAGGCTATCCTGAACCTCTCTCAACATTATCTGTCCCTCCATGACCACTGGCAAGCAGGACTCATCCTTTAAACAATTCTTGATCATCTTCCATATAGCTTTGGTGCCCATCCTTAAATCCGAGATCATCGACTGCGAAGTACCCATGATACCGTTAGCAGCGTGGCTTATCCGCGTCCGGCTTATCCGCAAAATGAAACCAAAGAGCGCTGCCGCTTACCTACGTCGGTCTTAGGCACTCAGCACCGAAATCAATGAAAAAGAAAGGCAACCACAAGAAAGATGATCAGGGTGACTAGAACCAAACCTAATCCTGCCAAAACCTTCTGCCAGTAAGCACTAAAAACCAAACCTCAGTCAGGGACCATACCTCTCCGAGCGAACACTCTGCAGTTCTGAATCCTCCTCGTCACCGAGGGGTCTCCGCTGGTGCAGCTGATGTTGTCTTTCCCGGGTTTCGGCACCACTTGTCCCGCGCCTTCTTTGCCCGCAAACAAGACGCAGTACAACAGGATCCTTCTGCAGCAGGTTTATTGAAGCTTCACACACTAGGGCAAAGAACGGAAGACCCCAAGCCTCTCAGGCAGGCCGCTTTTATAGGCAACATTGTTTATCTCTGACGTGGGCCTTTCCCATTGGTCAGCACACCCTCACCCGATATGATGTATCTGTCTGGGGGCCAGGCTTCTTGCTGGAAAATTACAAGGTGTCATGCGCAGTGACTTGTTTACTAAGGAGCTTCCTTAAACCGCTTAGTCATAGGCCCGATACAAGCGCCATCTTTAGGGTGCGGCTGGCTCCCTACAACCAAGCTGGTTGTAGCCTTGGGAGATTGAGGGAGCAACTATTAAACTGGCAAAGCTATTAATACCCTAGTCATCAAATGCCATCAGATCTGAAAAGGATAAATAAGCAGAAGTGAGACAGCTCTCCAGCTACATAGGTAGTCCCAGGTTCTCTGGGGTCATTGGGGTACAGAAGTCCTAAAGATAGCACCTGTCTTCAGCTGACAAGCCCAGATCTGATAGACTTTCTTGTGGGGTAGGAATTGGGAGAAACTGCCCCATCCTGCCGTGGCAACATGGTGCAATCAATTTTCCAGTATCCTATTGTCCAGCCTGGGCAGGGTCTTGGCACCAGTTTAAAGTGCAAAGCAGCCTTTTTGCTGCATGGCATGTTTTGCCACATTGAAATTTTTCAGGTGCCTTATTGACTCCGGGTACTCTGTGCTTTTCAGCATGGCACTCATGGGCATGCACATTCTCACTTGCACTTGTACTCCTGGGCCTGCTCCAAAAGCTCCTGGAACCTTTATTTACTACCTAACTATAAGCACTCAGGAAGTGAACAAAAGCACACGTGACCTTGAATCAGCAGAGATTGCAGCTAGTAAGACCCCTAAAGTCTGTCAGCTACAACCAGTAAGATGGCCGAGGAAGTGACGTCAAAAGAACTGCCTCCATTGGTTTGATAAACTCTGCAAGGACCAAAGTGAGCTTCGCTTGTGTGAGGAACAGATAGTGAAGATGTCAGAATGGAAAGTTCTAAAGAAATACTACTCATCTGACTTCGACTAATCAAAGATCGCAAAACTCAAGCTACTCAAGGACTAGCAATAGGTGGTTAGGTTGACGACCCCTCCAACGTGAAGTGTAAGACATAAGGCAAATCCATCTACAAAAGGAAGTCCAATGCACCCAGCATACATGCTACTTGGCTGAGATCAACTTCAAGACAGACATGGAGAACACAGACTATACCATGGAGCATGGGGCCATGCACAACTTCCAAGCCAAGAAGCTCCTGGAAGAGAAGAAATGTGCAGAGGATCTGGAGGATAAGGAGCTGAACAACCCCAGGAAGCTCCTAGAGAATCTCACAAAGGCCTCAAAGCTGGAGATGGAAAACCTGCTGGAGCATAAGGACCTGAACCAGTAGCTAGTGCACGTGGACTTGGAGACCATACTGCTGCAACACCACCTGTCACAGGAGCAGTGAGGACAGCAGGAGGAGGAAGACAATGAGCAAGAGACTTGAGACCTTGCTGCAGGAGGCTGGCCGCCACAGGCTTTTGGAGGATTCTGACTCAGAAGATGAAGAAGCAGTGGGCAGCAGGGCACAGCTAGCCAGCTTGCTTGTGCCACAGAAGGCATAAGCCAACAGGGTCTGCTGCAGGAGCCTCCAGAACAGGAACCAACCTTGCACCTCAGACATCTGAGGCCTCCTCCCTAAGCCATCTGTGTGCATATGGGGACAGTGAGAACAGTAACAGCTGATCTCTGCGGTGGCATCATAAACCCAAGAAGCCAGAGGAGAAGATGGGATCAAGGAAGGCAGGGGAGAGAGCACATGGTAGGTGACCAGGTCTTAAGTAGCCTGTAGGTGTGGTCTTAAGCAACCCCGTGGAGGGGTTGACTCTTGGCAAGCCTTGTTAGGGGCAGGATCTGGGGAGAGAGAGAGGTGGGCTTCCACCTAATCATCCCCTATTCTTGGTATATGGTGTCAGCAGAGCTTCCACCTAAACACACACCTCAGGTGTCAGCACTCGGGAGGCTGAAGCAAGAGGATTGTCACAAGCTTAGGAAAAGCCTGGGTTATATTCCGAGACCCTGTCTAAAACAACAACTCCAACAACAAACCCCACAAAAACAATTCCAAGTTTGATCCTGGTACTGGCTCTAGCAGGTGTACTGACCTCCACCTATGTGCCAGCGCATGCATAGCCCCCCAACACAACGAATAAAATTAACTGAAAATCCAACAAAAAGGAAAGAGCCCAACCAAGAGAACGAAGGTTTCAAACTGGGCTCTAACCCAGAGGGATTAGAGTGTTAGGAAAGTTGTTGGTTTTTGTTTGCTAATGGAGCTTTATTTTATCTGTATTGGTGTGAAGGTGTCAGATTTCCTGGAACAGGAGTTACAAGACTAT
Organism: Phyllotis vaccarum; assembly: GCA_033318265.1. Lineage (NCBI taxonomy): Eukaryota > Metazoa > Chordata > Mammalia > Rodentia > Cricetidae > Phyllotis > Phyllotis vaccarum. The sequence goes on from JARWLC010000004.1 coordinate 113,630,236, forward strand.
AAGACGGTTGTCAGTTGTCATACGGGTCCTCTGGGAGAACCCCCTGTGCTTTTGACCCCTGAGCCATCTCTCCAGCCCCATAATTGGGAGTCTGAAGAAGAGAGAAATATCTTCCTGTGGACACACCCCAGACAGCCACATGAAGTCACTGAGAAACAGCCTGCTGAGACCCATGAAGCAGATCCTTTCCAGAGACCCACCTGTCTGCACCCTCCTCACCTTATACTTGGTCTCCGGAATGGTGAAAAGGTAAATGTGCTGTTGAAGCTCCTAGCTCATAGGCATTTGCAAGCCAAGGCAGCCAGCCCCTGCCTGGGGTCTCACAGGACTGGAGGGCAGGTGTGGGCCAGGCAGTCTGGCTTAGGGATACTTGCTTCTTTCTATCAACCTGCACCACCTCATGGAAGCCTTCTCTAAATGCCTCCTCCAGAATAACCTGGCTGACATTTGCCTCCATAGTTCAGCTGAGTCTGTAAGGCCAGCACTTGGGAAGCCAAGGCAGCAGGAACTTGAGATCAAGGTCATCTTAGAGCACGTAGAAAGTCAAAAAAACAAGCTAAAGAGCCGCACAGCTTCCTTCATTTATAGGTGTGTTTTTAGAACCATATAGTATGTTTTCCAACCATTCCCCAAAGCTTCCGTGTTCTATGACATTTGTACTGATCAGCTTTGTGTTACAATAAAGATCAGGAGATTGTTAACCTAAAGGAGAAAAATGCAGGCCAGCAGGATGGCTCTGTGAGTAGAGGCACCTCTGCCAGACCTGATGACCTGAGTTCAGCCCCTTATCCTACCCACCTCCCCTTCCAGCCACAGAATGGAAAGAGTGCCGAGTCCATCAAATTGTCCTCTGATCTCCAAATGCACACTGTGGCCTGTGTACGTACTCTAATAGCAACAACAAAAATAAAGAGAAAAGAAATTAGTCACCTCACATTTCTAAGAGTGAGCAATCACATATTTGGATTTCTCATCAAGGCACCAGATGTCACTGGCAGAGACAGCAATCAAAAGGAGACAGAAAGGGACTAGGCCCCAGTGCTCTAAGAAACTCCCAGAAGGCCCTGCCTCCTGACAGTCATGACACCTACTATCATGACCATGGCAACTAAGAGGCCAGGACAGAGACAGGAAGGTTGTCAGAAATTCAGGGCTAGCCTGGTCTACATACCAATTTCTAGGCCAGCCAAGACTACATAGCAAAGCTCTGCCTCCCAATTAATTAATTAGTTGATTAAACTGCTAAAACAGTATTAAAGCAGTTATCCTAGTATCAGTATTTTTAATTTGGTTCTAGAGATAATTCGCAGAAAGGTTAAAAGTATGATTTGTCTTAAGAGTTCCTTTAACATCAGTGTCCTTGACAAAGCAGGCTGAATAAAGAGGATGATGAAGTAGATGTAAGCGGCTGACTTCACAGCATCAGTCAAACACGAGTCAATCAGCTGACACACACTTGGCAGCCAAGCTCAGAACAAGGACTCCATCGCCACAGACACTGCCTTATTGTCCCACACATGAGGAGTCGGGATGGGAAGTCCAGGCTTGGTCCAGCAGGTCAGCAGTGCCATCCTGAACCAGGCTCCCAGCCTCCTCCTGCTTGGACATGATCAGCATCAGGCCTTATTCTTGGCCTCTTTCCCGCCTCTAAGGTGACACCATTCCCAAACAGACCTGTGTTCCGTATCTCAGGGAAACAGAGGGGACTATTTTTCTTTGGCCAGACTTTGATGTTTCCTCTGGTGGGTGTGCCTCCTAAGTCTACCAAGCTCACCAGAACTATGTTATGCTGCTATTGGAATGTAAAAAAAAACCAGAAATGGAGGTTTTGATTTGTTAAAATCACTTTTTAGCCAGGCATGGTGGTATACACTTTTAATTCTAGCACTTGGAAGGAAAAGCAGGAGGGTCTGTATGAGTTCAGGGCCAGCCTGGTCTACATAGAGTTCCAGACCAACGAGGACTACATAGAGAGGCCCTGTCTTCAATAATAACAATAATAATAATAATAATAATAATAATAATAATAATAATAATAGTTGTTTTTACTGGCTGGAGAGATGCCTCAGTAGCTAAGAACATTTATTGCTCTTCCAGAGGACCTGAGTTCAAGTTCCAGCTCCCATATCAATTAGCTCACAACCACTTATAAATCCAGCTCCAGGGAGAATCTAATCCCTCTGGCCACTTCAGGTACAAGTACTCATCATATATAGATATTTACACATATTCTCTCTCTCTCTCTCTCTCTCTCTCTCTCTCTCTCTCTCTCTCTCTCTCTCTCATATACATGAAACATGTTTCAGGTTTTCACATCCACCTTGCTATTAAGGCAGAGTGTATGGGATTAAGTTAAATTATAAATAATTGTCCTGCCTGCTGGTTTAATAAAAATGCTGATTGGCTGAAGGCAGACAGGAAGTATGGGTGGGCTACCAGACTGGGAAAACTCTGGGAACAGGAAGAACAGAGCAGAAGAAAGAAGACAACCATGCTGCTCTGAGAAAAGGTACCAAGGCACATGGCTGAATAGATTCATGGAAATAATCTGACATAAAATGAGAGGGCCATAGGTCAATCAACATGAACTTAATAGAAGTGTCCATGTGTTTCTGTGGGACTGTGGTGCAGATCTTGGGGCTGGTCCAGGCAGAAACATCTACGACAGTAGGCTTTCTTGTTATGCTATGCTGGTGCTCCAGACTAGCTTCCTGGCCTTGCCTGCCATCTTGCCCTAGCAGTGCTTGGGCAAATACATTCCACCTAACTCAGGTTTTGGGTTGGAACAATGGATCAACAGGCTTGCATGCAAGTGCTTTTACTTACAGAGCCCTTAGCCCTTTGCTTTTAAGGTTTTTTGATTGTTCTTTTCAGATAATGTTTCTTGAAGCCTTGAACTCACATGTCCTCAAGAATGACCTTGAACTCCTGATCCCCCTGCCTTTACTTCCCTAGTGCTGGGATTACAGATGTGCACAGCTATACCTAGCTCCAGAGATGGAGGGTTTTTAGTTTGGGTTTCGGTTTACTAAATAGTGGGAAGCGCAGAGTGGGTAGGAGGGAGGATAAAGGGGAAAGGAATTGGGGATGGATGCTACCTGAATCTGCTGACTGAACTGCTGGGATGAGCATTAACAATTAAGTTATGACTGGAAATGTGGCTTAATGGTAGAGCACTTCCCGAGGATACTGAAGCCCTGAGTGCGAGTCCTGGTACCACAAACAATAACCAAGCACAAAACCAGTCAACAGTCACTAGTACTTTGATGATGTTGCCACGTGGGCTTTGTTTTCATTGACAGAGAATCTGGAAAGGTCTAGAGATCATTTTTTTCTCTGAAACAGTGGCTTTATGTTTTTAATGTATCAGCTTGTAAAGGAAAAAAAAATGTTGTAGGCCTTTAGACTGTATCTGCTTTGATACAAACCTGGATAACCTTTGAATAAAATATCATGCCTGATAACGTAACTCTGAAAAGAAATATGTAGTGGGGTGTAGTGGTGCACACCATTTTAATCCCAGAGGCAGGTGGATCTCTTTGAATTTGAGGCCAACCTGGTCTACAGAGGAGTTCCAGGACAGCCAGGGGTATTACATTAAATAAATAAACAAACAAACAAACAAACAAACAAACAAAGCCCTGTCTCTCAGAAAAAAAGCCAGGTAGGGTGTGATAACCACCTTTGAATCTTTTCCTAGATTTTATGATTTTATGCGGAGTTTCAAAACTACAGCTTTTTAAAATCTCCATTTATTTTTATGATCTTTGCCTGCATAAGCCATCTATACATGAATGACTCCCCTGAAGCCAGAAGAGGGCCTCAGATCCCTGGAAATGGAGTTACAGACAGTTATGAAATGTCATGTGGTGCTGGGAATTGAACCCAGGTCCTCTGGAAAAACAGCCCATGCTCATCCTCTGAGCCATCTCTCAAGTCCTGAAAGTACAGTCATGTTTGAACTTTGAAGCTGAACTAATACATGTCGCCTTTTACAAGTAAAATAACCACTTTTATAATTGTCCTAAGAAAATGTTAACCATTTGGAAAGATCCAAATCCGCTATTTTTATTGAGCTAGGCTTTCCTCCCACACCTGCTTCAGTTTCTGAATGTTAGCCTTCTATTGACTAGAGAGGCAGGGTTGAGGTCCAGCTCAGTTGGAGAGTGCTTCCCAATCCTGTAGAAGGCCCCGGGGTCCATCCCTATCATGGACTGCACTGGTCTTAGTGGCCTATACTTGTGATCCTAGCCCTCAGAAAGTTAAGGCAGAAAGATCAGAAAGAAATTCAAGGTCATTCTTGACTACACTTAGTGAACCCAGTTCAAGGTTAGTCTGGACCCAGGTCCTTATCTCAGAAACAATAACAAAAGAATGTGAGTATATTTCCCCACCCCTCAACCCCTACACACACACACACACACACACACACACACACACACACACACACACACACACACACATCTGCACATGCACACCTTTAATCCCAGCAGAGACAGGTGGATCAGGTGGATCTTTGTGAGTTCAAGGCTAGTCTGGTCTACGTAGTGAGTGCCACGGGTCCTCTTTTTAAAAAAGGACAGGAGACATGGGAAGGGCAAAGATGCCCAAATTGTTCATGAAAATGATCAAGCGGAATACTACAAATTCTACTGAATTCTATTCTGAATACTACAAACCACCACAGTGGTTAAGATATGTACTACTCAGAGAGGAGTCTGTTCAGTTCCTGGAAACCATATGGTTTAACTCCAGTTCCAAGGGAACTGATGCCCTCTTCTGGCCACCAAGGGCACTGCATGCATGTAGTGCATATACATACATTCAAAGAACTTAAAAATAAGTAATAAAAAGAAAGAAAGAACCTCCCCCAAAATAATCTTTAAAATCACAATGAAATACCAGTATGGTCCAGCTGCCCCCCCCCACACACACACAAAAGTTCAAGTTTAAAAGACTGGTAACACAGCCTTGGTGAACGTACAAGTAAGGTGGAAGAGCCACTTTGAAAACAGGGGGGCATCTTTGAAAAGCTGGATATAGAGGTTAGTGAGGGCACTGCTGTCAAAACTGGCAAGCTGAGTTTGATCTTCAGGACCCACATAATGAGAGAAGAAGGTCCGCTCCTTTTTTCTGTCCTCCACCAGCGCATGTGTGCTGCGGCAGGAATCTACACACTCGCAATAATGCAAGAAAAAAAAAGTTCATTACACACCTCTGCTATGACCCAGCAATTCTTTCCATGGGTATTTGCCAAAAAGCAGTGAAGACTTGTGACTACAAAAAAATTCCTTTGAGGGGTTTACTCAAAACTGTAGTTTCGGGTTTACAATAGTAATGTCAGCCCTGCCTTAGCTTCAGCTGTCAACTAGAACAAACCAGCACAAATGTCAAAATAGAATGGTATAAAGTAGAGGTAAATCCAGACACAGAAGGAACAATCAATGGCTAAAAACAAAAGGGGACAGACTTCAGGAAAGCATTCGATGTGTGATAGAAACGTCTTCACCCGGGTGACAGTTTCAGGAGTGTAGGCATTTGCCCAAATGCAGTGCCCTCTACGCTTAAGGTTTGTGTGTTTCTCTCTACAGGAAAGAGACTTGAAGCTGGGTGTGTAGCTCAGTGACACAGCACTTATCTAGCAAGCGAGTAGGTTCAGTTCCTCACACTAGGGGAAAAAGTGTAGTAAGCCAGAATGCTTTTAAACTTTTAAAATGCTTACTTAAGAGTGTCATCAGCAAATGCCCTTCCTTCTAAGTGCAAGTGTGGGAAACTGTTAGTGGCCCTCCATTTGTCTTAATGCTCAACTCTTCAAGGGAGCACTTGAATCAGAATAATTGCATTTTTCTTCTTGTTCTGGGCCCCTGTGGAGGCAATCTGAGAGCTCCGTGGAGTTCATTAGAAACTCTGCACTTTGAGAGGCTTATCAACATGGACAAGGAGTAAGAGATGGAAGAGGTATTTCTTGGGGGGGAAATATTTTATTCATGCTGTGTGACTTTGGGAATGTGTCTCGGGGACTTAAGTGAGCCAAGTGTTGGTGCGGCCTGAAGTTCCCCCTGCCTTCTGACCTCTTAGCATGAGGCTTACAGTGTTTTAAATTGTTTTATTTGGGGGACTGCAACCTAGGCTGGACCTCTGTCAGCCTCCCAAGTGATGGGATTACAGGTGTGAGACAACATGTGTAGCGCTCTCTCTCTCTCTTTTTCTGGTCTAGCCAGGCCCTCATGAACTGGTAAGCTCTCCACCAATCAGCTGTGGCCCCCACCCTTATGTTGTTTGCTTTGTCTCTGTTGGTTGGTTTTGAAAAAGGAGGAGTTCGTTTGGGCTCATAGCTTGAAGGTATGACAGGATTGATCTTCAGGACCCACACAATGAGAGAAGAAGGTCCGCTCCCCTTTTCTGTCCTCCAGCCTCACATGTGTGCTGCGGAAGGAATCTACGCACTCGCAATAACGCAAGAAAAAAAAAAAAAAGTTCAGGATGTCCCGGCAGCAGGTGCATGAGGCAGCTGGTCACCTCACGTTGCACTTCTGAGTGAAGGAAGCAGAGAAATGTCTGCTGCTGGTAGCTCGCTTTCTCTTCCTCTGGGGCCCTAATCTGTGGGGTGTTCTGGAACTGCTCACAGTCAGGGTAAGATTTTCCCCCTCAGCTAAACCTTTTTAAAAACACCTTCTCAGACATTCCCGGAGGCGTGTCTCCTAGATGATGCTAAATCTAGTCAAGCAGGTAATGAACATTATCCATAACACTCCCCACCCCCACTCCCCATGTCTTATACTTTAGATAGCTCTTCCTGACCCTGAAGCTGTAGTGATAGATTTCTGGGAATCCATAGCTAAGGTCATGTAAGTGCATACAGTCATCCCCATAATGCCCAGGGTGCTGCGACCCTCCCAAATCCACCATCCCCTACTGTTAGGTCACACAGTGAGACGCTGTCTCAAACAAATAAGTAAATAAACATATTCACACCCGAGAACCTTGCTGCCTTGCCTTCTTTCCCCCCTAAGCACTTAGCATCTATAATGCAGCTACAATATTTTGCAGATACTCTTATCAATCTAGGATGGTTTTGTCCTGACCAAGAGAACGTGGCCGAAGTTGTGATGTTAGAGCCCAGGACACTCTCTGCCTTGGTCATTTTGGAAAGCAGCCCTGAAGCCATTATGCTTTTAGGATGGTTGGGAGGAGAAACCACAGGAGTCAGATGGCTGGGCTCCTGACCCGTGCCCATGGGCTTCATGAAGTCATGACTGAAGGAACCAAACTGGTTCCACTGTAAGCAAATGGTTGCCCAGCCAGAGCATACGAAGATATGTACATTTTGGTGAGATCAATGTAGAGATTGAATAGATAAATGAAAAGCCTTTTCGAGATTAGTATGGAACAAAGTGATTTTGTCTGCTAGGGACCCACCATGGCTACACCATCACCAACAATGGGACAGAGATAACTTTGGCCCAGGAGTGGTAGTGAGGAAATAAGGAGGATATGAGATAGTCTGTGTGGCCGCCTGTGGTGGGGTGATGGGAGCAGGTCGGACAGGGAGATTTGGGGGAGCACATTCGTCCCTCTTGCTTCCCAGCATATAAGACACAAAATGTCAACTAAAGGACTTCGTGATAAACCTGCTGAGAGGGATCACCCATGATAGGGTAGGAATTTTGGTGATTCATCTGTCTGGGATGTCACCCATAGTCTTGTAAGCAGTCCCTCACCCATACTCTAGAAAGCCCAATAACACACTGGCTTCCCAAGCTGGGTTGGATGGCATCCTCTGTCTGTCATGGTACCCTGTGTAGTGAATGGATGTCTGTTCACGTGCTTCAGGAAAAGGAATGCAGTACATGGGCTTTGATTGCCTTGTGCCATAGTGACACTCACTAATTTTTTCTTCTTTTTTTGAGACAGGATTTCTCTGTGTAGTAGGCCTGGCTGTCTTGGAACTCGATTTGTAGACCAGGTTGGCCTCGAACTCCCTGAGATCACCTGCCTCTGCCTCCCAAGTGCTGGGACTAAAGGTGTGACTACTGCCACCGCCTCCTTAAGATGCGGTGTCGGGATCGAGGCGGTAAAATGCCAGAGAGTTCGGTGGAGTGCATGCTGGGAGTCCAGCTTTCCATCCTGCTGCTGCCTAGGGACACAAAGACTCTTCGGTTACTTTGTTTATGAAGCTTGGGTGTGCCATATTTCTTAACATAACTCTTCCACAGCTGTGTGGTCCAAATACTTATATTTTTCACTCTTTTCTTGTAAAACCTTCATTCTTGCAAATCGCAAATATTTTAATTTTCCACTGAATGGGGGAGGAAGATTTTTACAGAGGTGACTTGCTAAAATTTATAGCAAACCCTTTCCCTCTCTCCATTCCAGAATACAAAGTGTTTTATACTCTACTAAAAATAAACTGAACTCTGGTGCCCTGTCTCATTCTTATAACCACAAAGCTTTTTCCTACACAGCTCCCATGGGTTTTCCCACAGATGAAATAAATGTCTTGTGGAATTGATTTTGCTGTGCTTACTAAGATGACAGTGTTTAGTTTCTTCTGATTTCTTCCTTCCAGAGCGGTAATAGAACTCTGAAATCTCACTATGTGAATTGACACAATTCGTCTTAGATTTCCTAATTATCATAACTCACTCTTACGCTGACTCTCAGACAGGATGTATGTGTCATTTCCTTCCAGTATACCACTCTCTCAGCTTTTATTTGTATCTTTAATTCTTTAGACAGGGGCTCCTGATGTAGCCGTAGCGGGCCTCAAACTCACAGAGATCTGCCTGCCTCCACCTCCCGAGTGCTGGTCCACCAAGCAGTATGTTCAGCCTCTGCAGCTCCTTCTGTTAGGAAGCACACTCCTAGCTGGGCACTGTAACCCATACCTTTAATCCCAGCACTAGGGTAGAAAAGACAGGCGGATCTCTGTGAGTTCAAGACCAACCTAGTCTACATAGTGAGTTTGAGGACAACCAGAGCTGTGTAGAGAGACCTTGTCTCAAAATAATCATAATAATTTTTAAAAATTGTTGTTATGGGTATGTGGTCATTGTTTAGATAATTAGAGTCTCATTCAGAAAGGACAATGTTTATGTTATGTCACACGGTAGATCCTAAAGGTTAATGTTTATGCTATAGATGTAATTAATGGTAGAAAGAAGAAATTTGAGCAGGGCTACAGAGTTGTTCTTCTTAGAGAGGGTGAGGTTCCTATGGGAAGTAGTTTCCTAGAGCCCAATTTCTCATTCTCTGTTCTTGGTTTGAATCATGAAGTAAATCCGGCTTCCTGTGGAAAGGTCTTTTTTTTTTTTTTTTTAGATGCACAGACTCTTTCCTGTTGACTGGAGGAGTCAGAGAGTGATTCAGCTGTTAGTGAATCCACAGTGCTATCGTACCCTGAGGCCTTGAATGAAAGTCCAGCCATTTTCATGAAAGCCAGGATCTCATACCGTTTGTGGATACAGTCTCAGCTTTCTTCTTGATGGCAGACTGTATTTGTTTATTTCGATCTGTTCTCTGCTAGGGAGGACGCATCATGACGAGCCTGGACTGGAGAGTGAGACCCTGAGTTCCTAGTCCAAGTCTAAGACTATTTTTTTTTTCCTGGTCTCAGTTTTTGTCACACGCAGTATGACCTCAGAATGGCTCGTGCTAGGGCTACAAGCATTTAACAAGCAAGTGTGTGATCTCAGACAGTGCTTGCAGTTAATAGAAAACACTTGGGGCTATTTGTTTGGTTTGGTTAGTTTGTTTGGGGGCTCCTTGGGAGGGTGTTTGTTTGTTTGGAGACTGGCTTTTTCTGTGCACCCCCCAGCTGTTCTGGAACTCCCTCTGTGGAGCAGGCTGGCCTAGATTATCTGCCTGCCTACTAAAATTTAATGCATGCACCTCCACCACCTGGCTGAAAACACTTGGTTTTCAGTAGTAGCATTAATAGCCACTACCCCCCCCCCACACACACACACGATTACTTGGTGCCTGCCTGAATAATAGCTTCTAAGCACACTGTATTGTGGTTTTTACATAATTGAGTTCCCAGTCATCAAGCCTTAACTGCCAGACTTCCTGCTCTTCTACCTCTGTGACTGCAGAGGAGCCCTCCCGGGCTCGAAAGACCCCCTAACAACTCCCCAGCAAGCTTGACTGATTTCTCTTATATTTAAACCTCGTTCTGTTTATCAGTTACCAGCTTCCGGCTTGTATTAGGAAGTGCTGCCCATTTTTCTCCCCTCCTCCTCACCTCTGCTTCTTTCTTCACCAGCAAGAGCGTTTCTCTCTTTTACCTGCCCTTTGGGTTTACAACCCTGCGGTGCCACTGAAAGTGTTGCATTGAAAGCCAGAAGCCGTGGCACATGCTTTTGGTCACAGCACCCCTGGCAGAAGCAGGGGGATCCCTATGAGTTCCAGGCTAGCTTGGTCTACAGAGTGAGTTCTAGGACAGCCATGGCTACATAGTGAGACCCTAACTTAAATTTTAAAGGGGGGAGGGGCGTGTATTCCAGGATCCCACACTGTTGCTGACATTTTTCTGCTGTCTGCTTTCCGACCTCCAAGCAGTATTCCAGGAGCCAGCTATCACACCGTAGCTTTTGTGGCTCTGTACTTTCCTGGCCATTCCTTTACCAGACCAGTCCTCCCTTCCCTGACTTAAATGTTTCTTGTTAGGATTCTGTTCTAGCCTCTGAAGCCACACCCGGCCCTGAGTTCCGACGTCAAGCCCCATTTAAGCAGAATTCCCACCGCCCCACACTCTCAGAAGGACTCTCTTTCTCTACCTCTTTCTCTTTCTCTCCCTCCCCCCTCTCTGTCCCCGTCTCCCTCTCACTTCTCTCTCTGTTATAGAAATAAAGTCTTTCTACGTGAGAGCAGTCTGAGTCTCCTACCTCTAAGAGTGTCCTGCCGCCTGCTGCTGCTTCCCACCGAGTCTCCTGCACCGGGCGTGAGGCCTCTCCACTCAGGCATCTGCCTGCTAAATGGGTAAACGTGTTATTGTATTATGCCAGATCAAACATGATCCCGACACCAACGGTTCCAAGATTCAGTTCCTGTCCCACTTTGGGTCTCAATATTTTCTCCTTGCGTGGATTCTTCAATACCTACATTGGTTACCTCACACCACTGAGACTGGATACTGTCGTCTTGCTCCACCTCCCCACTCAGCACGCCCATCAGGGTGCCTCACAGCCGCCCCCAATCTGAAGCCAGAACCCCCGGAATCTCCCTACATTGCCTTCATCCTTACCTCTAACAGATCTTATCCATTTTGTTTTCAGAATAACTTAAAAATCTGGATTTCTGTTTGCTTGCTCAGGCTGGTCTTGAACTTAAGACTCTCCTATCTTGAGCTTTGAGTGCTAACATAGCAGCCTGCTAAACTGGATGTGGCTTCTCAAAGCATCACCCTCAACCCTGCCTCTCATTCCAGCTGGGTTTTTATTTTGTCTTGTTTTGTTTCCTCTGTGTTTCTGCTCTCTCCCTTGTCTCATGAACACACCATCCCTTGGATTTAGGGTCCACTCTACTCCAGAATGATGTCAGTTAAATTTTATTACATCTTTAGAATCGCTATTGCTAAGGGAGGTCACATTCACTGGTACCTGGCTTAGGATTTTATTGCATCTGGTTTTGTGGGACATTCAAAAAGGGACTCTCTCTCTCTCTCTCTCTCTCTCTCTCTCTCTCTCTCTCTCACACACACACACACACACACACACACACACACACACACACACACACACACACACACACTGTTTTCATCTTAAAATAAGACACCACAAGACAGGTGAGATACCTGGGTGGGTAAAGACACTCAGCATGGATCATCCTGGAACTGGAGCTCCAGATGGCTGTGAGCCACCAAGAGCATGCTGCGTGGGCCCCAAACCTAGTTGCTCTGTAAGACCAGCAAGTGCTCTTAATGGTTGAGCAGCCTCTCCAGCCCTTGTTGGATAATTTTTAATTAATAAAAGTATGATTTTTGTTGTTTTATTTATCTTTGAGACAGTTTCATGTAGCTGTGGGCAGCTTTAGACTTGGGGATGATCTTTGGATTCTGTCTGTACCTCCTTAATGCTGGGGTTACAGGCATGTACCACAGCACTTGAGCTTATGCCTATAACTCTAGTTTTAAGGGACCCAATGCCCTCTCCTGTCCTCCTTAGGCACAACATGCATAAAGTACACATACGAGCAGGCATGCATGCACGAACACACACAAGTAAATAAATCTTTTTTTAAAAGTCCAGCCTGCTGGGTGATGGTGGTACAAGCCTTTAATCCCAGCACTCAGGGGCAGAGGCAGGTGTGGTGGGATTCAGGTGTCAGCTGATAAGGTCGGAAGACACTTATCCAGGGTTCCAGGTTCCTGAAGGGGGAGTGGCCAGCTCCACTCAAAAGGGGCTGCTGGGATCTTGGGAATCCTGATTTTGGTTCCTGACTGCTGGAGAGACTGATTCAGCATCCATCGTCCATCGCCTATATAAGCTGTTACCTGTATCGTGAGTGTTGGTTTATATTTCAATAAATACAATCTTGGATTGGTGTATTTTAAGAGAGATTTCCACCTTCAGGCAGGCAGACCTCTAAGTTCAAAGTCAGCCTGGTCTACACAGTGAGTTCCAGGACAGCCAGAGATACGCAGAGAGACCCTGTCTTGAAAAACCCAGAGGGGCAGAAAAAAGTTTAGCATGTGATTTATGGGAAGTGGCCATTGAGCATTGATACGTGGCTACTTTTGAATTGAGAAATGTTATAAACATACAGTATAAACCAAAATGTAGGCAGACTTTTCTGTCCGGCCAACCAACTCCCAAATGACCACACAGAGACTTACTATTAATTATAAATGTTTGACAGATAGCTAAGGCTTGTTACTAACTGTCTCTTAGAACTTAAATTAACCCATATTTCTTATCTATGCTCTGCCATGTGGTGGCACCTTTTTTTCAGCATAGCATGTTCATCTGCTTCCTCTGCATCTAGCTGGCAAGTCTACCCTCCTTCTTCCCAGCATTCCTCAGTGAGGCTCTCTCACCTAACCTCTTTCTACTTAGCTATTGGCCAGTTATCTCTTTATTAAACCAATGAGAGAAAAACATCTTCACAGTGGACAAAGGATTAGTCTACAACATGAGAATCTGAAAACTCAAAAAGAGGATAAGCTATCCTGTTAGTGTTGTGTGTCTCTATTCCTGGAAGACACAACAAACGTCTACTAAAGGACCAATGACAGACCCAAGTATGGACCCCACCAAAGTCCCACCTGTGAGCCAGTAAGTTTTACTGGGGTTACTTACAGGATCAGAAATTGTGGTGATATTTTGTGTATGCTCTAACAAATAAAGCTTACCTGAAGGTCAGAGGGCAGAGCCAGACACTAGTTAGCCATAGAGGCCAGGCAGTGGTGACACACACCTTTATTCTCATCACTGAGAAGGCTGAGACAGAAAGTGATATGGCTGGTCAGAGAAAGGCATATAAGGTGGGAGGAGACAGGAGCTTGGAGCATTCAGTCTGAGGATTCTTGGAGACAGGAGCTCCCTGTTTGAGCTGAGGAGTTGGTGAGGTGAAAAGGTGCTGTGGTAGCTCTGATCCCTCATCGATGATCCATATCTTCTTAGCAGCTGGTCTTGTCTGAGAGTGGCTTGCACCATCTTTATTACTTATATACCTTTAGGAAGGGAGGAGCCTAGTGAATCTGTTCAGACTCAGGGACTTCCGAAAGCTATTTTGAGTCATTTACTTCCTGAGCTTCTTCCCTGCAGGATGGGAGTGTTTCGCCTCTTCTTAGAACATCCTGAAGTCTCACCATCCTGTCCTAAAACACCCTGTTGCTTCATTTCCCTTTCACAGCCTATCCCTTAAGTTTCCCTCCAAGAGGAAAGGTTTAATCAGAGGAACCTGCTGTGCAGTAATTGACAACCCCAGAATCAAAGGGCAATGCTAGGTAAATGACTCACCAATTTATAAAGGATCCACAGAAGTCCATGCCAGTGAGGTACTTTTCCACTGATGATCTTGTGTGGTGGCAAAGCTACTTTCTCTCAAATGTCTGTCTTGTGGGTTGCTGTTGTACTCTTAAGAATCATGGGAAAGAGCATTTTCACAGTGAAAGACATTCTCATACAAAATTTTCAATGCTTAGAAATATGAATCTGAAATAATAGATTAAGAGCAACAAAGGGGTCTGGAGGGATGCTCAGTGGCTAAGAGCACACTCGCTGTTCATCCAGAGGACCCAGGTTCAGTTCCCAGCACCCTGTAAATCTAGCCCCAGGGGATCTGATGCCCTGGACTTTTTAGGTACAGATGCACATACACACTAGCATACAGACAGATACACACACACCTTTTTTAAGACCCTGTAATAATAATAATAGTAAGAAGACAACAACAAGGTCCAGTCCATCCCGCAGGTATCAGAGCCAATGGCATGATGCTGAGCAGTGGCCCATGGTGCCCATCACCCATCTGTGACACAGGTGACTGCAGCTCAGCTGGCAAAGACAGGGGCCTGCCACTGTGTCTGCTCTGGGAAATAGTCAGGTGCTGTGAGCAGTAACAACAGTGTTCTGACAGTGTGAGAGAGGTTGTTTGTTTGGGGGAAAATCTCTCTCCACTGTGTCTTCATACTGAATGACTTTGTTTTTGAGCTGCTTTAGCATTGATGTGTAAAGGCCTGGCAATTCTTCTTCCCCTTGGGACACAGTTGTTATTTTTGGAGCAGAGGTGCTTAGCCTGATCTTCTAAAACAATTCCTGTCCTTTGTGAGCTCTCAGGCCCTGTGTGCTTGGGCCTGAGAGTCTTCCCTGTCCTTCAGCCTTGCTTCTAGAGGCAGGGATGTGGACCAGCCCCCTGGAACGTCACGACTCTGGTGTCCCACACACTCCTTGGCACCCACAACCCATTTTCTAGACTGTGTCCCTGGAACAGCCAGACCACGTGCTGTAGGGTGGCCTGCTTCCTGTCTTTGGAGTCATGGAAAATTCCTGCCTTATTCAGAGCCCACACTCCAAGCTAAATCCCTTGTCTCTTTGTTTTAGGAATTTAGCGTTTTCTGCTTATATCACTTCATGTTTAGGGTCAGGATGACCTCTGTTATATTTTATTGGAAGGTGTGCCAGGTCACCACCTCCTCAGGCCCAACCCAGCTTTAGATGAAGGATGTCTGCAGGCTGCTCAGATCCATCTCAGATGGTAGAGCAGCTATGCTGCCCCAATGTCCAGAGTAGCCAAGTGTGGTGGTTTGAAAGAAAATTGCCCCCAAAGGAGGTGGAACTATTAGAAGGTATGGCTTTGTTGGCAGAAACATCTCATACTGTGGGTGTGGGCTTTGAGGTCTTGTATGTGCTCAAGATACCACCCAATATCCTGATGCCTACAAGATATAAGATACCTGGCTACTTTTCCAGCACCATGTCTGCCTGCACACCACCATGTCACATCATGGTGATAATGGACTAAACCTCAGAAACTATATGCTACCATGATTAGATGTGTTTTTTGTTGTTGTTTATGGTTTGTTTTTTTTTTTATAAGAGTTGTTGTGGTAATGGTGTCTCTTCACAGCAATAGAAACCATAGCTAAGACACCAGGCTTCTTACTGGACACCTTTTTGGCAGTCTTGGTGGGTCCCAGTTGCAGACAAGCTGCCCTACAGTCAATCCCTACATGTCTCAGACAGCACACAGGTCATCTGGACAGAGCCACAGTGGACAGGGAAACCTGGACGTGCTGCTCCCCACTCCACTGACCTGCATGCTGCTCCCCACTCCACTGACCTGCAGGACCTAGACCTGCACTGCACAAGCTATGGCAAGGAGTCCCCAGGAAGAGGGTCTGGCCCTAGTAGTCTGGTCATGGTCCATGCCCATCCTTCTGGACTTCCTGACCAATCCCTTCCTTCTGTGACAGGTGTCTGCAGTGGAAACTCTTGAAGAGGTGATCTGAGTTAGATAGTACCTCCCCCGGTTGTGTATGCTGGGGACAGATAAATGTCTCTGATAGCAGGCTGGAAGAAGACCCTCAAAGCCCCATAGTCACTTATTTATTTATTGGTCTTAAAAATGGCACAAGAGACAAATAAAATGTAGACTTTCTAAACCCTTGCTACATGTCCTTGACACTTAAACAGGAATGTCATAGGACTTACAGAAATGCATGGGACAGAACTAGTTTCCAGTTATCTGTCTCAAGGGTGGTATTAGAAGGATGTCTGACTAAGAAAATACACATCTTTAAGAGTGCTGTGGCCAGCTTATCAGTGTAGAAAGCCATTCTGATGGGAAGTTCACAAGATGAAAGATTAATCCACCCACCCCCTGCCCCAACCAGTTCTAAAGTGCCCAGTCCGATGAGACTTAACATTCAAAATGCTGTGAGCCATTCCAACCAAGACATTTTCATTACTTCTCCACTCACTGAAAACTGCCCCTCAGTCTCCCACTTGAGTCACTGACCATCTAGTTGGCTTTCTATGACCATACACTTGCCTTGTTGGGACCGTGTTTAAGCCACTATGAAAAAACACCTGGCTAAGCAACTTAAGGGGGAAAGGTTTCTTTTGGCTCATGGTGTCAGAGGCTTCAGTTATTCTGGGCTATTTTCATGGTTACTGGGTCTACGGAAGGCAAGAGCATCGTGGACTGGATATACTGAGAAGAGCTGCTAAGGGAAGGCAGGAGGTAAGAGAGCAGGTGGAGAGGTTGGAAGGGTGCGTGCGGTGTGTGTGTGTGTGTGTGTGTGTCTGTGTGTGTCTGTGTGTGTCTGTGTGTGTGTCTGTGTGTGTGTGTGTCTGTGTGTGTGTGTCTGTGTCTGTGTGTGTGTGTGTCTGTGTGTGTGTGTGTCTGTGTGTGTGTGTCTGTGTGTGTGTGTCTGTGTGTGTGTCTGTGTGTGTGTGTGTGTGTGTGTGTGTGTGTGTGTATGTGTGTGTAGGAAAGGTTAAGAAGGGGAGGGGGAAGAGAAGGAAGGGGATGGGATGAGGAAGAGGAGAAGGGAAAGGGGGCAGAGGAAGAGGGGAAGGCAGCCGCTGAACAACAGCAGCAGCCTACATTGTCCAGCTCCTCTGAGCAGGCCTAATTCCCAATCCTACTGCTTCCTAATAAAGCCATTAAATTATAAACCCACCAAAGGACTAATCTCTGACTAGATCAGAGCCTTCAGGACCCAGTCACTTCCCAAAAGTCCACCAGCTGGTGACCCGAGCCATCAGGAAACAGTTCAGACCCAAACCAGAAGGTGGATTTCCTCAGTGTGTGGCTCTTTGCACCCTGTTGGCCCACTATGCTGGAGGTCATGTATCCATTCACCTGGTGGTGGGCACTGGGGTTGCTTCCACCTTTGGACCATTGTATCAGCACTGTGAACATTCATGGGCAGGCGTTGTTTGAAGTGGTCCTTACATTCTCCAAAGCATATGCGTAGTGAGGGTATGAGGGAATTTTGAGTCATGTGGTGATTCTTAACCAACCTTTGAGGAACCTCTGAACTCACTTCCATATTTCTGTTCTCACCAACATTTTTTCATGTCTTTGCCAATATGTCGCATTTCTGTTTTGATTTGTTTTGTGTTGAGAGATGGGATGCCACCATTCAACCTAAATCAAGGCAAGTACCCCCAACTTTTTCCTTTGCTTTTCCAACTATAACCAAGCAAGTAGTTGTTCTGGGTCGATTTCCACATAGTTGTCTTCTTCCTGTGTCATCTATTTTTACTTCCTACCCTCTGTCTCTTTCTCTCCTTTAAGGACTTTATGGTCTAGGTGAGAAATACTGGTAAGATGTATGCCCATAAGAAACTGGACGAGGAGCTGGGTGGTGGAAGTGCTCACCTTTAATCCCAGAACTCAGCAGACAGAGGCATGCGAACTCTGAGGTCAAAAATAGCCTGGTCTACAGAGCAAGTTCCAGGACAGTCAGGTCTACACAGTAAAAGCTTGTCTCAAAATATCACTCCCTCCCCCCAAAAAAGAAAGGAAGGAAAGAAGGAAGGAGAAAGGAAAGAAGATGGAAAGAAAGAAAGGAGGAGGGAAGGAAAGAGAGAGAGAGAAACTGGACCAGGAATGGCTGAAAAAGGAAAATGGAAATAACATGGCTAAAAAGGAAATCTTAGCAGGACAACGGTGTGCTCACAGGCTTTATTAGAGTGGCTTGAGGCTGTGGTCCTATCCAGCAAGGCTGTCTCCTGACAGAAAGACCAGGAATCCCAAAAAGGGTTCTAATACTCAGCAGCAGGAGGGATGAACTTCCCATCAAGAACGAGGGCAGCCCAGGTCTAGTGGTGTGTGCCTTTAATCCCAGCGCTGGAGAAGCAGAGGTGAGTTCAAGGCCAGTCTAATCTATAGAGAGAGTTCCAGAACACCAGGACTGCATTACACTGAAAAAGGTACCAAGCCACTTGGCTAAACACAGATAAGTATCATGGATTAATTTAGGTGTCAGAAATAGTTAATAATATGCCTGAACTACTGGCCCAGCAGTTACTATAATATTAAGTTTCTGAGTCATTACTTGGGAAGCAGTTGCATGGTATTTGAGAGGTTCTGGCACCGGGGATAGTGAGGCTGAGGAAGTGGGTATAAGTTGCAGCCTTTGAGACGAGATCCCAAGGGACTTGGGCGCTGGCTTTGTGTGAGAGGGCTGATAGCTCCAGAGGATGGAGGAGGGATGCAGGAAATCGGCATGTGCAGCAGCAGATTGTTCTGTTCGACCATGGGGCCTTTAGAGAGGAGGTGGGTGGAGAAGCATCCAAACCTGTAGTTCTGAGGCTGTGAGGAGTAACCGGGGCCAGCAGAGATCTGGAGTCATCTGGGAAGCTTCAAGCTCTACTAAATCAGTTAGCAAATATTGAGGGAGAGAAGAGGATCGAGACAGAAGCCAGAAACACTGAGAGCCTCCACAGGGCTGTGTCACAGGGTCCACGGGGTAAACAAGACAGGGTTTAGATTCCCGAGGGACAAGGTGAGGGGCTGGACATTGTTCCATTAGTCCATTAGTTAAAGGATGATTAGATTAACTTCTGTATAATTTTGGACTTTTCTCTGTGTTATCAGATGCCACTGTGGGCCCTGGAGAGATGGCTCAGAGTGGAAGAGTTCTAGCTGCTCTTCTGGACATCCTGAGTTCAATTCCCAGTAACCGCATGGTGGCTCACAACCATCTACAGTGAGATCTAGTGCCCTCTTCTGGTATGCAGGCAGAACACTGTACATATAATATTTTTTTATGAGATGCTGCTGTGGCGCCAGATACCAGGATCATGTTCCAGGCAGAAGAAATAAGGAAGTAAAAGGGTGTTTGCCGAGAGTGGAAAGATGCTCCTGTTATCCTAGTCATTGAGAGGGTAAGAAAAGAGAATGATAAGTTTTAGGCTAGCCTGGGCTATGTGACCTTATGTCAAAAAAAAAAAAAAAAAAAAGAAGAGGAGGAAGAAATGGATACAGCTGGAGCTCTGAGTGTGCCTCATTTAGGAGCTTTCTTCGAAGCCCATCCTGCAGCCGACACCAGCTCTCATTGGCTGGACCTGCTTCTGATTGAGCTTGCCTGCAGGAAACCTATCATGGCATGGCTTTCATCTTTGTGGTTTGTTCTGGGGAGCAGATGAAGCTCTGGTTAGTGTGGGAGAATCAAGGCTCACTGAGCAGTAACTAGCAACTGTCTCAGTCGGGGTTTCTATGGCTACGACAGGACACAGTGACTAAAAAGCAAACTTGGAAGAAAGGGTTTACTCTGCTCACCCCTCCATGTTGCTAATTCACATTCCATCATCACAAGAAGTCAGGACAGGAACTCAGAAGAGGCAGGAACTTGGAGACAGGAGCTGATGCCAAAGCCATGGAGAGGTGCTGCTCACTGGTTTGCTCCCAATGGCTTGCTCAGCCTGCTTTCTTATAGAACCCAGGACCACCAGGCCAGGGATGACACCACCCACAATGGGCTGGGCTCAACCCCATCAAGGACTAATTAAGAAAATGCCCCAATGGGCCTACCTACAACCTGATCTTATGAAGGCATTTTTTCTTCTTTTGGGGTGGGGGAGGGTGTTTCAAGATAGAGTTTCTCTGTGTAACAGCCCTGGCTGTCCCAGAACTCACTTTGTAGGCCAGGCTAGCCTCAAACTCAGAGATCCGCCAATCTCTGCCTCCTGAGTACTGGGGTAAAAAGGCTTGAACCACCACTCCCAGCTGGAGGCATTATCTTAACTGAGATTCCCTCCACTCAGATAACTTTAGCTTGTGTCGAGGTAACATCAAACTGACCAGGACAAGACCTCTGGGAGGGACTAGAGTAGAAGAAATCACCCGGGGGGGGGGGGAGTGGTGGGCAGCGCTGACGGGCACAGAGGCTGTAACCTAGGTGGGATTCCCAAGAAGGAAACCCCAGGATCCTCAGCAAGAGGATCTTGCTCTTTTCAATTGTTTTTTTTTTTTATTTATTTTGTGTGCTCTTGTGTGTGCACGCTTGCACACCCTCTCTCTCAACTGTGCTTCTGAGTCCGTGTATACCACATGCATGCAGGAGTCTGTAGAGGCCAGAAGGCATTAGATACCCTGGATTTGGAGTTGCAGATGGTAATGCAAAGTGCCATGTAGATGAATGGAATAGAACCCCCGGGCCTGCCCCCTCTCTCTCTTTCTTTGATTTTTAGATTTATTTTATTCTACATGTGTTAGTATTTTTGCTTGTGTGTATGTATGAGCACACCTCTGGGTGTGTCTGTGAGATTTTCGGAACTCCCAAGGACACAGTGGTACTGTATAGCTTATATCAACTTGAGACAGGCTCAAGTCATTGAAAGATGGGCCCTCAATCAAGACTGATCTGTAAGCAAGCCTGTAGGGAAATTTTTGTTTTATTTTGTTTTTCGAGACAGGATTTCTCTGTGCAACAGCCCTGGCTGTTCTAGAACTCACTCTGTATAGCATACTGGTCTTGAACTCAGACATCTACAAGAAATGTCTGAGCAAGCCAGTAAACAGCACCCCTCCAAGGCCTCCAGGTTCCTGCTCTGTTTGAGTCCCTGCCCTCAACTGCTATTCACAATGAACTGTTATATAGAACTGTGAGTGAAGTAAGCCCTTCCTCCCCAAGTTGCTCGGGTCATGGTGTCCCAGCGCAGCAATAATAACCCTAACTAAGACACTAACCATGATACCTTTTATTCTTTTGGTTCTTCTATGTAGTTCTGGTTGTCCTGGAACTCTATCCAGAGTGGCCTCAAATCCATAGATATCTGACCGCCTCTAGCCTTTGGCTGCTCATATTAAAGGCATGTACCACTAAAGCCAGTTACAGTGCTTCATTTTTAATGGCCTAAAGGGCTTAATAACACTCAGAAGCTTGGGCTGGTGAGATGGCTCAGCTGATAAAGGCACTTGCTCCACCTCTGACAACCCGAGAACCCACATGGTCAAAGGAATGACCTGACCCTGCAAATTGTACTCCTCTGGGCACAGATACACCACCCTCAACACACACAGAGTAAAAACAAACACAAAGGGCTCCCCTGACCGGATGAAAGCCAAGCAGAGGAAGCAGAAATGTGTGGGCTGAGAGAGAGAGAGAGAGAGAGAGAGAGAGAGAGAGAGAGAGAGAGAGAGAGAGGCAGAAGTCCAAGTTACTTGCTTGTGTGTGCACAGAAGGGCTGAAGCAGAAATCTAGGAGGTGGGGATACTGAAACAAGCCGTTAAGCTGTGTGCTACTGACTGGAGCTGGCCTCTTGCTTGACATTGACTGACAGGACCACCTCCCAGAGACCCACCTGCCCTCACCAAAACATTCCCAGCTGCTGCTCTTCTGTCTCTGCACTGTTCCAGGCTGCCTGAGTATGTCGTGCATGTATTATAATGAGCTTCCCTCCTCCCTCCCTCCCCTCTCCCATCCCTCTTCCTCTTCAGAAGTCTTAATTAACTATGTAGTGCAATATAATTTTGAATTTGGGATCCATCTACCTTAGCTGCTTCTATAGCCTTAATTAAAAAAAAAAAAAAAAAAAAGCACCAAACCTCAGATAAAACTAGTTATAGTGACATACATGCACTCCTAGCACGTAGGAGGCTGGTCAAGAGTTCAAGGCCAGCTTCAGCTATAGGAGACTCTGTCTCAAAATACAAACAGTAGTGGTGGGCACATCTTTAATCCCATGCCGAGGCCAGCCTGGTCTACAGAAGGAGTTCCAAGACAGGACAGCCAGGGCTACAAAGAGAAACTCTGTCTAGAAACAAAACAGAAAACTCAGGTAAGCATATGACAATATTAAAATATTGTGCCAGTCCGGCTCAGTGTAAACACTAACCAAACTGACCCTTCAGCCAGAGGAGGCCTCCAGAAAAGAATATTGGCTTCTCACAGAGAATAATGGTGACTGATTCTCAGAGTCAGCCTCCCACACAAAAGCACGGCACACTAAAATGTGGCTCTGGCCTTTATTGTCCTATGTTTTTGTTTTGTTTGAGACAGCATCATACTCTGTAGCAGAGGCTGGAAAATGATCCTCCTACTTTAGTCTCTGAAGTGCTGTGATGATGACAAGCATGAGCCACCGTACCCAGCTGGCATTCATTCCTAATATTTGAGTTACCACTGCCTGGCCTGGCTGACATTGACATATGCACAGTGAAGCTGACACATATTAGTTTTCAGTGACTCCGGAGAAATGTAATTGGAAAAATAGACAGGGGGAGCAAACACTGGGAGTTTTCAAATTCTATTTAGGGAACAATGACCTTCAGATTTTATGCAACATGAGTCATTAAAACTTGATATTTTGTCAGGAATGGGAGTGAAGTTGGAGCAGGAACTTAGCAGCCTACTCCCTGTGAGCTCCTTCTTCCTAAAGCAGGGAACTGACTTCTCATATATCGAAGGACCATGGGAGGCAAAGGTTCAATATTCCATTTTTTCTAAAAAGATCTCTGTTTTACTTACTACAGTGTCAAAGACATTAGTGGGTGTGTACTTTGTAAGGGTTTTGAATGTTTCCTTGGAAACATTCACTCACATCTCAATCCATGGGAAGTAAAGAGTAAAGAACTGGAAATTCAAAGTCATCCTTAGCTACAAATAAAGTTGGAGGCCAGCCTGAGCTACAAACAAAAAAGAATTTACCACTATGGTCAGGTCTAGTGTTGCAGTTATCCGGGCTCAAACACAGAGCCTCACACTTGCTAGACAAGCATGCTCCCACCAAGCTATACTCCAGCCCTCAGGATTGGTCTCAATGCTCTTCCACTCAAGAAGCATGGATTGGTTTGTTCACTCACAGGATGAGGATGTAGCACCTCCTGCCTGACAAGACTGTGCTAAGTGCTAATCAGGATGCTAGAACAAAGGCTGATGCCCACAGTGCTTCTATCTGACAGAAGACATAGAACTTACTTAATAAGGTATCTAGTAGGCTGGGCATGGTTTCTGAGGCAGGAGGATTATGACAGTTTAGAGGCTAGCCTTGGCTACCAACTAAGACTCTGCTCAAAATAAAAATAAAACACACAACAACAAAGCACATTCAATGAGCATAAAATAAAACAAAACCAACAAACATCAAGTGAACGTGTGGTTTCAGTTACTGCAAACAAAAGAGTTATATGTTGTGGAATAATCCTTTTTTGAAGATGCCACTCTTATTGGTTTATTAAAATAGCTGGGCAGTTGCTAGGCAGGATTTCCAGGCACAAAGGACACTGGGAAGAGGAGGGGTGGGAACACCAGGGACATAGAGCAAGCAGCATGGGCATACAGAGGCAACGGAGCCACATGACAGGATATGAGTTTGTTGTATTTGGTTTCTGGCCCAGACTTTCCGGCCTAGCCTTGTGGCCAGGACCCACAGACCCACAGTCCCATAGTCCAACTGAAATACCACAAGGGCTTATATTAATTGTACACTGATTGACCTGGGGCCCAGGCATATAACTTGCTAGTTCTTACTCTTAATCTAACCTATAACTTTTATCCTGTTCAGCCATGCAGCTTGGTAACTTTTCTCAGAGCAGCATAGTTGTCCACTGCATCTGTGGCATCTCTGCCCTCTTCTTTCTGTTCCTAGAGTTTTCTTAGTCTGATAGTCCCGCCCACACTTCCTGTTTGCCTTCTGCCAATTAGCATTTTTATTAAATCAGTAGGTGGGACAATTATTTATAATATGACATAATCCCACTACATGAGTCAAGTTAGAAGAGCTATTTAGAAACAAGCCTAAGATATTGGCCAAGCTTCTGTAATTAATAATAAGTCTCTTTGTCATTATTGGGGAGCCAATGGTCCCTATGAAAAAGTCCAACTACAGTTTTAGCGCTTGGCTTTCTGAGGAGATCATGATGTGATCATCAGAAAGTCAGGCATACAGAAATCTTTGCTATCAGGATCAGACTGGGGAGTGTTGTTTTTATCTATTTACCAATAAAGATTAGGGAGTCAGATATGGGGGTGAAAACCTGCTGGATCAGGGAAGCTGAAAAGCAACCAGCTGACTTTCCTTTTTCTCTCGAGACCCAGCAAGAGAGCATCTCTCCAAACGATCTTAAACCAAAGAAGCCTTGAATGTCTAAGACCCTCCCTTCTCCTTCCTATGTGTCTCTCCATCCTTCCCAGGTCCTCTATATTTTCTATGGCTAATTCTTGTCTACTATTTGCTGGTTTTGCCCCCTGAACTAAGGTTAATTATATTAACACAATTTTGGAGATTCAAAGTACAATCAAATATCTCACAATGGGATAAATTTTGATTTTGTGTGGCTGGGTTCTGAGACAGGGTCTTACTTTGTTATTTGTTTTTATTTTTCTGAGACAGGGTTTTTCTACGTAGACCTGGCTGACTTGAAACTCACTATGTAGACCAGGCTGGCCTCAAACTCAGAGAACCACCTCTGACACCTGGCTGCTGGGATTAAGGTGTCTGTCAACATGCCCAGCAAGAAAGGGCTTTACCATGTGGGCCCGGCTGCCTTTGAATTTGTAAAGCTCCAGCCTGGTCTCTCAAGTACTGGGATTACAGGTATGTATCTCCCAACCTAACAACAGGTAGAATTTCATTCAGTACATTCAGAGTTTATATCTCCAGTAGGTTGCTAAATCAGACTCTGAATCAGATTATTCAAAGGTTTTGGGGGAGCATAGTTCTTGTGGGTTGCAGCCAAGGCAGGCTAGGGCAGAGGATGACCCTTAAAGAGGGGACAACAAAACCTCAGCCACTTCTTCAGGGAACTTGAGTTGGATGGCTGTTCTGAGTTGTCTCAAAGGGATGTGGGGTCTAGGCCTCCAGATCTCTATAGGACCCAGTCAATGACCTTGGACAGATTCAAGAAGGACGTGGAAGCCCAGGAGATAGTTCCCTTCTACAGAAGGGTGCAGATGTTGGCCATGGACAGTCAGTGGCTTACCAGAACTGTCAACATAATTTGCCAGGCTCATTTGAAAAGAAAATGTGGTGCTCCTTATGAAACTATCAAGGAAATATCCAAGCTCTAGTTGTCACCTGGCCATAATATCTCTCTCTTTCTCTAAGATAGAATCTCACTTTTGTAGCTCAATCTTCCTGCATCAGCCTCACTGAGTGCTGGAACTACAGGTTTGTACCCTCACGCCTGGAACATTTTGAATGTCGTTGTCCCCCATAAGCTAGAGAGAGTAGCATTATTAGGAGGTGTGGCCTTGTTGGAGTAGGTATGGCCTTGTTGGAGGAAGTGCTTCACTGTAGGGGTGGGCTTTGTGGTCTCTTGTATGACACTGGGTACACCTATTGCCAATCGATCAAGATGAAAAACTCTCAGCTACCTCTCCAGTACCACGTCTGCCTTCATACTGTCATCTCCCACCATGAAGACAATGGACAAAACCTCTAAAATTGTAAGCCCAATGAAATGTTCTCCTTTACTAGAGTTGCCGTGATCATGGTGTCTCTTAATTAAGACAGAAGTTAGTACCACAGACTAGAGTATTAATGTGATAGTCAGAGGCCTGACTATGCCTTTGTTTGGAGGAACTTGGACATTGGTACTTTAGAGGGTTAGGAAAGCAGTGGAATGCTTTAAGTGCTGCGTAATGGGCCACACTAGTAGGAACATGGAAGACAGTGGTGCTGAGGGTGATTTGGTGAGCTGTGCAGTCTGGCTCTAGAGGTTTCAGAGGAGAAGAATATTAATATGTCTTAGAGATCATTCTTATGATATTTTGGTAAAGAGTGTGATCCAAAAATTTTGCCTGAGGTGAAAGTGAAGGGTTTTGGATTAATTTCCTTGGAAGAAGGAATCTCAAAACAGCCTGGTATTGATTCTGTGATGTGATTATTAGTGTTAACTCTAATGAAGATTTATAATGAAAAGAAGCAAGCTGAGCAAGGAAAATGCAAAATGTATGATTTGAAGAGAAGAAGAGCAGGAAGTGAAATGGAGCTAAGGCTTATGTTCAAGGAGATAAACAAATTAAGGAATAAAACAAAGAAAGTCATGACTCTTAAGATTTCCCAGCACTTCCAGAATCCATGTGCATGCTAGCACCCAGGCGAAATCCAGGGTCACCCCAGGTACCAGCATCCCCTGGGTCCTATGGCTTCCCATGTGCAGTCAGACAAAATGCCTAGTCACCTTAGCCTTATATCCTGCGCATGCAAACTGTGGCACATCACCAAGCAAGCCTTCTTTATGCATATGCAGCATAGTCCAGCATCCATATGCATGAGCAGGTATAACGGAGTAAGTTCCCTGCACCCAAGTGCAGCCTTAAAAGCAGACTCCACCTGTTGCCCCTTCCTCTTTCAGCACACCCCTCTGTTCTTTATTGTGGTGGGATTCAGGTGTTAGCTGATAAGGTCGGAAGACACTTATCCAGGGTCCCAGGCTCCTGAAAGGGGAGTGGCCAGCCCCATTCAAGAGGGGCTGCTGGGATCTTGGGGGCCGTTTGTTTCTGACTTCTTGAGACATTGGATCTGTGTCCATTGTCCATTGTTTATCGTGTGGATCATCCGCTCTCTCAGGTGTCTATATAAGCTGTATTGTGAGTGTTGGTTTATATGCCAATAAATATTGATCTTGGATTGGTATATTTTAAGAGAGAATCTACTGCATCCATCTGGCATCCCTGGGTGGGCACCTGGTATCCCAATGTGGCACTAAACACTCACATACAGCAAGAGAAAGTTTAGAAAGGGTTCTAGACCGCAGAAACTGAGCCAAAGCAGCTTCCAAATTGTGTATCTGAAGCAGGTCATTGTATAGAGATAGTGCAGCAATCAGGTCACATTCAAAATGGCACTGGCAGACTGGAGGAAGACAGTGTTATCTGCAACCAGGCCAGTTCCTGAAGTCTCAAAGAAGACTCAGTAGCATATGATTGATTTAAGGTTTATGTTTACTTTGAATAAAAAGGAAACAGAGGCAAACGGTTTCTTAGTAGCAGCATTTCTTGGGTCTGCTCTGTTTGCTGGCAGCAAACAGACACACGGCCCCTTTAAGTGAATTTACTGATTCAGCTTTACCTGCAAAAACTATGTGGCTCTTTAAGAGAGTATTTTAAAAGCTTTTCTGGTTGAAAAATGATTAAGGATTCATAGTAAAACAGATTCAGATGTGGGGGAAACTTGTAAACGAGTTACAATGTGTGTAAAAGGTACATAGGCTTCAGAGAGAAAAGAAAGAGGGTAGATAAAGTCCCTAAAAAAGAAATAGAGGAATAAAAATATAATAAGCCACATAAAGATGGAAAATAAACACAGCATCTGGATTATTGTTAGTGTGTTTTCTTTTAATTTTTTAACTGTTAATGAGCTAACTGTAGAAAGACAATGGATTGCAAAGGCTGCTAAGTTAAACAAGAATATATATTTTAAAGATACCTTGATTTTGAAATTTGTGTCTAAGGATTTATTGCTTTGGAAGGGTTCTGCTTTTGTTTCCATAAAAGATGAGAGCCTGTGGATTGCTTCCAGGCTCTTATGGCTTCATCAATCAAGACCACCTGAAAATAATCTCTATTGGGAAGAGATGGCCATATTAGCTTCAGGGCTGCAGACTATAATCCAGTCTCCAGAACCTGTGAGATTTTCAACACCCCATAATCAGCAGGAAGTAGTAATGGAAAACTATGCCCAAACTCCCAAAATATTGTTTATAAATGTTTGTTTTCATTATAAATGGTTAATGGTCATAGTTAATCTCTTTCTAAGAAGAAAAAGGGGATATGGTATATGAGTGATTTTTTTTAAAAATTACATAACTGAATTTACTTTGATCAGAAAATCAGCTGTTAATCTCAAAATGTTTTGCATTGGTGTGGATTTTGGTTTATTGATACAAACCTGAGGTCAATTTTGTTATGCTGTATGTATTTTTCTACTCTTGTTTAAGGTATGATGTTTATGTAGCTGATTTAAAATTGTAATGTATAGTTAAGAAATGCAGGTTAATAGTCACCTATGATAACCAAACTTATAGTTGTGTTAGTTAGAATTTTTTAGGTATACGAAGATATATTTCAATTAGATAGGTAATCTTCAAACACTTCTAAGACCTACAGACTATGGCATTTGAAATATTTTAATAATTTAGACTTTTCTGGATAGTGAGACAGATCTGCTCCTGGCAGCACCAATCTACTTCAAGAGAAAAATGGGCATCGATGAAACTCCATATGGAGTTTACTTTCTTTGTGGCAACTGTTAACCACTGGACAAGAACCTGTTCTTGTATTGACTACATGACAGTATGTTGTTTAAACTGGACATGCAGGTTCCATGGGAAGATGACCTCTGAACTTTGGCAGAACAAGCTGAGATGGTTATTCAGGTTCCTGCTTTATAGAGAAAACTGTCAGACATTCTTCAGGATTCAAGGAGAAGCTACTGATAAACTGTACCAGAATGGGCACAGCAGATTTTCTGCTTCACTGAAATGAAAAGAGACTCTGGGCCTGTAGGCTGAAGATGGATGCCCCAACTTTATAAAGGAACTTTGGGTGACTGTCCAGACAGACAGGTGTCATCTCTGTCATTTCTAGATTTTGGAAGTTGCTTGCACTTCTGGTTTACTTGGGTAAATATATCCTTCTGTGGTCTTCAATGTAGTTGAAGATTAGATAGTTATAGGTACAGTTTTTCTTAGTTATTTTTAAAGGTATATTGGATAGAAACTTTAGATTCACAAGGATAAGGTAGATGATAAGAGTATTTTCTTTAATTTTGCTAAATACAAATAGATTAGATATTATAACTGATTCTTGCTTGGTAGCTATTTTGTTATATATAATTTTGCTATGTTAAAATTGAAACCTTCCTTTTTGATTAGACAGAAAGGGGGAAGTGATGTGGGAATGTCTTTCTGTATGCTGTGAATATCAATCTTTAAATAAAGGAGCTGTTCTGGCCCATGACAGGCACCATAGAAAAAGTAGGTGGGGAATCAGAATAGGTAGGAAAGGAAGGGCAGAGTCAAGACAGACTGAGCCAGTAGCCCAAGAAGAAACATGTAAGGAACACAGGTGAGCTACGGGCCATATGGCAGACAGATTAGTAGAAATGGGTTGAGTTAAGATGTAAAAGCTAGCTAGCAATGTGCCTGAGCCATACACCAAACAGCATGAAGTTAATATAAGCATCTGAATCATTTCTGGGGGCCTAGGGGTCTGGGGCTACAGGTCTGTGGGTCTGGACCTCTGGCTGCCTGGAACCAAGAAACCTTATTGTAACACTTTATTCGTTAATAAACTCTAAAAATAGGTTCTGGTGTTGTTTCATGATCCTTTTTTGGAGCTCTTAACAACAGTGACTTCAGGGCCAAATCTCACCCAGCTAAACTTCCAATTTGTGAAAAGGGATTAAAAAAAAATTCAGATCTGGGTGTGGTGGTGCACACCTTTAATCCCAGCACTCTGGAGGCAAAGGCATGCAGATCTCTGAGTCTGAGGCCAGCCTGGTCTATAGAGCAAGTTCCATGACATCTAGTTAGGCAGTGAGGAAACCATAGAAAACAGAAAGTTGGTGAGGATGTAATTGAACAAGGGGCCATGTTCCAGCACTAGTAAGCAGCAGAACTTGGGAGCTTTGGCCACATGGTTCTGGGTTTAGATTGAAGAATAAAAGAGATTATGGAACCTTCCTTGTGACTAAAGAAAACTGCCGAGGCCAGGCATGTGACAGGAATGTCTCTGAATGGAGGCTTAGAGAGATCATTGTGTAAAGCTGTGAATTTGAAGCCTAGATTTCCATGGAGACCCTAAGATGGAGATGCCAGAGCTGTGGAATACCTGCCAAGGAGAGCTGTTAACGAGGAGTGGAACCAGCCCAAGAGAGAGAAGTGGGCTGCAGTTAACAGAGCTGAAAAGAGCTGGAGATCTGAAGAGCCCTTTGACATCAGACATGGAGATGCAGAGTTTGGAGTTTGTCCAGCTGGTGTTCACTCTTGCTTTGGTCCATTATTTCCTCACTATGCCCCCTTTTCTACGTTTTGGAATGGTGATATATATCTTGTGCCATTATATACTGGAAGCATGTGATCTTTTTATTTTTATTTTATAGGTGATTACAGTTAAGAGATTCCCCGGGTCTCAGAAGAGATTTTGAGTTTTGGACTTTCAAACATAGTTGAGACTGTGATAGACTATGGGGACTTTTGAAGTTGGACTAAATGCTTTTTGCATTATGATACTGTTACAAGTCTGTGGGGGCCAGGGTGGAGTGTAATAGTTTGGATGTAATTGCACCCCCCCATAAGCCCATATGGAGTGACACTGTTAGGAGGTATGGGTACTAAGGGGTATTTAATTTTACCCCCTCAGACTCCAGAGCTCCCAGCCAAATGGATGAAAGAAACTCTTAGAGGTACCCAGGGCCTGTGTGCCTGCCCCCAAGTCCCACTGAACATGACTTTAGAGACAAAACTAGTAAAAGTCACTGGGTAGGAAACCAAAAACCAAGAACTCATCTCTCAAGCCAAGGATATGATGACAGGTAGTACTGTGTGTGCTAGGACCCCAAGTCCTGGGCCCTCTGCTTCATCTCACTGTTAAGAAACAAATTCAGGTGGTGGTGGCACACACCTCTAATCCCACCATTCAGGAGGCAGAGGCAGGCAGATCTCTTCGTTCAAGGCCAGCATGGTCTACAGAGTGAGTTCTAGGACATCTAGGGCTACACAGAGTACTCTGTCTTGGAAAACAAACAAAACACATACATTTAAAGAAAAATGATCACAGATGCCAACAACCATTACCCAGTATGAAGCTTGAGTATAGGGATGTGGCTAAATGCAGGGTCCTATTCAAGATCACCAGGGGCTATTCTGGGCTCAACAACTGCGTGGGAGGGGCTAAGAAGGACACGGAGTGAGGGTGTGGGTCCAGCATCCACTACAGTGGACATCTTGTGTGATGGGAACAGCTAGAGAAGTTGTCTCTGCTCTGGGGAAATGAGACCGATGGAACAAAGCCTGTGAGTTGCAGGGAGGAGGGATGGCAGTGCATGCTGAGCCTGGCAGTGCAGGCCATGAAAAGGATTCCAGTTGTTATTGCCTTGGATCCCTGTAAAGCCTTTAAAAAGATTTAGCCAGGGGAGCAATCTGCTTAGCATTTTGCTTTGAGAAGGTTATCGCCAGCTGAAGTGAGAACTTATTAGAGGGGCTTAGGGAATGTGGTCATTTGAAATCCACAGGAGAGAGACCATGGATCAAGAGGTAATGGGTAGCAGAACACAGTGGGTGCATTTGGGGATTAGCTGAATGTGGGGTCAAGAGAGATGGGGGATGTCAAGGGTAGTCTACCACATGTGTCTGCTGTCTCACTGGCATAGACTTAAGCCCCTAGTATATAACAGAGAACCAGGGAACAGTCTGGGTCTTCATAAGGCCTCAGGACAGGGAGAGCCTGGCAAGCCAGTGGAAAGTGACCATATTGTTCCTGTTTACTGATAGACATGTCTGAGTTGAGAACATACTAAAGCCTCCCAACCCACCATGAGGACATGGGGTCACAGGATCTGGAAGGGCTTACAGGAGGAAAGGACAGTCAAGTAGAAATGCAGGAAGCAAAAACTAGATAGGAAGGCAGAGTGAGCAAGGCAAAGGAGAGCATAGGTGAACGATCCGCCATTGCGATGACCAGGCCAAACCTTCAGAAGGTGTGTGGCAATGCCTCAAGACAGCTTTGGTTGTCTCTACTAGGGACGTGCTATCAGCATCTACTGAATCAGAGGCTGAAGAACCCAGCCCCAATAAGAGAAATGAAGCAGCCCACAGTGGCAAGGGACAGCTGAAATACCCCAAGTATGAGGCCTGCTGCCCAGCCACAGGACAAAGATCTTTGCACTTGTCTAGCACATGGAGTCACAGGTACAAGGGGGTGACAAAGATTCAGTCGGAAGCCTAGTGTATGCCAGGCCTTACAGGGCTAAAGGCACTGGACAAGGGCATTTGAACCCAGTGCCAAGGGAGCTGAAGGGCCAATAAAAGCTAATGAAATGAGAGAAACAGGTAATTACCAAGCTTAGTCTCAGGACTTAGTGTTTCCTACTATGTGCTCACAACATAGGCACTCCTGACCAGATGTATGTAATGTAGATCAAGCAAGCAAGTGTCTTCACAGTAGACCTCAGCTGAGTTCTCCAATTTAACTCAATTCTTTTTAATTTATTTATTTACATTCATTTTGAGACAGGGTGTCTTATAACTTAGTCTTGCCTTGAATTCCATGTATAACTGAGAATGACCTTGAACTCTGATTCTCCTGCCTCCACCTCCAGAGTGCTGGTATTACAGGCACGCACCAGTACACCTGACCCTCATTTAACTCAATTCCGACTTTGTACCTGGAGACAGCATCAGATCCCACAGACTGAGGGCTGAGTCCCCAGGACTTCCCCCCTCCCCCCTCCCAATTCAGAAAGATGTCAATTACAAGTCTCAGTTTGTTTCTTTGGTGTGTTATGAGTGGTGTATGTGTGTGTGTGTCCACATGGGGACTAGAAAGGGATACCAGATTTCCTACTTTATCACTGTCCACCCTTGAGATAAGTAAACCTGGAGTTAGGCTGGCAGCAAGCTATGCACGGCCACACCTAGCTTATTACACTCCGGAATCTGAACTCAGATCCTCTTGCTTCCATGGTGAGCAACCTTACCCACGGAACAATTTCCCCCATTACCTCAAGTTGTCTGATCTGTGGTCCTGACCTGTCATTTGTTATCACCCCTCTTTGGTGTTATTAATATGCTCAAGGAATTCACAGAACCTGGGGAAGCACACTTGCCATTTATTAGTTCAGACATTATATGAGGTACAGACTGAGAGCTGCCTAGGGCAAGAAATGAGGAATAAGGGCATGGAGAATCGTCCATGCCTTGTCCTGTCTGCCACCTTCACAAGCCTCCACGAACTCAGCTAGCTGAAAACTCTGAACTATGCCCTTGGGGCTTTATAGAGATCTCACTGAAGTATGGGTGGAAAAGCATTTGAACAAAGGATGTACTCTAATGTGACAGATAAAGTGGGAAAGCCAGTGAGGCCCGCCTATTTAATTCTTCCCCCAGTGTGTTCCTCCCTCTGTAATGGGGCCCAATCTAACACCTGTTATTGAAAGAATGAAATGATAGAAAAATCCTGTTTGACTCTTTCCCCCTTAACTCTCTAGTGTCATGATAGCTGTTTGCCCACCAGGCCAAAACCCTGCCTCGCCCCTCCCTGAGGCCCCTGAAGCTGACCAAGGTTGGCAGTTTCAGTGACAGTCTGCTCAAGGACTCAGAGCTTTGTTTACAGGATTTCTCAGCTGCATGTAGGATGTCCAGTCTAAACAAAGCTTGCTTCTTGCACTCTTGAGACACATTGCCCGGTCAGCCTGATCTGCACATAGTGACTCAGGCAAGACCACCCTGAGTAACCATGAGAACTCCCTCTCCCCTTACCAGAGTGCTGTATCCCCCTCCCCTACCTAAAGTGCTGTATAAAAATTCTACCCTGAGAACATTCGGGGCTCTTGGCTGTCTTCTTGCCTTGAGCCCATTCAAGAATGTAATAATTTTTTTTTTTTTAATCTTGCAAGAAATCTGGGTCTGGGGTCTTCTTTGTTTTGGCTGATAACATTATCAGATAAGTGGTGAGTGTGTGTTTCCCTGCCTGGGAGATCAGTTTTGCTGGGGATTGACCCTAGGACCTCACAGCAGAGCCTGGACAACCGACCTATACTTCCAGTCTGAGCAGCACTGAAGTGTGCTAGTGGCTTGTCACTTTCTTTGCAGGAAGAGGTTTTGAACCTGGAAATACAAAGACTAAAAAGAGGGTGAGAAACAGAGCTTGGGGACCTGGATGCACAAGAAACTCCCTGGGAAGCTGTGGGAGTTTGAATGGAGAGGTTTTCAGGGGATGACAGGAGAGGGCTGTCATGTGACATAAGGGTCTAGGTGATGGCATCTAACTTGATAAAGACACAGGTTGCAAGCCCAGAGCACCCACTTTGCTCACACACAGAGAGTGAAATGTGGTCCTGAAGCAAGTTGGAGAAGAATTCTACCACTCCTAGACACCTGCAGCGGGCTTGCCTCCTCTCAGCCAAAAAATGCAACCACGTGGGGTCCCACTTGCAGTTTTATTCAGCCGAATTAGAGGCACAGTCGGAAATTTGCCACATCCTGGAATAGGGAGTGTGTGTGAGGAGGGAGGGAGGGGAAGGGGGTTGAGCCACGGATCACGAAAACACTGAAGTACACTCCAGTGAAAGCCCAGCTGCTGAGCTCTGACTGTGCCACGCCCTCCCTTCAAAGTCATGGCGTCTTAAAGGGTTCTGTTTGGCTTTCTTGTGTCGTTGAAGTAACCAAAAACCCAGGCATAGCGACAATTGGCTAACACCTGTTGAGAGCCCCCTCTGGGCCAAGATTTGGGAAGGCATCCAAATCTCTGTTAGAGCTTTAATCTTCCCTGGGAGGCTATTGAGGCTCAGAGAGGTTGAGCAGCTGGCAGGGGGTGTGACCGGCTAGAAACTGCTGGAGCTAAGATCTGAACCAGGGCAAATGGATATCAGAAAGAATAGATTTCACCCCCAGACAATCAGGGCACGATGCACTACAATGGACATCCCTCTTTGGACTCTTTGTGGGACTCTCTGAAACCCTGTCCTCTCCGGGATGTCAAAGAAAACAGGAAGCCCCCCTGGGGAGACTCCCTCCCTCCCACACAAGCCAGAAAGTGGCTGGCAGAAAGATCGATACCTAGCTAGGCTAGGAGCACCCGGGTTGGGATCCTGGGGCCGTCCACGGGCGGAGCCCCGAGCCAAGTCCCCTGGGGTCCCAGGGCTGCATTCCTCCGAGGTCTGCAGAGGCCACCGCTTAAAGGCGCAGAGGAGCAGCTGGGAACGAGAACAAAGCGGCCAGGCCCCCCTCGGAGGAAGGAAGGAGCGAGCCCCAGGAAGCAGCTGATAGCGCTAAGCTCAGCTTGTTTTTTCCTCTGCTCAACAGTTCTCCTGCCACGGCAAACAAAAGATGTACGTTCTGATTCCCTCCCGTGTTTGGATTGCGCCGCGGACCGAGTCTGCTTTGTGATGAGCTGGGGGAGAGGCGTCCCGGGCGGCTTCTGGCTCGCCTTGCCAGATGATGGCAGCGCTGTCCGCCCTGCCTGTTCCCAGCCTAGCAGCACATTGCTCTCAGTGATAGAATGTGATGTAGTGAGTGCTGCAGGTGGCCTCATGACCTTAGCTTTGAAGGAACTGCGGCTCAGAACCTGCAAAACTGTTAAGGTGGGAACTCTGGCCTCTCTCAGCTCCTCGGAGAGGTCCCGCCCCACTATCTCCGACGAAGTCACATCCCACTGTTGTTCGAGGTCCGCGTTGGGAATACCCAAGGTGCAGTCTGCCCAGCCCGGACCCAGCCATTCCAGCTTTCTCCCATGGGTCAGAGTAATAGAAGTAGAAGGCAGGCGCAGGATCTGGGTATGAATCTGGTAGGTTTAAGCAATCCGCTGAGTTTGCTGAACAGGAGTAACTTCCTACCAGGTACTGAGGGAGGGAATAGACCTTCCTGCTTCCCAAACTCTGGTCCCAGGCAGGCTGATATGTCTTAGTTTTGCCTGAGCAGGCGTGGAACTTGTGGGTTATGCCAAAGGGTAACTGTAAAACCGACAGCAAACGCACACGAAGCAAACACAAAGCTTTCCACTCATAGGTCCGGGGGATACTGACTCTAGCCGGATCCCTACAGCTCGGGACAATGACAGTTCCAATCACTTGGACCAAGGGACTGTTTGGATGCCAGAGATTAATGCGCAGGATGATCTGTCACCACAGGAGTCAAGAAAGCAGCAAGAGACCAGCGTGGTTGGACCCTGCTCCCAGCTGCCTGGCGTTCTCTCCGCCCACCCTACTCTGAGGAGGTAGTTCACATGCAGTAGATAAATGGCATAAAGGGCAGGCAACTAATTTTTTCAGCTGGAGGCTGTAAAGGAATGTGGGTGTCTGGCATGCGCCTTTGCCTGCTTCCATTTTCAGAGAAATAGCTCCCGGAATCCACATCTTCTCTTTAGGACCAATAGGTAATTTAGTCCTGAAAAATCACTGAGAATGAATACAATACCCTAAAGGTGAGCTTGTGGTCTTTTGCTACTCCTAGGGCCCAAGGACTGCACAGATGACAGGCCAATTCTTTTGTTTGTGCTTTTTGTTTTCTGACACAGGTTCCATATAGCTCAGGCTAGCCCCAAACCAACTATGTAGACAAAGCTGGCCTTGAAATTCTGGTTCTGCCAGGTGTTAGGATAGATAACAGACGTGTATCATCACCATGCCTAGCCAAGGGGACATTTCTTCATGTGTTTCCATGGGGAGGGAGAAAGGTCTCAGAGTATACCTCAAGGTCTAGTTTCCAAGTCTCTGGAACCTCTATTGGGTAGGACAGGAGAGCCAGCTTAGTGAGCAAACACAGGCAAAGTACGGAGAATTGACTAGAATAAAGTGCAGGGAAGTATGCTGGGCCGTAGTGGTGCACACCTCTAATCCCAGCACTGAGAGGCAGAAGCAGGCAGATCTCTGAATTCTAGGCCAGCCTGTTCTACAGAGGGAGTTCCAGGACGGCCAGGGCTACAGAAAGAAACCCTGATTGGGGGAGGGGGAGAAGGAGGCATGGAAGCATCTTAACCTAACAGTGGATGGGATTAGGGGCTGAAGAAAAACTTCCTCCTTTTCCATTGAGGTACTGTGATGGGGGGGGGGCTAAACTGTGCAGGCTCAGGGTTGAGCATAAAGCTGGTGCTATTGATGATGATGGTGGTGATGAATGTCTGTTAGCATGGTGTTTGATTTCAAGACAAAACAGATAGGTATGGTGGCACACGTGGGCATTTAGGCAAGAACAGAAGGATCAGGCAGGCATTCAAGACCAGCCTGGGATACATAAGACCCTTTTTAAAAAGAAAAAATAAATAAACAAAATATAAGCTTGTGATGGAAATTTAAGAGGGTGACTTTAAGCAGTATTTAATATCTTTTTTGTGAGAGGGGGTTGGTTTTGGTTTTTCAAAACAGGGTTTCTCTGTGTAGCCTTGGCTGTCCTGGA
Organism: Phyllotis vaccarum; assembly: GCA_033318265.1. Lineage (NCBI taxonomy): Eukaryota > Metazoa > Chordata > Mammalia > Rodentia > Cricetidae > Phyllotis > Phyllotis vaccarum. Next base: position 113,667,751 of record JARWLC010000004.1, read on the forward strand.
ACTCTCTGTGTAGCCCAGGTTGGCCTAGAACTCACAGAGATATGTCTGGCTCTGCCTCCCGAGCTCCAGGTACACCACCATAGCCCAGGTAATATTATTTTTTTATTCTGTTTGGGGGGGGGGGCTGCAAAATGGAGAGAAGTGGCTGTTTCATAGGGTCACTATGAAGAGTAAATAAGAAACAAGTTTCAGATACGCGCGTAAGCTATTTGGCATGTAATACGCACTTAATTGTGTCCAGGATTATTTTCGTTTTTCCCTCTTAGCATGCTTCACAGTTCTTTGCACATGGTAAGCCAGTGCTCTGCTATACCCCAGGAAAATAATGTTACCTGTTAGAGATTTACTGTGAAGCACCCATAATAGACCAGTGTGAGAGCCGGGGAGGATAAGGCCCTAGAAGGAACAGGATTGCCCATGCTTGAGAGTCATTAAAGCCAGGCAAAGGATACAGTCTATTCCAGACAGGCTCGTTTGGAATGTATGAAATCTCCCATAATAAAATATGCCTTTTTTGTTTGTTTTTTAAGTAGAAGTATTTATTAAAAAGTAAAAGAAAGAGGCTGGAGAGATGGCTCAGTGGTTAAGAACACTGGCTGCTCTTCCCAGAGGACCTGAGTTCAATTCTAAGCACCCAAATGGCAGCTCACAACTGTCTGTAACTCCAATTCCAAGGGATCCGACAGCCTTACACAGATATACATGCAGGCAAAACGCCAGTGCACGTAAAAATAAATAAATCATTTAAAATGAATACGTAAGAACAAAAAAAGCTCAAATTGGTACTATGGGTCCCGGATATAAAACTCCAACTTCACCATTTAAAAAACAAAACAACATAGAGGAGGTTCCCCTCCCACTTAAAGAGTATAAGGAAAAAATGTAGTAGATGGGATTAAAAGTAAAACGGAGATGAGTTTGGAATTTTTTTTTTTTTTTTTTTAGAAAGTATTTTTTTTTAGATAGGTTCTATTAGACTGGCTGGCCTCAGACTCAGAGAACTCCGTCTGCCTCTGCATCCTGGACGCTGTCATTAATCACTAAGTTGGAGACCGTCAAAAAGGTGAAAATAAGAAAATACTCATTCTGCTAAATTAAAAAATAGTAAAAGTTTTAAAAGGTTAAGAAACAGGAAAAAAACGGGAGAGATGAATAACTCAATTATATAGGAAATTGGTTTCTGCTTCCAGGAGCCCACTCAAAACCAGCACCTGGGATGCAAAGGGCAATACCAGAGACCACGACTGGAGAATGTTCAGGATGTTAAGGTGTTGTCCCACTGGCCTCAAAGGCCTTCACAAGGCCTTGGGCCTCCACAGGAGGGCCCTTGGACCAACCCTGTTACCTCTTCTCTAGGCCAAGTACCTTCACTGTCTCAACAGGATGAATGAAATACCATGCTGTGCAGTGAATGAGTGGTGAGTCTGGAAATACAGACAGGTTAGCTTTGGGAAGGAATGCTTGACTAACTCTTTGGAAGATTCTCTTTCAGATCTCTTGGGGTCCCTTTCAGAAGTCTCTCAAGCCTGATGAGTCAGCAGCCAGCCTAACATTTTCCCCTCTACATTCTATCATTAAAAAAAAAAAAATTCAAATACACAAGAAAGTTTAAATATTTTCACACCCACGGCCTATGAAACACCCACTGTCCAGAGTTTTATTATTAACACTTTTGGTCACTTTATTGAACTGTAATTTAAAATAAAAGAAAATCTGCCTATGGAAAGTCTGTTGGGTTGTTTGTTTTTAAATGGAAAAAACCCTAAATATATGTAAATGGGCATTTTGCCTGAATATGTCTGTGCACTACATACAGGCCTGGTACCCAGGGAGTCAGGGAGAGGACACACCTGGGACTGGAGTTGTAGAGTTGTGAGGCATACGTGGGTATTGGGAATTGAACCTGGGTGCTCTGGAAGAATGGCCAGTATGTTTAACCACTGAGCCATCTCTCCAGCTCCCAGTTTACTGCTTTTAACACTCATGGAGATATGCAAATGCTACCAAAACCGATCTTAGGACATTTCTTTGCCCTACCCCCAAGAAACTATGTACTTTTAGTAGTCACTCCCGTACCCTTGTCCTAGGCAACCAGCAGTCTACTTTCTGTCTGTGTGGAACTGTCCATTAACCTTTGGTATGAATATGTTTATATAAAATACAGTTATAGTAGATGTTTCTGGCCTGACAGCCCCATGGTCCAGACCTGCCCACTGCTGTTTACCCCTATATTAACTACGCGCTGCTTGACCAATGGCTCAGGCATATTACTAGCTAGCTCTTGAATCTTAATTCAGTCCATTTCCACCTGACTGTCCTGCCACATGGCTCGTGGCTTATCTATTTCTTTACAACTTGCTTCTTGGGTGGCTAGATTGCTTCTCTCTTGACTCTGCCCTCCTTCCTCTTTATCTATGCTCAGATTTCTTGCCAGCTTCTAAGATGCCTTCCACAGGCCAAAACAGTCCTTCTTTAACCAATGAACAAATGCATACAGAAGGACATCCCACATCATACAGTCATTTGTGACTGGCTTCCCTTTTGAACATAAGATTTTTCAAGGCCCATCAATTTAATAGTAATTCCTGATGTTTTGTATAACCATACAACATTCCGTTTTCTGCCACTAATAGACAGGTAGATTTGTTTATCACATGTCTATCCATGTAGCCATCCTCCATCTATTTAATCTATCATATGTCAGCTCTATTTCCAAGCAAGCCCCTCTTCCTTTTCCAGCTCTTAGCATCTTCCACTTGAACACCTCTCAAAGCTCAAAGGCACTAAAACTGAAAAGTTGCTATTTTCCGACATCTGCTCCTATGGTAGGTAGATGCAGGGAAAGAGGAAGATGAGGAGCAGATTCTGCTATATTGGCACAGAATTTCTCAGTCTCATCTACACCTCTATAACAGCCCCCGCCCCCCCCCCCCCAGACCTTAGCACAACTGACTCCATGATGAATGGACCATTCAAACGGTACATAGCACCGCCAGCCAGAACGAGAACAAAGGCCTAATCCATCAAAGTCCTTAGCTCTCTAAATGTAGTAACCTTGCCTTTTGGCTTCTGTAGTTCCTCTTCTGGCTGATTCTTCTTGCTAACTGAAATGTATTGATCCAGGATATGGTTTTTGTACTAAAAAGCTCACTCTGACACAGGGATTCAGAACACCCAATATGGTGAGTCACCAGCTAGATAGGACTTTCTGTTGGCTTAAACTCTTGTCTGAAGCATCCTCCTGTTGGATACCGCTCAAACCCACATCTATTACAGTAAGCCACAGACTCACAGATTTTACAGTCCATACATACAGATTCCTCAAAAGTTCCCTGGATATTTTCTACATTTCTACTGATTCAATGTCTTACAATGCTAATTATCTGAACGGCCCTTCAAGTGTGACAGATCAATTCTCACTATGGTACATCTCTGTGAATTACCCACTACACACTCATGCACACACAGGCACATATCCTTGCTTCATATTCCATTTCCCACTTCTTTACTTTATTGAATTGACCTTTTGACCCATCTGGCTCCATAAATCTAAATTACCAAAGGCAGAGCAAACTTTCTATGTCTTGACATCCTGGGAACTCATTGCAGAGTATGGCTTAATAAATGCTTGCTGTACACTGACCTGGAAAACATCTACTTTCTGTTGTTTACTTAACAATCATTGTGTTGGATGTGCACCAAGGAAAACTCTGTGCTAAGTGTCTGCGTTTGGATACAAAGATGAATAAGGCCATTCTGGGCCTCAGAGACGCCCACAGGACCCTCTTGTCTGGACAAATGCAAAATCAGACGAGATGCTAGGATGATAAATGTAAACTGGGACTTTCCTAGGCAAACTGGCCTATATGGTCCTCAAATTATAAACCAGCTGTGGTGACAACAGCAGTGTCATGCTGATTCATGTCTGCCTTTAGACCCACTTTTTTCTTTTTTTCTTTTTTAAAGACAGGGTTTCACTATGTAGCCCTGGCTGGCCTGGAACTGTGTATAGCAGGCTAGCCCCAAACACACCGAGATCTGCTGCTCATCTCTGCCTCTTGAGTGTTCAGATTAAAGGTGTGTGCCACATGCCTAGCCAGAATTACTACCACTACTATTTGGATTTTTTTTTTTTTTTTTTTTTCTCAAGACAGGATTTCTCTATCTAGTTTTGAAGCCTGTCCTGGAACTTGCTCTGAGGACCAGGCTGGCCTCAAACTCACAGAGATCTGACTGCCTCAGCCTCCTGAGTGCTGTATGCCACCAGCACCAGGCTCACCAGAATTATTTTTAAAGAGAGTGATTCATGCAACTCAGTCTGGCCTTAAACCCACTATGAGGATAAGGATGTCTTTAAACTCCGGATCCTCAGGCCTTAGCCTCCCACGTGCTGTGTGTACGTCACTATGTCTGGATCACGTGAAGCTGGGAATCACACATGGGCCTAATAGACACTAGACAAGCTACACAACCAGCTTTCGGACCTGTTTAAAAATTAATTTGTTGAGAACTTCTTGCAGTCCATTGTGATCATATTTCCCACTCCTGTCCTTATCTGCTCCCCATATACACACCTCACTGTCCCCTCCTTCGTTTCTTCTTTTTTTTGAGACAAGGTCTTACTATGTAGCTCTGGCTATCCTAGAATAGATATGTAGACCAGGCTGGACTCAGACTCATAGAGATCCATCTGCCTCTGCCCTCTGGGATTAAAGGTGTGAACAGCCACACCTGACTTTTTTTTTTTTTATCATTTTTTCTTTCTTCTTTTTTCTCTCCCTCCCTCCCTCCTGCTTTCTCCCTCCACCCCTCCCTTCCTTCCTTTTATAACTTACTTAGTTACTGGACTTTGTTTTTTTTTTTTTGTTTTTTTTTTTTTGTTTATTTGTTTGTTTGTTTTTGCTGTGAAGAGACACCATGACTAAGGCAGCTCTTAGAAAGCATTTAATTGGGGGCATGTATACACTTCAGAGGGTTAGTCTATCATAGTGGCAGGCAAGCAGGATGCTAGAGAAATAGATTAGTGATATGTCCTGATCCACAGATAGCAGGCAGAGACACACTAGGTCTAGCATGGGCTTTGGAAACTTTAAAGCCCACCCCTCAGTGACAAACTTTCTCTAGGAAGGCCATGCCTCCTACTCATTCTAATCCTCAAATCTGTCCACTCCCTGGTGACTTAGCATTCAAATCCATGAGCCTATGGAGGCATCTCTTTCAAGCCACCATGCCTACCAAGTTTAATGTGTTGCCCCTACACTCAGGGTGTCAGGTATTCATTGGAACGCTGTCTACCTTACAGAAGCCACACCTTTCAGGAAAACTGACTTTCCACTCAAGAAGCCATTAACTCCATAGCTCCTAAGTCAGGAGTGGAGGGTTACAATTCCTCCTCCGACCGTGCTAGCATGTCGCTTGGCTAGACCTTGTGCTGGTCTTGTGCAGGCAACCACAGCTGCTGTGAGGTCTTGAGTGTAGTCTCCTCAGGTCCAGAAGACACAGGAAGCAGAGAGGCTCAGCTCTGGGTAACACTGCCCAAGCATCTGCCTTGGCTTAGGAGGACACCACTACATATTAGCAAACATCATCTCATTCAAATGAATTCTTGCAAAACACAGCATTGGAATGAAAGTGTTGGCAGGCTTTCTCTTGGACAGAGCAGCTGTTCCCTGTAAGTTTTTCCTACAATGTCACAGTTTTATTTGAAGCAGTCACAACAACAGATGCTTTCTGAGACGGCTTTCCTGGTTGAAGCCGCTGCTGGCAATGACCCAAGATAGCATCCCACCCCCCCAAGATGTTTGTCAATATTTCATCTTAAAGTGTACTGTCCTGCTTTCTCTTTTCTTTCTTCCTTCCTTCCTTCTTGATTAGGCTAACCTGGCTGGTGAGCAAGCCCAGTATTCTAATATGCATCAGTAGGCTCAGAGTTGTTGTTATTGTTATTAGCTGTTGTTTGCTTGTTTCTGTTTCTCAAGACAGGGTTTCTGTGTGTAGTCCTGGCTGTTTTGGAACTTATTATGTAGACTGGGTTTGCCTCAAACTCACAGGGATCCTCTTGCCTCTGCCTCCTGAGTGCTGGGATTAAAGGCTTGAGCCACCACTGCTCAGCTGAGTTATTTCTGTATTGCTTCATTGTGTTTGTTTTGGAGACAGGTCTCACAATTCCTAATGTATTAATTGTAGTATTGTTTCTGGCCCGGACTTTCTGGTCTAGTCTTGTGGCCAGACTTTCTGGCCCACAGTCCCATAGTCCCACTGAAACACATAGATGCTTGTATTAATTGTACGCTGATTGACCTAGGGCCCAAGCATGTATCTTACTAGCTCTTGCTCTTAATCTAACCCGTGATTCTAATTCTATTCAGCCATGCAGCTCAGTACCCTTTCTCAAAGCAGCATAGGCGTCCTCTGCTTCTTTTGCCTTCCCTGTGGCATTTCTGCCCTGTTCTTGTTCCCAGAGTTTTCTTAGTCTGGTAGCCCTGCCCACACTTCCTGTCTGCCTTTGGCCAATCAGCGCTTTTTATTAAACTCATAGGCGGGACAAATATTTACAATGTAACAACAAAATTCCATTACAATTAATTACCCTTCTTTTGTTGTGGTAAAATACTATGACCAAAAACAACGGCAGTTAGAAAGGTTTGTTTCGGCTTACAGTTCCAGGGAGGTAGAGTCCGTCATGGCTGAAAAAGCAGAAGGATCACATTTCGTCTGCAGGAACTGAAAAGGTTATAGATCTTCAAAGCCTGATCCCACTGACATACTTTCTCCAGCCAGGCTGTATCACCTAAACATGCTATAACTGCTCCCAAACCGTGCCACCAACTGGAGACGAATGGTAACTACATGAGCCTATGGGGGAGTATTTCTCATTCAAACCATCACCTCAGGCTGGTGGGGAACTTCATGCAGCCAAATTCTGGGATTACAGTGTGCCTCACTGGTCTCTGTTTACAGGTTCTGGAGATGGAGCTCAGTGCCTCATGCATACTAGACAAGAGAACTAACTGAACAACCCCCATTTTTTTTTTTTTTTTTTTAGATTAATTAACCAGAAATGGTGATATACTCTTTTAATCCTACCACATGGGAGGCAGCGGTAGGGGAGTCTTCGTGAGGAGTTCTAGGCCAGCCAGGACTTTAGAGTGAGACCCTGTCGCAACAGGATTAATCTTAAATTGTGTATTTGTGTGTATCTATGTAGGTGAGTTCAGTTACTTGCAGAGATCAGAAGAGGAAGCCGGGGGCCCTGGAGCCGAAGATGTTGGTGTTTGGGAGCGCCCACTGCGGGTGCTGGAAATCAGATTTAGATGCTCTGGACGTGCATATGTACTTTTAAGACTGAGCCACTCTCCAGCCTTCAAAGCAATCTTTTTTATCATTAAGTTGTCTCTGCAACTGAACTGGAATGTGAGGAAGGGCTGCTGCATACTTCATATAGCTGGGATGCTTCTTGCTAAAGTTTTCTGGCTGCCTCTCACTATCATCTCGTTCCCCACAGAGAAAAGTCTGGAGACTCAGCACACACCCTTTCTTCAAAACTATCAATCTCCCTGGCCCGGAAGCCAGTGTAGTGTACATCTCTGCTTGTGACGGATTCCAACCCCCCACCCCACCCCTTGTGAGCAGAGAACGGGAGCTTTGTGGTATGCCTGGAAAATGAGCGTTTTCAATTTTTAATGAATACTCATTTTACCGTCCTTTGTTTGTATTCCTCGCCCCCCTGTCTTCCAGCATTGTCATCATTGGCTTCTTTAGGGAGTGGGGGCAGGATCTGAAGCTGGAAACAGATGTTCTTCCCTGAAAAGTGTTCCAGAGGTTGACAACCTTGGTGGAGAGGTGCTGGGGATGAACGCCCCTCATGGTCTGCTTTGCACCCCACCTCCTTTCCCTGGTAACTCCAGACAAGTAAATATCAGCTTCAGTACTGTTAGGTTCTGTCTTAGCCCCTGAAGCCACACCTGGCCAACTGCAATTGGCCTGGCCCCGCCCTAAGTTCTGACATCAAGCTCCATTTAAGGATTCCCACCTTCTTAAAAGACTCTTTTTTGTGTGTTTCTTTCCCGCCCACTCTGCTAGAGGGAGCCCCATCCCTCTCTCTCCTTTTACCTTCTCTCTCCCCGTCTATCTCTTCTCTCCCTCTTCATAATAATCAAGTTTTTCCACGTAGACCCAGTCTGTGTCTCCTGCTGCGCTGCTGCCTTCCACCGCACATGGGGCATGGGGTCCCTCCCTATCCATCACTAACCCCCAGCCACACCAGCTAAACACAGTATCCTATCAAAACACAGCAAATATTCCTTGGATTCAAAACAGCCAACTAAAAAGTGGAGAAGTGGGAGTGGGCGGGGCTGGTGTTAAAGTCTCATCTCAGCTCTCAGGGGATTATAGCATGAGGTGAATCTCTGTAAATTCGAGGCTAACCAGGACTAGCTAGGGCTAAACCATGAGACCCTGAATAAATAAAGTTGAAGGGATCTGAGCTTTGTTGAGATCCAGTAAAGAAAGCTTCTACTCTTTCTCTTTCTTTCTTCCTTTCTTCCTTTCTTTCTTCCTTTCTTTCTTTCTTTCTTTCTTTCTTTCTTTCTCTCTCTCTCTCTCTCTTTCTTTCTTTCTTTCTTTCTTTCTTTCTTTCTTTCTTTCTTTCTTTCTTTCTTTTGAGACAGGGTTTCTCTGTGTAGCCCTGACTGTCCTGGAACTTGCTCTGTAGACCAGGCTGGCCTCGAACTCACTCACAGTGTTCCACCTGCCTCTGTCTCCTGAGTGCTGGGATTAAAGGCATTCATAATCACAACTGGCTGGGAAAGCTACTTCTTAGTCAAAAGAGTAGACTCTAAGCTCCAGCTTTGTCCCTTGGTAGAAATCTGACATTGTCAATTACCCACAACATAACAGGATTGTCCTCATCCTTTGAAAGTTAATATTGATGGACTTGTCTATCACTAGGCTTTCTTCCTCTTCCCTGAACTTCACCTCCTGCTGTTCCTGCTCTGTGGCTGCCTGGGCACTGTCCGGCTGTAGTAGGTGTGGCTTTCTCCCTTGGCTGGAAGCTGCTGAGATTCACAGATTACCTGTCCTGTAGCTTTTTGTTAAAACTTTGATAAAATTGTTCTTGAATGTTCTAGTTTGTTTGCCGCTGGTTTTCTTAGCTAGTCCAGGCCCACCAATCTGGTGTTGGCACTGCCCATAGTGGGGCTAGCCCCTCCTACATCAAACTATCAAACTGGCTAACTGGGCAGCAGTGGTGGCACAAACCTTAATCCCTGCAGAGGAAGGCAATCTCCGTTAATTCTAGGCCCATCTGGCCCACGAAACAAGTTCCGGGACAGCCAAGCTACATGGAGAAACCCAGTCTTGAAAACCCAAAGCAAACAAACAAATACATAAATAAAGAGGTCTCCACAGACATGACCACAGGCCAGTCTGATCTAGAAATTTCTCTGCTGAAACTCTCCTATCAGATAACTCTAGAAATGGACTCAGAAGGAAAGTTGATGACCTAGTTAGTTTTAATTGTCAACTTATCACGGCTCAAATCCTTTCATTTGTAAGACTAAGAACCCCCAAAATGGGAATTCCTATTTTTGTGGTAACAAAAGGGATGGATATATTTTAGCAATATTTCAAATTATAGACTAATAGTTTCTTTTTCTTCTTTCACCATGGTTTGTTATCACAATATTCAATATTTTAAAATCTCTTATTATTTTGATATAGGCTCTCATACAGTTCAGAACAGCCTCAAACCGTATAGCCACTGATGACCTGAACTTCTACATCTCCTAAATCCATCTCCCGAATTCTGGAATTATAGGGTTTCACCACCAAGCCTGGCCTTGCCAATTATGTTCTTTCTTTTTCTTTCTTTACTATGGCATGTGTGATATGTGTCCTTGTATGTGGCGGTGAGTGAGTACATGTGAAGGCCAGCAAGGGGTGAGAGGTTCCTTGCTCTTTTGTGCCCCACCTTGTTCCCTGGAGGCAAGGTCTCTCACTGATTCTAGAACTTTCTATTTATCAGCTAGGCTGGCCCATGGATGCTTCTGTCTTTGTTTGCCCCTGCTCCACCCTCCAGCACTGAAGTTCCAAGAGTCCACAGACATCCCCTGCCTTTCTATGCCTCTGTAGTAAGGTCTCTACGAGGTAAGCCATCACCCCAGCCCCAGTTATATCTTAATAAAACTGAATGTAGGGGAAAAAAAAACATTACAAATCACCAAAGACAAGTAATCCAATTTTTAAAAATGAGCAAAAGATGGAGAATGGGGTTCATTTGATAGGGTGCTTGCTTAGTGCACAGGAAGCCTTGGGTTTGATGCCCAGTACCATGGTGATAGGGAATCAGACTGGTTAGGTTTCTGTCAGTGTTGTACAACTAGAGTCAGACAGGAAGAAGAAACCTCGGTGGAGGAATTACCTCCATCATACGGGGCTGTGGGCATTACTATAGGGCATTTTCTTGATTAAATGATTGACGCAGGAGGCCGTAGCACACTGTGGACAGTACTACCCCTGGGTTCTGAGGTTATATCTGAAAGTAGGCTGTGTAAGCCACAGAGAGCAACCAGTACACAGCATTCCTTCATGGCTTCTGTTCCTTGAGTTCCTGCCTTGGCTCCTCTTATGGACTGATGCCTGGTGTCTTAGTTAGGGTTTCTATGGCTGAGAAGAGACGCCATGACCACAGCAATACTTATAAAGGAACATATTTAACCGGGGTGATGGCTTATAGTTCCAAGGTTCAGTTCATCATCATCATAGTGGGACATGGCAGCATGCAGACAGACATGGTGCTGGAGAAGGAGCTGAGAGTTCTACATCTTGATCCACAGGCAACAGGAAGGGAACCGAGACACTGGATATCTTGAGCATAGGAGACCTCTGCCCCACTATGACGAAGTTACTTCAACAAGGCCACACCTGGTTCAGTGAGGCCATACCTCCTAAAAGTGCTACTCCCTATAAGATAATGGGGGCCAATCACATTCAAACTACCATCCCCTGTCCTCCCACCAAAAAAATAATGTAGGCAGGTGTCTCATCAGAGGAAGAAAGTTGGTTTTTAGAAAGAGAGGAGAGAAAAGAAGTGTGGGAGAAGATGAAGGAAGAAATGGAATAGAAGAAATTAAGTAATTATACTTTAACTTTAAAACACATTTTATAAGAAAATACATTGTAAGAGCTGGGGTTGGGGAGACAGGGCTAAGGGGTGAGGGTGGAGCACTCCTTTAATCCCAGCACTCAGGAGGCAGAAACAGGTCAGTTTGAGGCTTGTTCGAGGATAGCCTGGTCTATGCAGTGAGTTCCAGCGAAGCCAAGGGCTATACAGAGAAACCTTGTCTTGAAAAACCAAAATAAATAAATAAATAAATAATAAAATAAAAAGAAAGAATATACATTTTCTATTGACTTTAATAGAAGCTTTAGGTTATAGAGTTACATAGTAAATATGCATTACTTTAAAAATGGAACTTGTTTATTTTAGGGATGCTTGTTTGTGTGTTTGATGCAGAGTTTCATTATATAATCATGACTTTTCTGGAATTTGTTATGCGGACCAGACTGGCCTCGAACTCACAGAGATCCACTTGCCGCTGCCTCCCAAGTGTTGCGATTAAAGGCATGAATCACCACTGCCTGCCTGACACTACTTTATTTTTACAAAGTAAAAATCAAGTTAGCAACATAGTTCTACAATACGTAAAGGCACTTGCTGGCAAGCCTGACCACAGGGTTTCAGTCTGTGCAACTCTCATAATGGAAAGAGAGAACCGACTTCTGCATGTTGCCCTCTGACCTCCACACATGATAGTACTCACACACATGCACCATAAAATAAATGAAATGCAATAAATATTAAAGCGTTTCCCTTTTAGATTTGTTCATTTTATGGGTATGAGTACTTTGCTACACATATGCAAGTACACACACATGTGCAGTGTTCCTGGAGGTCAAAAGGGGACATTAGAGTTACAGATGGTTGTGAGCCACCACGTGGGTACTGGGAACTAAACCTAGGTCCTCTGGAAGAAGAAGTATTCATAACAGCTAAGCCATTTCCTCAGCCCTGAAAACTTTTTTTTTTCAGAGCTGAGTACTGAACCCAGGATCTTGTACTTACCCGGCAAGCTTTCCATCCCTAAGCTAAATCCCCAACCCTCAGACAAATTTTTTGTTGTTGTTTTGTCCTGGAACTAGTTTTGTAGACCAGGCTGGCCTCAAACTTGGAGATCCCGCTGCTTCTGCCTCTCAAGTGCTGGGAATAAAGGCACGTGTCACCACCACCCAGCAAGAATTTTTAAATTTATTCTTGGACCATATCATCCTAATGTACAATGTATCATGATCATATCCACCTATGATACCTTCAAACTCCCTTGACAGGTTTCCCTTCAGACCCTATCCCTTCTTTTCCTCAACCTGTCCCTCCTTCTTTTAATAAGTGCTAAGTCTAGGTAGTGTTGGCTGTGTGCTCCAAGTGGGGCCGTCCAACAGAGCTTGGCAATGGTCACACTCCTAAAGAAAAGTGAGCCCTCCTCTCCCAGCAGTCATCAATTGCCAACAGCTCCTCCGCTAGGGATGGGGCCTCATAAACCCTTCCCCTCTCCAGCCTGGAATGTTGACTGACTTGATTTTGTGTAGGCAACCACTGCTGATGTGAGTTCATGAGTGGAACTGCCATGTTATGTCCAAGTTAGTGGTTCACAGCACTGCTCCGCATCCTCCAGCTCCTACACTCTTCCTGTCTGTGCTCATCAAATGTTCTCGGTAGAGGTTGACATGGATGTCCCATTTAGGATTGAGCAGTCCACAGTCATTTATTGTCAACACTTTGTATAGTGATGGGTCTGTGCATTAATCACTGTCACAGTCTCCCTGCCCAAGTTTAAGAAGAGCCCAGATGGATGAGTATAAACATACATATTTAGAAGACAATGTGATGTCACATCCATTTTGCAAAGCAACAGTAGTAAGGGGAGCCTAGGCTCTCTGGCCTCTACAGCCACAGGGTTTTTGACCAAGTTTACAATGTTAGACCCAAATTCTTTCCTGTGGATAATGGCTCAAATACAATCAGAAATGGTTGGTTACTCAAACAGTCACGCCACTGTTGGGATAGTAGACACATCTTGCCTAGTGAGTCAATAGTGTAGCATGCAGGGTTTACCACTCCACCATCAGTGCATAGCACTTCCTAGCACTTTGAAAGCCAGAAGGAAGGAAGTTTCCATGTCACTTCCAGTTTGATTTCTCAATGTTCTGCAATTAAAGTGTGTGACGCCTTTAGCAATAAGACCTTATCATCCGGTTATAATAGCCAATCAAAAGCAACAGCAATAGTAAGGCATAGTGGCATGCCTCTAATCTCAACACTCCAGAGGCAGTAGCAGGCAGGTCTCCATGAGTTCAAGTCCAGCCAGGTCTACATAGTGAGTTCCAGGACAGGCAGAGGTAAACAGTGAGACCTGTCTCAAAACACAAACAAACAAGCAAAACCAGAAGCAATGATGGCAGTAACTTGTGTTGTTTTGGGTGTCTAGGGCCTTCCTGACTAAGAACTTGGAGGAGGCCTCCCACACCTGGCATTTAGATTTCTCATTTAGTAATACATGTCTTCTGAGAGAATCATTGAATATCCATGTAGGGTACTTCTATCCAAACTCTCTTCATTTTTATTTAATTATCATACAAAGCAGCAGATTTCCATAAGCATATTTTTTTATACGTTCTCAGTTTGGTTAAATCACCACTGACCCTCTACATCCCATCCACTGCCCATATCCTCTTACATCGTGTGTGTGTGTGTGTGTGTGTGTGTGTGTGTGTGTGTGTGTGTGTGTGTGCATTGAACCTAAATCCAGATGCATGCTAAGTAAGCTCCCTAGCCTTAAGTTAATTATCAGTGAAGAAGTAAATTTTATTTTTCCAGATTTTCAGGATTATTTTGAGTATTTGTTTCATAAAATGAGAAGATAGATTTTGTTTTGATGGCTCTGGGAATCAAACGCAGGGCCTTGAGCATGCTAAGCAGTCTGCACCACTAATTCATATGCCTACCCACAAGAAGACAGATTTGATAAACTTTTTGAAGGGTCTTAGAATGTCTTTGCAGAGCAGAAGACATGGACAATATTTTACAGGAAAGAGTGACAAGCCCTTAATTTTGTGTGTTGCAAAGGTTAAAATTTGTCTTAATTTAAAGTTACTATTTATTCATTTATTTAAGGTTGGGTACCATGTAGCTTAGACTTGTCTCAATATGTGATGTCATCAATATGATGTGATGTCATCAATATGTGATGTCATCAATATGTGATGTTATCAATATGTGATGTAGGTGAGCCTTGAATTTCTAATTTTCATCCCTCTATCACCCAAGTACTGGGATACGGTACGCATCACCAGGTGAGCTAAATATTAAGTCTTCATTCTTGCAAAATCTTGAGCAGTAAAATTCGATAATGGAAATTAATTTGTAGTCAGAAGTTTCTGGCTCATCTGGGCCATGATCCGAACAAAGATCTCCCACTGTGGCCTTGCAGCTGCTCACAAAATAATCACTCAGAGGCTTATATTATTTGCAAACTGTTTGGGCCACGGCTCAGGCTCATTACCAACTAGCTCTAACAACCTAACCATTCTTATTAATCTCTTGTATTGCCACGTGGCTCTGCAGCTTCACCTGTGTCCCATTACATCTTGTCTTCTGGCTAGCAACCTCCAGCATCTCCTTGATTCTGCCCTTCTTCTCCTTTATCTCTACTGGGATTTCCCGCCTGCTTCTAAGCTCCTTGCCATTGGCCAAAAACAGCCTCTTTTTAGCAAATGGTAATCAAGTATATTCACAGTATACAGAAAGACATCCCATATTATTAAATAGTAAAAAAGAAAAAAATAGCTCTTGTGTCTTCAATAGTTGTTCTTAGCAACATGAAACCAGGAATTTAAGGGGAAATGTGCCTGAAAATACACAATACAAATACTACAATACTACAATACAATAGTTTTTAATATTTTATTTATTTATTTATTGGAACAGGGTTTCTCTGTGTAACAGCTCTAGTTTTCCTGGAACTATCTCTATAGACCAGGCTGGCCTCAGACTCACAGAGATCTGCCTGCCTCTGCCTCCCAAGTGCTGAGATTAAAGGTATGTTCCACCACTGCCTGGGGAATTTTTAATATTTTAAAATACAGATATTTTGCTGAATTACTGGATTATCAAGGGAAACAGTTATAGAGATTCTATTCAGTTATCCTTTCAATACATCTGGGTTCCTGTCATGTGTTGGCTTCTATTTTGGTTTGGGGAGGTGTGCTGGGCTGTATCTTTTTGGGAGTCATAGATTAGAACATCTTTTAATGTCCCCCTGTGGAACAATAAATCTTTATACTTCTGTGAATGGACAAGGATTCTATAATTTGCACATTTCAACAGATTTCTACATGTCTTTATTAAATATGTCATTTAAAGCAAGAAGAGACTCCTCATAACTGTAATGGGGTGAGGCACATGCTTGGGCTGACTGTGGCCATAGCCAGTCTCCATTCCCAGACACCCTCCTTTCCCTAGAGGGCATGGGTCTGG